>JAXCGZ010020763.1:222500-242500 GCA_037179515.1 Halocaridina rubra
TATGTGTATCAAGATCTGTATTAGTCATTCGCCAGGCTGCAAATGTATGATTTAAATAATAATAATAACAATAACAATAATAATAATAATAATAATAATAATAATAATAATAATAATAATAATAATAATAATATTAATAATAATAATAATTTATTATTATTATTATTATTATTATTATTATTATTATTATTATTATTATTATTATTATTATTATTATTATTATTATTATTATAGTTACTCAAACGCTGACTTTATTTTAGATAAAATAGTCCTTATTTTTATACTGTAAATGGCATGTTACTTTGTCTCTGTGTCTTTCAGTAGTTGCCAATTTGCAAATAATTTCCATCTTTTTTTATGTAGATATTTTATTCTTATAAATACCTTTCATCTTTCGTAATTTCAGGCGACAGTTGATATTATGGTATATGTTGTTTTTTGTGATGAGTTATCTTTATCTATTACTATATTATATGCAGATCCTTTGAGATTTAGTTCTTAGCAATATATGTTATTGCTCCGTGATATTGAGTGGCTGTATTAAAAGTCTCTCCAGCAAGGTCCAAAAGATTAAAATTTTACTGTTAAAATCGCAATTGGTTATGGTACAAAGTGTGACTGGCCCACACCATGTATTAGGGAGGTCAAATGGCTTAAAGTAGAAGACCAAATGAAATATGACGTTGTGATGTTTATGTACGAGTTAATAAAAGGTATCACACAAGAGTGGGTCATGCAAAGTAAAGCCGTTGGTATTGCTATAGAAAGAAACACTCGGTAGCAACAAAATCTCGTGATTCTAAGAACAAGAACAAGAATAGCAGACAAAACCCTGTATATCAAGGGTCACAAACTATGGAATAGAGGACATAAATGATACAGAAACAACATAGAAAAAAAAAAAGAAACTGAGGGAACAATTATATAATTACTGAAATATATCAATGTATTGCACTTATGTCATTAAACTGTAAGGGTACCCATACACGGTGCGATTGGCCTTGAGACCATCCGACAGATTTGGGTTGATTCGACCAGATTGGATCATCTATGGGCTGATTGTGATCTGCCCGTCCAACTGATGCTTGATCGGATGGTCGCCAGCAGTGTTTGGAGTTCATATCTGCAGAGTTAACCAGTTCAAACATAATTGCCCCGTGGGTGTGGTGATCGTGAGGCCATTTGCCCCTTTCGTCAATTATAGCGTTTTGAGAGGAGCAGCAATGTGAACTGCTCCATTGCAGACAGACAGTTTTTGGAGGAATTCATACAATTAAATGGAAACAATGAGTGCTTGTAGAAAATCAAAAGCAATATGAAGAGGGAGAGATTGACTCTCTCTCTCTCTCTCTCTCTCTCTCTCTCTCTCTCTCTCTCTCTCCTCTCTCTCTCTCTCTCTCTCTCTCTCTCTCTCTCTCTCTCTCTCTCTCTCTCTCTCTCTCTCTCTCTCTCTCTCTCTCTCTCTCTAGCTTTAATGGCCAGTATCATTGTACTTTAAGAATGGGATTGGAATTATAATATCTATCTGACAGGGATTTATTCATTCTATCAGAATAATATAATTTTTGAAATAAACGCTAATACGTTTGATGGGAATCTTCTTATTTCCCTATCTATCTATCTAACTAGTTATCTAAATATAGATAGAAAAAAATAGGTGAACTTCAAGGCAGAAAATGTATAGGTAGGCTATATGTTATATATATATATATATATATATATATATATATATATATATATATATATATATATATATATATATATATATATATAAATATATATATTATATATATATATATATATATATATATATATATATATATATATATATATATAATATATATATATATATATATATATATATATATATATATATATATATATATATATATATATATATATATATATATATATATATATATATATATATATATATATATATATAGGTGTGTGTGTGTGGACAATGCTTCTCTCTTTTTCTATATATATATATATATATATATATATATATATATATATATATATATATATATATATATATATATATATATATATATATATATATATATATATATATTCATAAAATTACTCTTACCGAAAATCGTTAACGCCATTGCAGCAGTTCCCAAAAAAAATCATTCCTCGTTGGCGAGAGCCATCATGTGAGAACCTCCCTCCAACATGAACTATCCCCAAATGATTTGCTTTTGAGTAGCGGTTGGATCGTATGTGGGTGGTAGGATTTACATCCGATCTTGTATTTATATTCTAAAAATTCACACTCTGTTATTTGTGGATATAGAGGTATTCATTTAATCTTATCTCTCTCTCTCTCTCTCTCTCTCTCTCTCTCTCTCTCTCTCTCTCTCTCTCTCTCTCTCTCTCTCTCTCTCTCTCTCTCTATCTGTCTATCTATCTATCTGTCTAACTATCTATATATATAAGTATATATATATATATATATATATATATATATATATATATATATATATATATATATATATATATATATATATATATGTATATATATATATGCTTGTGTGTGTGTGTGTCTGTATATATATATATATATATATATATATATATATATATATATATATATATATATATATATATATATATATATATATATATATATATATATATATATATATATATATATATATATATATATATATATATATATATATATATATTTATATATATGCTTGTGTGTGTGTGTATATATATGTATGTATATATATATATATATATATATATATATATATATATATATATATATATATATATATATATATATATATATATATGCTTGTGTGTGTGTGTCTGTCTATTTTTATCTTTTAAAGACATTATTTTTTTTCGCTGGAAAAAGTCATTAACAAGAACTTCTGCGGTTTCCAGCTGATGTTTCCAAAGTTCACTTATTCCAGCCATTTCCATCTATACTGAAACTAGTTAGCATATTTATATATTTTTTTCTTTTTATGAGTGTGACACTGGAGCAGGTAAAAAAAAAAAACATCATCAGGCCCGGGCTCCAAGAAAACATTAATACGAGGAAAATGAAGAAGTTCAAGGACAATGCTGAAATAACGTAATGATACACAATACTGAAAGAATAGTCGAAGTACTGATGACTTAGATATATGGCAGGATTAGGCCCTGAGATGACGATAGATCCTAATTTTGACGGAAGATAGGTTATATAAATTAGGAAAGACAGAAGGAGGAAGAGAGTTCCAGAGTCTTGAGGTAAATGGGAAGAAGCAGTTGCTTCACCGACCAATCCGCTAGCTACAAATCTCCACAATACCTGTGAGGCAAAGCCGCTTGGCGAGTGTTATGCGGCTTTACATTGGGGAGGGAGGCAACTCCCAACTTATCAGAGCAGCCATGGAAGTAGCAGTGATAGAAAAGAGGAGGGGCAGATACCTTACGGTGAAGAGAAAGAGAATCCAGATTGAATATTGGAGAATGGTCATTGATGAATCTGTCTGCCTTAGATTCAACCCTATCAAAGACATAAGTATAAGACAAAGCACCCCAAATGTGCTAGCAGTATTCTAAAAGGTATGGGTAAGGCCTTTATAGAGTGTAAGTAATTGGAGAGATTAAAAGTAATGACAAAAATGAAACAGAACCCCCATTATTTAGGATGCATATTTAGAAATTAGGATTATGTGACTCCTCCAAGATAAGTTAGAGGCTAACTAGATTTCTAAAATGTTAACAGAATTAAAATGGTAAATTTTGTTAGGTTCAAATACAATAGGGCTATCAGGAGGAAAAGCAGATAGAATGATAGCCAGAAACTGTGTCTTGCTAATTTTAACTATAGTTTGGTTTCCCCACTGAGATACCCTCTGCAGATTGGAGTTGAGAGTAGAAGAAAGAGTGATAATAGACTGACTGCGAGTAGCAGATGAAGGTTATGAAGAGAAGTCAGAGGAAAAATGAAGTGTAGAAGCGTCGGTAATGGCGTGGAGAAGAGAGGAGAGTGGGGACTGAAGATCGTTGATCTAGAGAAAGAACAAAGTAGGTGAACAAACAGAACCCTATGGAACACCAACGGTAACAGGAAATGAGGTAGATGTTGCACTGTCAACAACTTACAGATATAAGACGGTCAGGGAGGAAACTGAAAATCAGAGAACAGAGAGAATGGGTAAAGCTATAAGGAGGAAGTTTGACTAACAGGGCCTTGTGTCACACTCTGTCAAAAGGGTGATGACTAAGGATTCCCCATTGTGTCTCAGAGAAGATGACCATTCATGAGTAAGATAGGACAGATTACCAGTGGATCTTACCTTTTTGCTGATATTCTCCCTTGAGGGTGAGCGGACCTTCCCTTTTTGGCCCGCAGGTGTGGTAAAACTCGCTGATTGATGGTGGTATTCGCTCTTGAGGGCGACCGGACTTTCCTGTTTTGGCCCTTGGGTGGGGTAAAATTTGCTGATTGATGGTGGTATTCGCTCTTCAGGGTGACTGGACTTTCCCATTTTGGCATGCAGGTGAGGTTGTACCAAACTGTAAAGATAGTAGAAAACATAAGTGTTCAGCTGAGGATTATTACTTTACATCAAACAAATATTCTCTTTAGTGGCTCTGGGTAGGTTGAGAAATTGGTTCTCAACCTCATGAACTCCTGTTTTGGTGGTGAATGAGAGTTATTACATAGTTATCTGGGTGGAGGGTATTGTATGATGATAATCAGTAGACTGTTCATGTAGTTGTTTGTTGCTAGTCTGATTATGGAGCTAGCAACATGAAGGGCATTTGGATCTTCGCTAGATGTTGTGGGGGCACCAGTTTTCCGTTGAATTTCTGAAAAGGCATTGCATTCGAGGATGTAGTGGAGCAGTGGATGTGGTGAGGCTACCTGGCAGAGGGTGCATTCCCTGATGATATCATCCACTATTCGCCAGGTGCACTTGTACCCGAGTCTCAGACGGTACACATTAACCGCTGTGCTTCGTCGAAGGTTCTTAGGCAGGATGATTTGCTGAAGATTGGTGGTGGCTTTGTACCACCAGGTAGAGTGGGAGCCAGTGTCAGTGCACAGGTTGTGTCTAGTTATTAAGACGTTAAGGAGTGACTTGGTAGCTTTGGTTTTTATCTGTTGAATCCCAGGAGGCAGAGATATTGGGATTTCTGCTCTAAGAGTGGCTTGTTTGGTGGCTTGATCGGCTTCATCATTTCCCTTGATGCCAACGTGGCTGGGAATCCAGGCAAGAGTGATGGCTTTCCCAAAGCTGATTGTCCTATGGTAGTGGCTGAGAATGGTGGTGATGATGCTTACATTGTCTCTGAGGAGTGGCTTCTTGGTGGCCTGTAAGGTGCCTTTTGAGTCAGAGATTATTAGGGCATGGTCAGCTCCTTGCTGGGTGAAGAAGTTGAGGGCGTTGGCTATGGCATCAAGCTCAGTCTGGAGCGACGAGCAGGAATTTGACAGTCTCCAGGATTGGACGTGGTTTCCGGTGGTGAAGCCGGTGGCTGAGGCTCCAGTTTCTTGATTTACTGAGTCGTCAGTGTAGAAGACTTGGGAGTTCAGCCTGCTACAGCTCTGAATTTTGTCCTTGTATATGTTTTTAAGGACAAGTGGGTTTACCAAGCTTTTGGGGTTGTCACGGAGCTCGATCTTTATGTCGAGTGGTTGGTCATTCCATTGGGATGGACATCGGCATTCAGAAAGAGGAGTGTCCTGTATCTTGGCTAGGATGTCCTCCCTGACTGGCAGTGCTTGAAGGCCAGCGCAGACCTTGGCTGCCCAGGTTCTAGGATGGTGGTCGGGGTGGCGATTGAGGGCTAACTGGAGACTTGTGCCAGTGAGGCAGGTAGGTTGGGCAGTGGTGGTTTTGGCCACAAAGAGGGTTAGTCTTTGCTGAGCTATGAGTTTGAGTGGCATGAGTGGATTCCATTGGAAGTTTTCTCTCTTGGTCCTCATGGGGGCTCCTAGCATGGTACGCATGGCGTTGTTTTGTATGACTTCTATTTTGTCCCATTGTTGGTTTTTTAGTAGCTAGAGTGTGGGAGAAGCATAGTTTACGAGGCTGTGTATGGCTTGTACATAGAAGGTTTTGAGGACATTGAAGGATGCACTGTTGTAGAGGCCCAACATCTGACGAAGGACTGCTTTTCACTGGCTGCATTTGACGCATAAGTGTTGAATTTCAGGTCCAAAGGCTAGTTTGCCGTCGATGTGTACACCCAGGTATGGTTGCTTGGTAACCCAGTCCACAGACTCGTTACCTATGACCAGACTCTCCACTGATGGATGGGAAGGGCCTTGGTTTAGCGGGTATTGATTTTAACTCCAAGGGAGATGGAGGCTTGGTGAATTTTGGTGAGGCAGTGGTGGGTCTTGTTGGAGCTTCTGCCGCGTATTGTGACGAGGGCAAAGTCATCCTCATAACAGAAGAGTTTGGCTCCATGTGGTAGTGCAATGTCCATGAGTTTATTCATGAGATGATTAAAGAGGAAGGAGCTAAGGATTCCACCTTGGAGGGTCCCATTTTCGTGGTTTTTGTAGGTGGAGTAGTGCTCTTCTACTTTGACTCGTGCACTACGGTTTTGTAGACTCTGCCTGATCCATGAGAGAAGGTTTCCTGTCATCTGCTTTGCAACGAGAGCTGAGAGTATTGCTGGTACATTGGCTAGTTCAAAGGCCCTCTCTAGGTCTAGGAAAACGATGTATCCACGGCAGTTGTTGATATATGATAGCATGGAGCCTATGCATTCTGAGGTTCCTAAGCCAGGCTGGTAGGCACACATGTTTTCTGGGAAGGGTGGGCAATTCCAGCGAACTCTGTTGAGTACCATCTTTTCTGCCGTCTTGCTCAGGCAGCTTAGGAGGGAGATGGGGCGAGGGTTGTCAGGGTCCTGTAATTTTGGGATGGGCTGAACGTCTGCTCTGTTCCATGAGGCTGGTCTGATTATTCGTGTGTATGTTGAATTGATTAGAGAGCGCAGAGCAAGCTCCCCTTGGGGCCCCATATTTTGAATTTTCGCGTCTGTGATTCTATCAGCATCTGGGGTTGTGTTCTTAGAGCTTTTGCTTACTCTTTGTAGCTCGTTCAGAGAGAAGGGGGCATCTGTTTGGTCTTCAGTGTTGATGGTTTCTTCTATTTCTTCCCACCTCCCTGTGGTGAGGTCCTGAAGAGTTGTTCTGGTGGGGATGGGGAGCTGGTTGGAGCTTGCTCTTTCCGCGAATCTGACTAAGTTCTTCTGCTGCCCTTCTGGGATCCCTGTGGGAGATGGTTTTAGGAGGTTTTCCTTTAGCAAAGGAGTTAATGCTACTCCACATCTGGCCCACAGAGGTGTGAGCATCTAGGGTGGAACACCACTTTAGCCATTTTTCCTCTTAACAGTGTGTGTCTCTTTATGGACATGTTCTTTGACTGCCTGGAGAGTGCAGTAGGAGTCGTCAGTGTGACGTTTTCTGTGCATTTTCTGGATGACGTTGAGCCGGTGATTGAGTTCTTTAACTCTGTCACAGTAGTACCATCAGTCACGATGAGTGGTGTGTTGTGGTTTACAGAGAGGGATGGAAGAGTTTGCTGCAGCTTGCAGGGCATTGACTAGCTCGGCCTCTGCTTGGTCAATGTCTTTGGATGCCGTGTAGGCTGAGAACCAATTGCTGAGGTGCTCCTGGAATCAGCCCCAGTCAGCCTTCTTGAAATTCCATCGAGGGGGAGGAGCAGGGATTTGGAAGATTTCAGGAATTGGCAGTGTGAGATGGATCCCGTAGTGGTCGCTTGTGACCAGGGGATGAATTCTCCATGTGGCGTCTTGCCTTAGGGAGTTGGAGACAGAGGTGAGGCCCAGTATTCCACCTCTGTCATGAGTTGGCTCATGATTGTTGAGAAGGGTGATGTCTTCTTGGTCGTCCAGCAGGCTCATGATGTGTCTGCCTGCAGCACAGGGGTGCTCATACCTGAATCTTGGATGGTGCGCATTAAAGTCGCCTCCTATTACCAAGTCACGATGGCTGGCTACCCTGAAGAGGGTAGTCAGGTATAAGCCACCATCGTGTTTTCTGTAAATGTTGTACAGATCTATGCAGCGGCCCTGAAGTTTGATGTTAACAGCGAGGACATGGACATCTTGACCGCGGAAGACTGGTTGGGTGATTTCCTTGGCTAACAAGTTTTTTTTATGAAGGTGGCGCTGCCTCTGTTCTCCCCTGGAGACCAGTGCTGGTAGAATCCTTTGTATCCTGAGATTTTTGAAGTGTTTTGCTCTGTGCACAGGGTTTCTTGATCCATGATGACATCTATGTTGTCAGCCTTAGCAATGCCTTTAAGATGTTGTACCTTGTGGCTGAGACCCTGGGCATTCCAGTGTAGGATCCTGAGATTAGACATCTTGATGATTTAAGGAGGTGGAGGTGGTAGGAGTGGTGGTTTGTTGAGGCTGGCGGTGGGTCCTGGTAGCAAGGGCTTGGGCGACGACGGAATGAGCTACTTCAATGACTTGATTGTAGGCATCTTTAGGAGAGGCGTTGGTTGCGAGGAGTCAAACGGCTGCCTGAATGGCCTGAGTAAGAAGGTTAGTGGGTTCATCAACTGTGAGGAGGGTTTGTTGTTGGGAGAGGAGGCAGAGGAAGGTGTCTGGATAGGTTCTTGAGTTGTGGGGTATGGGATTTAGGTCTGGGGTCCCGGGACTTGGTGTGGTGAGTGGGTGTGTGTGTGGTTTGAGTGTTGCATGTGACAGTGTTGCGTGTTTGAGTGTTGCATGGGGTGGAGATGTTGGTGTGAGTGTTGAATAAGGGGATGGTAGGAGTGTGAGTGTTGTTTGGGGGGATGATAGGAGTGTGAGTGTTGTGTGATGGGGTGGATGGAGTTGGTGTTGGGGTGGGAGCTGTAGGAGGTGTGATCTGTGTGTCAGGAGCTGGGTTAGTGTTGTGTGGTGGGTTTTGGATGGGAGGTTGGGTGTGGGTGGGGCAGGAAGGGGCCTTTGCCAAGGATTGGAGGTGGGGGGAGGAGCAGGAGTGAAGTTAGAGGTGCTGTGGTTGATGGCAGGAGCAGAGGGAAGGACTCTTTGAGGAATCCACTTCAGCCTTTCTGAGCAGTGGTTGTTCCATGCGTGATGGTTTCCCTTACAGTTTGGGCACTTGGCAACTGTTGCTTTTTTGGCCTTGAATTTGTTGAGGCAGCGGTCAGTGGAATGTCCCCCACTGCTGATTGCACATCTCTCTGGGAGATGGCAAGTCTTTCTGTGGTGCCCAAATCTTTGACACCAGAAACATCTCAGTGGTTCTGGGGTGTAGCTTCTTTAGTTGAATTTACCCCAGATGCCGAGGTTTACTTCAGCAGGAGGTGGACCACAGATGTGAATCAGAACTTGCTTGGAGAGGACGGTTTGGCCCTCTATCTTGGAGGAGCAACGTGAAGCAGCAGTTATATATGTTTGCTTGGTTAGTAGGTCAACTGACCAAGCAACAGGGAAGCCAATAAGGATATATTTCCTTATTTTTTGAGCAGGGTTCATCTCTGCCAAGTGAGGTGAATTGAGGTTGCGGATCTTCTCTGCAGCTTCTACTGATGAAGGCTTACCTTGTGGAAACCGTACTGGTGACTAGAGATAGCAAGTTAGATTCAAGATGTTTCAAGAAGTGAAAATTGAGCAGAGTTTCGATTACTTTAGCGATCGCAAAGGTTGGAGCAATAGGACGGTAGTTGGAAGGAATAGAGTGGTCACCCTTCATAGGAACAGGTTGAGCTAAAGTAAGCTATGAAGTAGAAGGATCAATAAAGGTTGAGAGAATGCGGCGAAAAAGACAGCAAAGCATGGGAGCCAGTTCGTCTGCAAACTTTAAGGGAATCTTGCAGATATACCGTCGTGTCCGGGTGCCTTTTTCGTCTTTAGAGAGGGAAAAACTTTATGGACTTTGCATGAAGAAAGAATAAGGGAGGGCATAGTGTTAGAGAGTGATAAACTACGAGGAACAGGTACACTGGAATCGCTAACAGAAGAGTTGGCAGAAAAATGAGATCCAAAGAGAGTGGCTTTGTCAGTGGGAGAGCAAGCTAGCGAACCATCAGGATAAATGAGAGGGTTAAAGCTTGATATCACTAATATATATGAGCTCCATCAATCTGCTACCTGCTGACGACGTGACGCTGACACCCAACTCGACTACTAGAGGCGCCACTGAATCAAAATAATAATGGTCGATGGGGTTGTGACAGAGTTCATATATATTAGCTTTGGAATTATATTAAGTGTGGAAATATAAAGCAATGTTGATATATATATATATATATATATATATATATATATATATATATATATATATATATATATATATATAATATATATATATATATTAGCTCCGTCTGTGCCTCGCCATACATTGAAATAGATATGCAGCAGCGCCTCTGGTAGCCGGGGGTGAGTCATCATTACGTCGTCTGCTGGAAGCACAGTCCATGAGATCATGTATGTTACTCCTTTTTGTAAAGCAGGCAGTAATCCACTGAGCTACGAAGGATGTAATCCGTGGTATTCAATTCAGTTTTATACAATTCAATCTTCTATACAATCAGTATCAGCACGAAAAATAGTGGGACTGTAATTATTGACAATACATATATACATTAATTTGAACATCGGATGCAGGTTAGGATCTGATTTGCTGCGCAATGAAGGTCTGTCCAGTGATGTCTATTGCATTAGTTCAAGTACAATATTCAATTGTTTGAAAAGCAGAATGAATGTACTTATTATTATTGCAACAAATTTTTCTAGTTTTTGAAATTCCTGCTGATTATTAGATTTAATGAACCAAAATGGTTTATTATTATTATTATTATTATTATTATTATTATTATTATTATTATTATTATTATTGCTACTACTACCACTACTACTAGTACTACTACAAGTATTGTAATTATTATCTTTGTTTTATTATTATTATTATTATTAGTAGTAGTAGTAGTAGTAGTAGTAGTAGTAGTAGTAGTAGTAGTAGTAGTAGTAATTCAAATGAGAGACCAATTAATCTGTGTTTGGATGACAGATCAACTTGTTTGCAATCGTTTTAAGTAAGTTTTAAATACAAAATTTTTTCGTATCTTTTTTATATGTTTAGCCCTTTGAGAAGTTCAATAAACAACTTGCTCTAAGAAGTTTGCCGTGTGTTTTGTATCATTATTTCACTGTTTGTTTATTAATCTGCTTATTTTTAGTTCGAAATTTTGAGTTGAGATGTCAAGCTTCGAACTTCATACTATATTTTCGTGTACTCTCTCTCTCTCTCTCTCTCTCTCTCTCTCTCTCTCTCTCTCTCTCTCTCTCTCTCTCTCTCTCTCTCTCTCTCTCTCTCTCTCTCTCTCTCTCTCTCTCTCTCTCTCTCTCTCTCTCTCTCTCTCTCTCTCATTTTGTAACAAACCTTTTGATGTTCTCTATTCATAAGCTGCTTTAAGTGATCTATATCTGATATTGTCGACATTTTACATCATCATATGCATGAAATACGTAACGGAATTTCTATGACCATGAAGTTTTATTGGCCTATAGCGGGACAAATAACTGCCAGTATATATATATATATATATATATATATATATATATATATATATATATATATATATATATATATATATATATATATATATATATATATATATATATATATATATATATATATATATATATATATATATATATATATATATATATATATGCAAAAACACCTATCTCCATGAGAGGAAGAAAAAATTCAGAGTAAGAGAGAATGTTAAACTGAACCTGGGAGGCAGAGAACACTCATCACCTCTCTCTGAATAGATCCTACCCATTTCCAAGATATTTAGAAAATCCAGAGTAAGAATGACACTAGATGGGGTGGAGGAAGAGCTTAGAGAATTCCTGTTTTCATATTTTTCTTACCGCAAGAGTCAAGGTTTTGCTTTGAAACGACCATCCCCCTTATAAGATATATATATATATATATATATATATATATATATATATATATATATATATATATATATATATATATATATATATATATATATATATATATATATATATAGATATATATATATATATATATATATATATATATATATATATATAGAGAGAGAGAGAGAGAGAGAGAGAGAGAGAGAGAGAGATTTTATTAAAGTACCTGTAAAACTTTGTTGGAAGGTCTGGTATTTTGCTCTTCGTTCTAGTACTCAGTCTTGTAGTTTCTTTGAGAAAAAGAGTAGGAAACTTTTTTAACATATAGTTCAACTTGCTACTGCAAATAAACACCTTTCTTCTTCTTCTTCTTCTTCTTCTTCTTCTTCTTCTTCTTCTTCTTCTTCTTCTTCTTCTTCTTCTTCTTCTTCTTCTTCTTCTTCTTCTTCTTCTTCTTCTTCTTCTTCTTTATGAATCGCTTAGTCTTGTTTCTAAGCCAGACATCCCAGGTGCAACAACGAGAAAAAAAGAGTGTGTGTATCTGGGAGGAGGAAATTATAAAGTGAAAAGTTTATTCGTTAGAGGAAGTGAGTATATTGGGAAGTATCTGTTAAAGGTGAATAGGAATTCAGCAAAGCGGGAAATTATGGATAGAGAGAAGAGAAAACGAAAAAGATGACCATAAAATATGAACAGAGAGACCCATAGGAATATGAAAGAGATAATGAAATACGTCGAGATATATGAGCGAACAGAAGAGGAGGAATTTGGAATAGACGAGATAGGAATCGAAAAAGAATATAGATAAAGAGTAGAGGAAATAATGTAGCAGATGATGAAGGGAGACAAAAGAAACATAGACGAAAGAGACGAGGAGAAATTTGAATGAGGCGAGATAGGAAGTCTAGAAAATATGGACCGAGGTATGTGAAGGAATTGTAAATAGACGAGACGGGGAGCTGTGAAAATATGGAATGACAATCGAGTAAGAGTTTGGAAAGACGAGAGGGAAAGTTATACAAATAAAAAAAAATCGAATAGAGACTGACGGACGAGGAGGAATATGCATAATCGAGATAAATCTAAAGAAACAATATAGACAGCATGCAAAGAAGGAAGATTGGAATAGATGGCATGATAGAAGAACGGATATAGGTGTGAGACAACGTTGACGAAGGATCGAAGAAGACTCAAGTTTCATGTTTACTTAGGTTTATTTGCGCAATGTGTTTTTGTCAATAAAGCCCCCCCCCCCCAGGGAGCATGAAAACCAGACTTCTGTTGGTAAACAAGCAATCTTATGAGCCAAACACCTATCAAAGGGGAGGAGGTAAAAGGGAAAAATGGGAGAGTGGCACAGAACACGGTAAAAAAAAAAAAAATGAAAGCTTGGCTTACTTCCCTCTTCTCCTCGAGGGATGAGGGACTAGATAGCTATACAGAATAGTTTATGAACATATATTCAGAGTGATCTGACTTTGAGAAAGTGTTTTCGGGTGTGATCGTAAAATGACTGATTGGTACAAGGAATGTCAAAATGTAAAGAATGTTCATTTTCCTTCGTCTCTATCTAGGGATAGGAGACTGCATTGTTGTATAGAATATGATACGATTATAATGTTAAAGCCATTTCAGGCTTGAACGTTATTTGTTTGAATCGCAAGTACTGACTGACCTTCTCATTTTGTTTTATTTCCTTTCGAGGTCCCTACATTATTAACTGTAACTTTTGCGGAGTGTTTTTCTTGGAATTAAACTTCAGAACATAATATTAAGTCACGGTCTGAGGTTAGCAAGGGCATGCACTCTGGGTAATGATTACATCTGCCAAAACAAGTCCTTCGCAAGAAGGCAACCGTCCTAGCCCTTGGTAAGAAAGGGAGTCCGTGACGTAAAACCGGAACAACATTATATTAAGTCAATGACTTATTATTTTTTAAGTTTTTAAAGAATATTTACTCAAAGTTCTATGAATACGGACGCATGTATATTGTTGGGTGATGAGGTATGGGACAGGAACATATGAAGAACACTGGCCAGAAACTTCGACCCCACGTTAAAGTGGGAAAAGACGTAGGCGAAGAAGAAGTGTAAACAGGTGAAGGTAGTTACTGTCAGCATGAATGCTATATGTACTGTACATATCTGTGTTGACTCCTACTCTCCAGCTAATGATGTTGTAGGGATAAACAGTCTATAACGCTCCAATCGTTTAGACCATGGGTTCTTAAGTCGGGGTTCACGAACCCCTAGGGGTTCGCGAGAAGTTTTCAGGGGGTATTTAGATGGCTCACAACAAATATTTTAATAGAAATTCATTCTAAGTTGCTTGTGATGTCAATGCTACTGCTTAATAAAGTCACAGTAATTTAAATAATTTTTTATTTCCATTGCAGTAGTACCGATTCAGTGTGTTTTGAATTAGTCTTACTATATTACAGTTCCATATATGGTGTCAGACTAATGGGGGTAAGGATAGATGGTTTTATTACTCGGGGGGTACTTAAAGGGAAAAAGTTTGGGAAATCAGGGTTTAGACGGGAAACCATTTACTGCTCTCTGTCTAATTTTAGGCTAGTGGTTTAAAATAGCTTTAACGAGGCATGATGTGATATTCTCATGTTTGCTATAGGAATGAAACTTTTAAGAGGAGTTTGTGTAACAGAGAGAAGAGATACCGTCGAAAAGAATTTGATGTGAGACTAGACGTTGTCTTGAGAAGAGTTTGAAGCGAGAAAAGAGAAGGAACTTTCGAGAGAAGAGACGTAAATTAGAAGAGTTTTCTTGAGAGAGGAGTCGTAACTCTGAAATGCGTTTGCAATGAGAAAGAAGAAACTTCAAAAAATTATTTGAGAGAGGACACGTGATTTTGTAGAAAGTTTGTGTGCTTCGTATAGGAGACGTAACTTTGAAGAAAAAAGGATCTGCTCAAGAGAAGAGACGTTAGTGTTAACAGAGTGCGTTTGATAGAAAAGACATGACTTTAAAGAGATATAAACTGAGAGCAGAGAGGTGCTTTTGACAAGTTTAAGTGAAGAGACGTAACTTAGAAGAAAATTATTTTGGATAGCAAATGAAAAGCAAATACAAAATAAAATGTATATGAAAGAGACGTAATTTTGAAAGAAAAAAAAAAGGTTAAGGTGAGAGAGAATGTTTATCTTTGAAAAGTTTGCTCAAGAACAAATTTTCTATTAGAGGAGAGACGAAACTTTGAAAAGAGGCTGCTTGCTCTCTGTGCCATAGGAGAATTAATTTGCAAATGCTATTGTTTGTGTTAACCTAGTCCATTTAGAGTTTCAAAACAATGTAAGTAAAGAGAGTCAACTCATGTCCTTAGAGTAAACACATAGCTGTATAGAACATATTTTGGGATATATAGGGAGTATGACTGAAGAGGGTGAAATGAGAGAGGAGAGATTGCCCGAGAGATGAGAGATAATTTTTTTATGGGTGTAACACCGGGACAGAGAAAAAAATGCCATCGTCAATAAAGGCCCTGGCACGAAGAAAACACTAAGACAAAGGAAAAGAAAAAGGTTATGGACAAGGTAGAAATGAGGTAATAACACACAGAGGTAAAGGACAGACTGAAAGAATAATCAAAGTACTGATGACCTAGCCCTGGGGCAGGATTAGGCCCTGAGATGACAATATATCCGCCTTTTGAAGGATGATAGGTTATAAGAATTAGGAAAGACAGAGGAAGGAAACGAGTTCTAGAGTCTAGATGTAGATGCACCGACCAATATAGCGAGCTACAAATCTCCACACAGTACATGTAATGCCCGATTTATAGCTCACATTTATAATAAAAAAAAATGAACAAGAACGACAACAACAACAATAATAATTATAATAATAATAATAATAATAATAATAATAATAATAATAATAATAATAATAATAATAATAATAATATGATAATAATTATCATTATTATTATTATTATTATTATTATTATTATTATTATTATTATTATTATTATTATTATTATTATTATTATTATTTTCAAGCGAAATGTCAAGTCATGTTGAGCTTAGAAGATTGTAACTACATCCTAAGATAATAATAATAATAATAATAATAATAATAATAATAATAATAATAATAATAATAATAATAATAATAAATAATAATATAATAATAATAATAATAATAATAATAATAATAATAATAATAATAATAATAATAATAATAATAATTATAATAATGATAATAATAATATATTAATAATAATAATAATAATAATAATAATAATAATAATAATAATAATAATAATAATAATAATAATAATACATTTTCATAACCTCGTCCTATTTTCCTCTTCTATAATTTTTTTTATCATGTATTATATCGTCGAAGTCATTTCCTGTTTGGCCAATCAGCGTGGCCGTTGAAAGCTCGTATGCACGCATTAGAAAGCGCGTTGAGTGTCTTAGGCTGATGCGTATTTTCACTCTTTCATTCAGTCAGGGACCTCGTTACAAAGAGAGGTAACTGTCATTTCTGAAGACAGTGGCAACATCGCTCATCTTGAGTTTCCTGGTTAAGAAGAGGTCATGACAGTTGCACTCTTGGGTTATTATTATTACCTTTCCAGGTTAAGCTCGTTTGCGCGTGTTGTTGTTGTTGTTGTTGTTCTTAATATGTTTCTTTGTACTGTTCTGGATTTTTAGCGTTTAATATTGTTTTTGCCAATTTTCTTGCTTTTTTTGTTTTTGTTTTTATGTTTTTGTCCATTATTTCATCTAATTTCTTATGTATTTTCGTATGTGAATGTATTAGGACCGCGGTAGCGCAGTGGTTAGAACACTTACACGAAAAAAACAAAGCCGAGTTCGATCTCACCGCGATGTCTTAGGAAGGTCATTTAGCTAATATGTTTGTGTCCACTCTTATAATAAGGGTTGATAGTGACACAAAATGGCGAAGAAACTCGTATGTGAAAGTAGTAAATCTACTTTGGATTCTCCATAGGATATTCATTGTAAAATGGTTTTTGTGGCCCGGCCTTATATATATATATATATATATATATATATATATATATATATATATATATATATATATATATATATATATATATATATATATATATATATATATATATATATATATATATATATATATATATATATATATATAAACAAAGAATAGCCTTACCGTATTCCCTGCGTGTCGTAAAAGGCGACTAAAAGTGGACAGGGCGGGGGACTAGGAATCCCCCCCCCTTGTACCAACCTCCTGTGAGACGTCAAAGAAGAGGGGGAGTAGAGGGGAGAATAACTTCTCCCCAAACTGTTTTCCTTTTTTGATGTCGGCTACCCCCCAATTAAAGGGGGAAACAGCCAAGGTATATGTATGTATATATATATATATATATATATATATATATATATATATATATATATATATATATATATATATATATATATATATATATATAATCAAATAAACACATTAACACATGTGAAAACATGAATCATAGTTTATCCCTGACCTGGACTCAAACCTAAGACACTTAATTACTGTGCCAAGATGCTACCAATTACACCACTGAAGGTCTAAAAAAGAAGCAAATCTCAGAGTTAAATACTTTACGAGGAATGCGCATTCTTTCTGAATGCTTTCTTGTTCATGTTGCAGCTTCTCCCAACCTCACTTGTGGCTTCGTTTTCGCATATATTTCAAATTCCAATCTATATAGGCATCAATAATATCAAATAAACACATTGACGTACATGAAAACGTGAATCATAGTGTACCCCTGAGTGTGACTATACCCTAAGACACATAATTACCGTGCCAAGGCGCTACCAACTACACCACTGTAGGTCTGAAAACGAAGCAAACCTCAAAGCTAAATGCATGCTAGGAATGAACGCATTCTTTCTGAATGCCTTCTTGTTCATATTACAGCTTCTCCCAACCTCACTTGTGGCTTCGTTTTCGCATTTAATTCAAATCCCAATCTATATAGGTATCAATAAACACATTACATAGGTGAAAACTTGAATTCTAGCTAACCCCTGACCGGAACTCAAAGCTAAGACACATAATTACTCTGCCAACGCACTACCACTGTAGGTCTAAAATTGAAACAAACCTCAAAACTAACTGCTTTGCTAGGAATGAATGCATATATATATATATATATATATATATATATATATATATATATATATATATATATATATATATATATATATATATATAAGTGAGTGTGTGTGTATGTGTATGTGTGTAAGTGTGATTACCTAATTGTGATTACCTAATTGTGTTTACGGGAAAGAGCCCAATGCTCGTATCTTCCCGTCTCCTGATCGGTTCCATTTTTAGACTTAGTGATACTTATCATACCTGTCCTTAAAACTATGGATTGAGGTAGCATTAACTACCTCCTCGCTTAGCGAATTCCAATTATCAACTACTCTTACACTGAAAAAGTATTTCCTTACATCCTGCAAACAAGTTTTCTTCCGAAGCTTCAAACTATGACCTCTAGTTCTAGAGCCAGCCATATCGAAATATCGATCCCTATCCACTCTATCATAACCATGAAGGAATTTAAAGACTGTCACCATATCCCCCCTTACTCTTCTAGCTTCGAGTGATGGCAAGTCTAATTCCCTCAGCCTCTCATCATAACCGAGATTGCGTATTTCTGGCACCAGTTTTGTGGCATGTCTTTGAACTTTTTCAAGCTTAGCTATGTGCTTTTTCAAGTGCGGATTCCAAAAGGGGGCTGCATATTCGAGTTTTGGCCTCACATAGGTTACATAAATATTTCTGAACATTTCCTTGTCCATGTGCCTGAAGGCTACCCTTACATTTGATAAGAATGCATATGCTGCCCTTACTACGCCATTTATATGTATTTCTGGAGACAAATCTGCCAATATGTTTACTCCTAGATCTCTCTCATTTTCTGTCTCCTGAAGTTGTACTCCAGCCACCGAGTAGTCAAGCTTGGGCCTTCTTGCACTTGTACCCATTCTCATTACCTTACATTTTGAGGTATTGAATTTCATTAGCCACTTTTCTCACCAGTCATGCAGATTATTTAGATCCTCCTGAAGTTCTCTACCATTGTTCTCGTTTTTTACTTTCTTCACAATCTTTGCATCATCTGCAAACATATTCATGAATGAATTTACAGACTCTGGTAGGTCATTTACATATACAAGGAACAAAAGTGGCCCTAAAACTGAACCCTGTGGAACTCCACTACTAACTCTTCTCCATTCAGACACTGAGTGTCTTACTCTAACCCTCTGTTCCCTTCCTTCTAAGTAAGTTTTTATCCATTCCAAGACATTTCCACCTATTCTAGCCATTTTGTTAATGTTGTAAATAATCATTACTTTTATTTATGCTTATCACTCAAATACTTTATCTTAGATATCTAAGTTACTAAACAGTAGTATTGGAATATTTTCTAGTATGACTTTAGCTCTTAGATCCTGGGATCAGCGCCTGGATCCAACCTCGAAGGTGCTGGGTTCGAATCAATCGCTAGACCCTCAGGGAGGATAGCAGATATATATATATATATATATATATATATATATATATATATATATATATATATATATATAAGAGAGAGAGAGAGAGAGAGAGAGAGAGAGAGAGAGGCATTGTTTTAATTTTATTTTTATGAATTCTAGAGTCAACAAAAGGAGTAAATCTCGATCCGTAGAGTTCATGTTGATAAAGAAATGAAGACATCATAGAAATAAAGTAAATATCGTGTAGCCTTGAAGAAATCTTTAACCTTGCTTCTAAATATAGGAAGTGAATGTCTAATGGTTTGATTATTAAATATGATTTTGTGTATAAGTCTCCAGTTTAATACCTAATCTGTTGACATTTTATTACTAACGATAATTTATGTAGAGTCCATTGCTGCTATAGATAAAATTCAGTTATCATTTAACTTTTCTTTGTACGATTACCTTAAATTCTCATTGCACGCGAGGTGGATCACACAAACATTCACCTGTGTTTCAATCATTGCTAGCACACTGACCATACACATCTATTTTTTGCTGAGTTGACAGGGGCTATCTATCTTTTCTTGTTTT
>JAXCGZ010020763.1:255000-270000 GCA_037179515.1 Halocaridina rubra
GCATCTCAAAAATTTCTTTCAATTTCCTTACGTAGCCATATATAAATAAATAAATATATATATATATATATATATATATATATATATATATATATATATATATATATATATATATATATATATATATATATATATATATATATATATATTTATATTTATATCTGTGTGTGTGTTGTGTGTGTGTGTGTGTGTGTGTGTGTGTGTGTGTGTGTGTGTAATTACCTAATTGTGCTTACGGGAAAGAGCCCAAAGCTCATATCTTCCCGGCTCCTGATCGGTTCCATTTTGTACTTAGTGATACTTATCATACCTTTCCTAAAAACTATGGATTGAGTTAGCATTAACTACCTCCTCGCATAGCGAATTCCAATTATCAAGTACTCTTACACTAAGAAAGTACTTCCTTACATCCTGCAAAGAAGTTTTCTTACGAACCTTCAAACTATAACCTCTAGTTCTAGAGCCTGCCATATCAAAATATCGAGCCCTATCCACTCTATCATAACCATGAAGGAATTTAAAGACTGTCACCATGTCCCCCCTCAATCTTCTAGCTTCGAGTGATGGCAAGTCTAATTCCCCCAGCCTCTCTTCATAACTGAGATTGCGTATTTCTGGCACCAGTTTCGTGGCATGTCTATGAACTTTTTCAAGTTTAGCTACGTGCTTTTTCAAGTACGTATTCCAAAAGGGGGCTGCATATTAAAGTTTTGGGCTCACATAGGTTACATAAATATTTCTGAATATATCTTTGTCCATGTGCCTGAAAGCTACCCTTACATTTGATAAGAAAGCATATGCTGCCCTTGCTATGCCATTTATATGTATTTCTGGAGACAATATGATTACCCCTAGATCTCTCTCCTTCTCTGTCTCCTCAAGTTGTACTCTTGCCACCGAGTAATCAAGCTTGGCCCTTCTTTCACTTGTACCCATTCTCATTACCTTACATATTAAAGTACTGAATTACATTAGCCACTTTTCTGACCACTCATGGAGACTATTTAGATCTTCCTGAAGTTCTCTACCATTGTTCTAGTTTCTTACTTTCTTCACAATCTTTTCATCATCTGCAAACATATTCATAAATGAATTTACAGACTCTGGTAGGTCATTTACATATACAAGGAACAAGAGTGCCCTAAAACTGAATCCTGTGGAACTCCACTACTAACTCTTCTCCAGTCAGACACTGAGTGTCTTACTCTAACCCTCTGTTCCCTTCCTTCTAAGTAAGTTTTTATCCATTCCAAGATATTTCCACCTATTCTAGCCATTGATTGCAGCTTCTTAATAAATCTCCCATGTGAGACAGTGTCAAATGCTTTCTAGAAGTCTAGGAATATGCAATCTGCCCAGCCCTCTCTTTCCTGTAAGATTCGGCTTACCTCATCATAAAATTCTAATAAGTTTGTTACTGTTGATCTACCTTCTCTGAAGCCATGTTGTCGCACTGACAAAAAGTTGAAGGATTCCAAGTGAAGAGAGATATATTTCCTTAGTAGTGTCTCCATAACTTTGCAAACTATGTTGGTCAACGAAACTAGTCTATAGTTTAGAGCCGTATCCCCCCTTTCCCTTTTGAAGATAGGCATCACGTTTGCTTGTTTCCAGCATATTGGATCTCACCTGACTCCAGTGACTTTTTAAATATGACACTTAGTGCCACTGATATTGAGTTTGTGCATTTTTAAGTACATGAGGGGATATATCAACAGGACCTGTAGCTTTATGGACATCTAACTCCATTAGCGCTTTGCATACCTCTGTGGCTGAAAGGTTGATGTTCTATAATACCGGCCCATGAGTTTCTATCTCTGCCATCTGAGGAGGTGGGTTATTTACTACTGTAAATACTGACTGAAACTCCTTGTTCAATTCTTTGTAGATCTCTTCATCCATTTCAGTGATGCTTCCATCCGCTCTCTTAAGCCTTAAAACCTGTTCTTTTACCTTCAGTTTTTCTCTGTTAAAGCTGTGGAAAAGCTATGGATTTTCTTTAGCCTTCCTGGTGATGTCCCTCTCATAGTTTCTCTCTGCCTCTCTTCTTTTACTTAGGTAGTCATTGCTTGCTCTTCTGTAGGTTTGCCAGGCATTTATGTTTTTTCTCCTCCTATACCTTTTCCAGCATTTGTTTCTCCACTCCTTAGCTCTTTTGCACTCATTATCGAACCATTTCTCTCTGGCATGAATTACACCTTCTTTGGTGGCAGGTATGCAGCAGTCTACTATCTTCCCATATTTCTCACAAAAGATGTCATACATTTCTTGTACAGATTTGTTGCAAAATAAGGTTCTCCAGTCAATAACTGCAAAAAGCTCATTCATTTTGATGTAATCTCCTTTTGGAAAGTTCCTCCTCATGTGCTCATTGCCTCTACTCTCAGGCAGAATATCTTCAATGATATACTCCATCAACAACACACAGTGGTCACTCTTTCCAATTGGTGATTCATACTCAATTTTTTCAATATCCTACACATTATCTGTGAATACTAGATCAAGTAGTGATGGCTCATCCTCACCCCTGGCCCACATTGGTTCCATTACATTTTGGTGTAGGAAATTCCCTTGTACGCAATCTAGGAATCTTGCCCCGAATGAGTCCTCACCACTGTGTGGGTCAAGATTTATCCAATCTATCTCTTTATGATTAAAATCTCCCATGATCAAAATCCTACATTTTCTCTCCCGTGCCATGTTAACAACTGAGTTTATGGCTTCAGTAGTACCTATATGACTTTCCTCATAATCTTCTAGCCTATTCTAGTTCCTTGGTGGGTTATATACAACAGTTATTATAATGCTCTCTGACCCAGTATTTATGCGAGCAACAAGAAATTCCTTGAACTCACTTTCTATAGCCAAGTTTATTTCTTCAACTTGAATCCTTTCACTTATGAGCAGTGCTATCCCTCCACCAGTCCTCTCAGATCTTTCAACCCTTAATATTTTGAAACCCTTAGGAAAAACTGTGACTCTGTTTATGTCCTCACTCATCTTAGCCTCTGTAATTGCTACTATATCTGCCTTACTGTTGTGAATCCTATCTCTTAATTCTACTGCCTTACCAGCTAATCCATCAGCATTTGTGTATAACAATCTTAATGATGCCCCATCCCCTGATCTTCTGTCATTATCTTCTTTATCTCCCCTTTGTCTGGAAGAACTCTGAAATGAGAATTTTTTCTTCTCTTCTTCATTTCTTTCCTCATTTAACCTTCTTGCCTCTTCCAACACGTTTTTTATCTTTCCTATCTCTTCTTGTGTTCTGCATCGTCTAATGAACTCTCCTTTGAATTCTTGAAGGTCTTTTAGACTTTTTTTTCTCATCAATATTTCTCTACATGTTTCCCCTCTCTCAAAGGTTACTTTTGTTGGTCTCTGCTTTCCTTTTGTGTGTGTGTGTGTGTGTGTGTGTGTGTGTGTGTGTGTGTGTGTGGGTGGGTGGATGGGTGTGGTTATGTGTGTGTGTTTGTGTGTATGTTTAAGAGAATGTATTTTTATTCTGAAACTATATGTTTATGAGATTACTTTTTGTCTCTAAGAAATATAAACTGATAAAAAACCATACTTATATTTTTTTTTATTACATTAGAGACTGCCTGTATATACATTTTTGTTCAAGAACTATTTTAGGGTCTTTTTTTGTCCAGTTCAACTTGAACAACATATGATAATTGTGTATAATATCCAAAACCTCATTTAGGATGAGTCATTCAAATGTCTGTTTAAAAAGACAGTACTATGAGAGCACTTTACTAATCTTTGTGGCATGTATACTTGTTAAAAATGTTTAAGTGCATAAGTAAAAATGTATTGTTACAATGCTTACTTTGCTGTTCTTGTATATATCAGCATCCACTAACTTTTTATCGATGTAATAATTTTTGATAGGTATGCTACACTAAATTTACAAGTAGCATACTTGTAGTTTTTTTTTTTTTTTTTTTAAACCAGGGCATCCTAAGAGATTCTCACCGGATCTCTAGGAGGGGAACCTTTGGGTTCCTTAAGAGATTGCGTGGGGGGATGTATCCGCAAAAGATGAAAATTAACACATAAAGGGAAATCAATATAAAAGATAACATATCCTGTACTCTCCTTTATTTCTGGGAATCGCAGTAGCCCAGTATTAGGAGCGATCGACTCGAAAGTGACAGACCCGCTAATGCCCCTTCGAGGGTCTTTAGGATGGGCATCCAGCCTTAATTCGCCCATCCAACTTGTTTTTGTCTATCTCCATATTAGAGATTCATACTGACACATAAAATGACAACACAGATTCTATTATATCTCAATTCATTAGGATTTCTTGGATGGACTTCCAGCCAGAATCCTGGTATGGGTGTAAGCTTTACCTCACCTACCTCCATTTGTAGTGGGAATGCGGCCTTTGTATAAAGATGTTTTCTTTTATCTTATGTCTATCTGTATACAAAAGCCATTTTTCCCCTTATAAGGGGAGTAGATGAGTCAAGGCGAAATAAACCGACTCTTTGGGAAAAGAGAATACAGAGGAGGGGATTCCAAGTCCCCTTGCTCCGCCCCATTTAGTCGACTCTTACGAAACGCAGGGGTACATGGAGGAAGTATTCTAATCCCCCTCCCTCAGGGGGAAATAATAATAATAATAATGAATAATAATAATAATAATAATAATAATATTATTATTATTATTATTATTATTATTATTATTATTATATTATTATTATTATTATTATTATTATTATTATTATTATTATTATTATTATATGAATTCCAATTTATAGTTCATAATTAGATATATAGATAGTCACGTACATTTTGCATTAGGGATCCCTAGAAGCTTAAAGGTGGGGAAGGGTTGAGTAGGCTAGATTGGAATAGTGTAGGGAGGAAATTTTTCTATGTACTTGTGTTCTACAGTTTTATCAATAAGCAAAAAGGTTGTAGTAAGAGCACATTATGCTCATCACGGAGACTAAGCATTTTGTTGAATAATAACATTCATGCATATATACAAACATATTATATGATCGTTAGTATTACACACCATGAGTATGCATAAGTCAGTAGATGTCACATGTAACTGTTTAATAGATTTAGTATACTCATACAATATCCATATATATATATATATATATATATATATATATATATATATA
Source organism: Halocaridina rubra (assembly GCA_037179515.1). Taxonomy (NCBI): domain Eukaryota; kingdom Metazoa; phylum Arthropoda; class Malacostraca; order Decapoda; family Atyidae; genus Halocaridina; species Halocaridina rubra. The sequence continues at coordinate 260,148 of JAXCGZ010020763.1, forward strand.
TATATATATATATATATATATATATATATATATATATATATATATATATATATATATATATATATATATACATATATGTATAATATTACACACACACACACACACACAATAATATATATATATATATAAATATATATATATATATATATATATATATATATATATATATATATATATATATATATATATATAATATTACACACACACACAGTATATATATATATATATATATATATATATATATATATATATATATATATATATATATATATATTATTAGCTAAAATATTTCATATATGCAGTTGGCACTAAGCATATCTAAGTAAATAGGACCTACCACAAGAGAAACACCACTTATCTCCCTTATTCACGAACAACTCAGGCGAAGAAAACTTGTAAGATTCACCTCTGGGAATTGGACTTGGGCCTTCCGAGGTGAAAAGCCAGGTGCTATGTCATCAAGTGTTATTCATTCGCACCCTGTGTCATCATGGTATCAAGAAGTACATAATAGCTAGAGGACCATCATATTCTCAAGAATGTTATCATGGTTAAGATAAACACTCATATTATCGGGGGTTTAAGTGTCTGGAGTTTTTTTTTTTTGTATCAAATATAGTATCATAGTTAAGAACACAATATCGTGGTTTAAAGTAGTAACACGGTATCAAGAATGGTATCATTGTTAAATCAATCGATCAAACAGAGTAATTGGGAAGTAATCGGGGTTTACAATGTGTTAAAGGAGTTTAATTAGAAAATAGAAACTCGTTAATGTTAATCATGGTGGACGAGGAAAGCCTCTACCCTCCGCTTCTCAATCCTCTGATAGCTCTGACAAAAATTGGCCGTACGAACAAATTTAGGTGGAAAATAAACAATATTTTATTCATACGAACACATGTATCATCACAGTATAAGGAGTAGGATGGTACTCTACCAAAGTATTAAACATGGTGTCAAGTAGAGCATGGTACCCAAAGTATGAAGAGGGTATTTAGTAAGGTATCCAGGTGTGTGCAGTGTATATCATCTAGAATAACTTCAAGGTTATGAAGACCGCTTGTTAATAACTGGTCACAACTGCTTTCCTGGTGGGTTACTTCTGCCTCCTCAGCTTCCTACGCTTTGTACTAGGATGTACTTATAAGTACATTAATAAATATAGCTACATGCACTTTTCGCTCTCTCTCTCTCTCTCTCTCTCTCTCTCTCCTCTCTCTCTCTCTCTCTCTCTCTCTCTCTCTCTCTCTCTCTCTCTCTCTCTCTCTCATGTATTCTGTACATATCTTACAGGTGCATTACTACCATCATGTTTGAGCATTAAATACCATCTTTAATATAATGTCATTGCTTTGCTTTGGTGTTCGACCGTTAACGGTTTCACTTAAGAAAAGTAAGTATATATGTGTGTAATTACCTTATTGTGTTTACGGGAAAAAGCCATATGCTCGAAACTCCCCGACTCCTAGTCGGATCCACTTTTGTACTAAGTGATACTTACCATACTTGTCCTTAATACTATGGATTGAGTTGGCATTAACTACCTCCTCGCTTAACGTATTCCAATCATCAACTATTCTTACACTTTATAAGTACTTTCTTCCATGCTGCAAAGAAGTTTACTTACGAAGCTTCAAACTATCACCTCTAGTTCTAGTGCCAGCCATATCAATATATCGATCCCTATCCACTCTGTCATAAAAACCGTCACCATATCCTACCTCACTCTTCTAGCTTCGAGTGATGGTAAGTCTAATTTCCTCAGCCTCTCCTCATAACTGAGATTGCGTATTTCTGGCACCACTTCCGTGGCATTTCTTTGAACTTTTTCCAGCTTAACTATGTGCATTTTCAAGTGTTAATTTCAAAAGGGGGCTGCATATTCATGCTTTGTCCACACATAGGCCACACAAATATTTCTGAACATTTCCTTGTCCATGTGCCTGAAGGCTACCCTTACATTTGCTAAGAAAGCATTTGCTGACCTTACTATGCCATTTATATGTATTTCCAGAGACAAATCTACCAGTATGAATGACATAGAAATGACAGTATGTCATTCCTTTTAAGTACTAAGTGCAGGGGTAAATCGATGTACGAAAAACCATTTCATCACGAATACAAAAAATTACAATAATAATAATAATAATAATAATAATAATAATAATAATAATAATAATAATAATAATAATAATAATAATAATAATAATAATAATGTCATTTTCTATTATCATCATTAACACGAAGTTCGTGCCTCAGTCTCAAGCAATATATGACTTTGCAGTTTGACGCTGATGTCTTTTAAATGAAAAGAACATCTTCATTGCTTACGTCTAAGTCACAGACGAACGTGTCTGAACGTTTATGTGAGATGAGAAAGCATATCCTTTTTTTGTGGTTGAAGGAAAAATGCTGCTTTGACTTTGAATATGTGTTTAATTACCTAATTGCGGTTACGGGAAGTAGCCCTCTGCTCGTAACTGCACGTCTCCTGCTCAGTTCCATTTTTTATACTCAATGATACTTATCATATTTATCATTAAAATTATGAAGTGAGTTAGCACTAACTACCTCCTCGCTTAGCGAATTTCAATCATCTACTGTTCTTACATCCTGAAAAGAAATTTTCTTACGAAGTTTCAAGCCATGACCTCTAGTTCTAGAGCCAGCCAAATAAAAATATCGATCCCTATCCACTCCGTCAAAACCATAAAGTACTAAAAACCGTCACCACATCCCCCCCTCATTCTTTTAGCTGCGAGTGATGGTAAGTCTAATCCCCTGAGGCTCTCATCATAACTTCATTCTGGCACCAGTTGCGTAGTATGTCTTTTAACTTTTTCCAGCTTATTTATATGCTCTTTCAAATGTGGATTCCAAAAGGGTTCTGTATGTTCAATCTCTGGTCTCACATAAGTTACATTAATATTGCTGAACATTTGCTTGTCCATGTTTCTGAGGGCTACCCTTGCATTTGCTAAGAAAGCTTATGCAGTCCTTACTGTGTCATTTATATGCATTTCCAGAGACAAATCTGCCATTGTTTTTGCTCCTAAATCTCTCTCTCTCTCTCTCTCCTCTCTCTCTCTCTCTCTCTCTCTCTCTCTCTCTCTCTCTCTCTCTCTCTCTCTCTCTCTCTCTCTCTCTCTCTCTCTCTCTCTCTCTCTCTCTCTCTCTCTCTCTCTCTCTCTCTCTCTTGAAGTTTTGCATCTGCTATTGAGTATACAAGAATGGGCCAACTCGCACTTGTACCCAGGCTCTTCACCTTACATTTTGAAGTACTGAATTTCATTAGCCAATTTCCTGACTGCTCATATAGGTTATTTAGGTCTTTCTGAAGTTCTTTACCATTATTCTCGTCTTTTACTGTCTTCACAATCTCTGCATCATCTGTAAACATATTCAGAAATGAATTTACAGACCTTGGAAGGTCATTTACGTATAATAGGAACAAAGCTGTCCCTAAAGCTGAACCCTATGAAACCCTGCTACTAACTCTTCTCCAGTCGAACACTGAATGTCTTACTTTAACCCTCTGTTCTCTTCCTTTTGAGTAAGTTTTTACTTGCAATTTCTTAATAAGTCTCCCATGTGAGACCGTATCAAATGCTTTCTGAAAATCTAAGAATATGCAATCCGCCCAGCCTTCTCTTCTTTGTAAGATCTGGCTTACCTCATCATAAAATTCTATTAAGTTTGTTACTAGTGATCTGTCATCTCAGAAGCCATGTTGTCTCACTGACAAAAAATTTAACTATTCCATATGAAGTTAGATGCGTTTTTTTTTCTAGTAAACTATGCTGGGTAAGGATACAGGTATATAGTTTAGTTCTATTTCTCTTCCCCTTTTTGAAGATAGGTACCACATTTGCTTGTTTCCAGCATCTTGGAATCTCCCCAGATTCCAGTGATTTTTCAAATATGATGCTTAGCTCCACCAGTATTAGTTTAGCACATTTCTTAAGTATGTAAGGGGATATGTCATCAGGACCTGTAGCTTGATGGGCATCTAACTCCATCAATGCTCTTCATACTTCTGTAGCTGAAAAGATGATGTTCTCTTAACTCGGCAATGTGAGGAGAGGAGTTTTTTCTACTCGAACTACTGACTGTAACTCCTTGTTCAAGTCATTGCAGATCTTGTCATCTGTCTCAGTGATGCTTCCATCTACCCTCTTTAACTTTAAAATCTGTTCTTTGACCTTCAGATTTCCCCTGACAAAGCTGTGGAAACGTTTTGGATTTCTTTAGCCTTCTTGGTAATTTCCTTTTCATTTTCTTTCTCTGCCTCTGTTCTTGTACTTAGGCAATCATTCCTTGCTCGTTTGTAAGTGTGCCAGGTATTTATATATTTCTCATCCAACACCTATTGCAGCATGTCTCTCCACTCCTTAGCTTTCCTAGACCCATTATTAAACCATTTCTCTCTAGCATGAATAAATCCTATTTTCTTGGATGGTATGGATCAAGTAAGTATATTTCCATATTCCTCAAAAAATATTTCGTGCATCTCTTGTACAAATTTATTGATAAATTAAGTCATCTGGTCAATCATTTCAAAAAGATAATTAAGTTTGATGTAATCGTCTTTTCAAGAGTTTCTCCTCGTATCGTTTACAGTGCCCCTACTTTCGTACAAAACATTTTCTGTGACAATGCTTATGTCCTCACTTAACTTAGTCTATGTAAGTGCTACTATATCTACCATACTGTTGTAAATTCAATCCTTTAATTCTACTGCCTTACCAACTACCCCATTAGCATTTGTTTACAGCAGTCTTAATGGGGTTGCATCCCCTAATCTCCTAGCATTATCTTCTTTATCACCCCTTTGCCTGGACAATCTTATCTTCTTTATTTCTTCTCTCATCTAACCTCTCAGCTTCTTGCAACAAGTTTTTGAACCTTTCCATCTCTTCCCGTAGTCCATATGGTCTAATGAACACTGTTTTTAGTTCTTGAAGGTCTTTTTGATTTATTTTGCCCTCATCAATAATTCTCTACATGTTTCCCCTTTCTCAATGGTTTCTTGCAATATTCTTGCCTTTCCCTCCCTAGAACATTACTATTTTGGTGAATGATTACAATTAGATCCAGATCACATACTGTGCTAATCTAAGCTTCCCTATCAGGCCTAAAGCCCTAACTTTATTATATTCTAGTTCTCCCTGCCGTGTTGACTCCTGGGATTCACATATTCATGAGATTATCACTGACTTCTCTTTATCAAGTGCCTGTTTGATCAGTGGATTAGCCCTGTCAACCACATCTTTCAATTTTTTCCTATTACTGTTCTTTGTAGTCAACAGTATTTACATTTTTCAGAATCTCCCCCCTCTCTGCCTCTTTTACATTTTTCTTCACTACCTCTGCAAGAGACCTTGTAATGCTATAATGTTCCGTATTTAGCTCCTGAAAATCTTTTCTAAATGTTCAATGTTTTCCTTTATCTGGACTTTCCAAGCAGCAATCTCATCTCTTTCTGAAGAGAGCAGTGACTTAACATTTATTTCATCAAGGCTGTTACTCAACTGTTTGAGGTTGTTCAGTAATCTTGACCTCTAGTTCTTTTTTTCCCCATCCAGACTTTTTATTTGTTTTTCTAGCTATATTCTCCCTTGTGTCTTGTTTCTCTTCTCTAAATTTATTAGAATTTCTTTTTGTAATTCGTTCTTTTTTACTTTACTTTCAAAGCCTTATATCATTTCTCAATCCATATAGTAAACTCTATCATCCAGGTATGATGCGAAGATCAAAAGGTCCCTGAAGTTTTGTGTTTAACCAAGATATGTAATCACAGGATCAAGTTAATAACAAGTGAGCAATAGAGAAACTTGATTTATGCGTAAGGTTTAATAAAAAGTGAGAGAAAAAAAAGAACAACATGGAGCTACTTGCTACCTTAAGCAACACATTTTGAAAACTCGTTTTTTATTTTTTTTTTTTATTTTCCTTAGAGCTACTCCCCCTCCCGCCAACCCCAGGGATCCTCTACAACCTCTACCCCAACCATTCGATTGCTAGGTTAGAGAGAGAGATGGTTTCGTCTTGGAGTTTCAGTCTCAGAGAATACAAAAAATGATTTATTTATCCTCATACAGATTTAATTTATCTTCTTATGAATACTAAATCTGTTAATCTTGTCAGTGAATTATTTTCCTAGTAACTCACGCATTAATTTAATATTTGACTTTGGTAATAATAAAATCCCACATGAAGAAAAGCTTGAGCATGCAGCTGAGGAAAAACACTTGATGCTCTGAACACCTGTTTTTGCTAATATTTATTCCTAACTGCTAAGCTAATCATTTCAGACGATAAAATTAATACGCATTATATCTTGAGTACTAAATTAATCATTATGGGAAGGACATTTTTAACAAGAAATGGAACTACATATTAAATTACTCACAAACAATTCACATAAAACATTAGGTAATTCGATGATTACCTAGGTGACGACACCTCTTACAATGTATTTCTCCTCGAACACAGTCTCTCACCCCCCCCCCTCCTCTTTAAATTTCAGCAAATATTTTCTTCTAAATATTCAGGATGGTCTCTTACTAAACGAAAATATTCCACTCATAAAAATCTACAGACTCTCTCTTATCACAAGATAGGTTGAATTTTTTGTCCCTTATGCTGGTTTACTTAAAATCACAAGGAAAATTCGAGAAATTGATAGCTTTGTGTGTGTGTGTGTAATAGAGGGACATATATATATATATATATATATATATATATATATATATATATATATATATATATATATATATATATATATATATATATATATAGAGAGAGAGAGAGAGAGAGAGAGAGAGAGAGAGAGAGAGAGAATTAAAGTTTTGTATTCATTTAAGAGGAAAATGAAACAGAGAGAGATTATTCTAACCAGTGCGATTGATTTAAGACTTAATTGATGAATTTTTAGTCTTCTAATTGAGAAATTGATCATTTAGAGGGTCTACCAGAAGCAACTTCACTTTGATAATAATGGCTATCCAAAGGAACATAATCATTGTTTACATCTGAGTCTCAGACGAACGTGTCCTAACGTTTATGAGAGAGAGAGAGAGAGAGAGAGAGAGAGAGAGAGAGAGAGAGAGAGAGAGAGAGAGAGAGAGAGAGAGAGAGAGAGAGAGAGAGAGAGAGAGAGAGAGACCTTTACGTGGTATCGGAGTTGTCGACAGATTACAAGAACCTTTTTGGCCAAGACGGACAAAATAAGTCGATTGGTAGCTAGATATGTTGATTGAAAGATAGAGCGATAGTTGGTAAACCTTGGATATCCAGTGTACTCACACATATAGAGAGATATCACGACTCATTGGTAGAGGAGTAAATTTACTAGCTAAGTTTCTCATAAGAACAGATGTATGCATCATGCAACTCTCATATGAGATATAATCATAAGTTAGTAAATACATAAATAAATAAATACAGAAATAAATAAATAAATAAATACATAAATAAATAAAGAAATAAATAAATAATTTATTAATTAATTAACTAATTAATTAATAATTTATCGATTAATAAGTGACACAATCGAGGAGGGATGGCCAAGTCACAACACACACTCGTGCTCCTTTGCGTCACTCAAAACAAACACATCAGGCTTTAGAATGTGAATCATTCATTGGTGAAGGAAGGCTGGTGCCAGGAAAATTTTTTCCGGTCATAAAATTTTGAGCCAAAACAATCATTAATCACCAAGAGGTAAATCAGCTACCGTGACCCAATATAAAGCGAGAAAAGCTGTCAATGAAGAAGAATAAAAAAAGAGTAAAGTTACATCTCCCTTCACGCTTGTTAAGTCTTTATATAACACTTTTGTCATTATTAGTCATACTTTTATGACAAGTCATAGTCCTTCAGGGCATCTCTGGGCGATTATGACAAGGGAGCAGCACCCTCCCACTCCACAACCCCCTATGCCACATTGTTTTACCGTAATCGAATTATTCTCTCTCTCTCTCTCTCTCTCTCTCTCTCTCTCTCTCTCTCTCTCTCTCTCTCTCTCTATATATATATATATATATATATATATATATATATATATATATATATATATATATATATGTGTGTGTGTGTGTGTGTGTGTGTGTGTGTGTGTGTGTGTGTGTGTGTGTGTGTGTGTGATAACCTAATTGTGTGATCACCTAATTGTGTTTACGGGAAAGAGCCCAAAGCTCGTATCTTCCCGTCTCCTGATCGCTTCCATTTTATACTTAGTGATACTTATCATACCTGTCCTTAAAACTATGGATTGAGATAGCATTAACTACCTCCTCGCTTAGCCAATTCCAATTATCAACTACTCTTACACTGAAAAAGTATTTTCTTACATCCTGCAAAGAACTTTTCTTACGAAGCTTCAAACTATGACCTCTAGTTCTAGAGCCAGCCATATCAAAATATCGATCCCTATCCACTCTATCATAACCATGAATGAATTTAAAGACTGTCACCATATCCCTCCTCACTCTTCTAGCTTCCAGTGATGGTAAGTCTAATTCCCTCAGCCTCTCATCATAACTGAGATTGCGTATTTCTGGCACCAGTTTCGTGGCATGTCTTTGAACTTTTTCAAGCTTAGCTATGTGCTTTTTCAAGTGCGGATTCCAAAAGGGGGCTGCATATTCCAGTTTTGGCCTCACATAGGTTACATAAATATTTCTGAACATTTCCTTGTCCATGTGCCTGAAGGCTACCCGTACATTTGATAAGAATGCATATGCTGCCCTTACTATGCCATTTATATGTATTTCTGGAGACAAATCTGCCAGTATGTTTACTCCTAGATCTCTCTCATTTTCTGTCTCTTGAAGTTGTACTCCAGCCACCGAGTAGTGAAGCTTGGGCCTTCTTGCACTTGTACCCATTCTCATTACCTTACATTTTGAAGTATTGAATTTCATTAGCCACTTTTCTGACCACTCATGCAGATTATTTAGATCCTCCTGAAGTTCTCTACCATTGTTCTCGTTTTTTACTTTCTTCACAATCTTTGCATCATCTGCAAACATATTCATGAATGAATTTACAGACTCTGGCAGGTCATTTACATATACAAGGAACAAAAGTGGCCCTAAAACTGAACCCTGTGGAACTCCACTACTAACTCTTCTCCATTCAGACACTGAGTGTCTTACTCTAACCCTCTGTTCCCTTCCTTCTAAGTAAGTTTTTATCCATTCCAAAACATTTCCACCTATTCTAGCCATTGATTGCAGCTTCCTAATAAGTCTCCCATGTGGAACAGTGGCAAACGCTTTCTAGAAGTCGAGGAATATGCAATCTGCCCAGCCCTCTCTTTCCTGTAAGATTTGGCTTACCTCATCATAAAATTCTAATAAGTTTGTTACTGTTGATCTACCTTCTCTGAAGCCATGTTGCCTCACTGACAAAAAGTTGAAGGATTCCAAGTGAAGAGAGATATGTTTCAGTAGTAGTTTCTCCATAACTTTGCAAACTATGCTGGTCAAGGAAACTGGTCTATAGTTCAGAGCCGTATCCCTCCTTCCCTTTTTGAAGATAGGTATCACATTTGCTTGTTTCCAGCATCTTGGAATCTCCCCTGACTCCAGTGACTTTTTAAATATGATACTTAGTGCCACTGATATTGAGTTTGTGCATTTTTTAAGCACATGAGGGGATATGTCATCAGGACCTGTAGCTTTATGAACATCTAAATCCATCAGCGCTTTGCATACCTCTGTGGCTGTAAGGTTGATGTTCTCTAATACCGGCCCTTGAGCTTCTATCACTGTAATCTGAGGGGGTGGGGTATTTTCTACTGTAAATACTGACTGAAACTCCTTGTTCAATTCTTTGCAGATCT
>JAXCGZ010020763.1:272500-287500 GCA_037179515.1 Halocaridina rubra
GATGGAGTCGTAAGAGAGGTGAATGGGCGAGTTTGTGGTCGAGGTTTGAGAATGGTAAATGGGGATGATAACGAGTGGGAGCTGAATCAGTTGCTGTATGCAGATGGTTCTGTGGTGGTGGCAGATTCAGAGGAGAAGCTGTGTCAGTTAGTGCCAGAATTTGGAATGGTGTGTGAGAAGGAAGTTGCGAGTGAATGTTGGAAAGAGTAAAGTTATGAAGTACAAGAAATAAGGATGGTGCTGGATTGAATGTTATGTTGAATGGAGAGACACTTGAAGAAATTGATTAGTTTAAATATTTAGGCTCGGTTATAGCTACAAATGGTGGAGTGGAACAGATGTGTATCACAGAGTGAATGAAGGATGAAAAGTGTTGGGTGCGTTGAAAGGAGTAATGAAGAATAGAGGGTTGGAAATGAATGTTAAGAAAGTTTTGTATGAGAAAGTGGTTGTGCCAACTGTGATGTATGAATCAGAGTTATGGGGTATGAAAGTAAGTGAGAGACGGAAACTAAATGTGTTTGAGATGAAATGCCTGAGGAGTATGATTGGTGTATCTCGGTTGGATAGGGTTAGGAATGAAGTGATGAGAGCAAGAACGGGTGTGAGGAGAGAATTTGCAGCCAGAGTAGATATGAATGTTCTGAGACGGTTTGGTCATGTGGAAAGGATGGATGATGAAAGGCTGCTGAAAAAGGTGATGAATGCGAGAGTTGATGGGTTAAATGCTAGAGGGAGGCCTAGGTTTGGGTGGATGGATGGAGTAAGGAGAGCCCTGAATGATAGAGGATAGATGTGAGGGAAGCAAGTGAGCGTGCTAGGAATAGGAATGAGTGGCGAACGATTGTGACACAGCTCTGATGGGCATCTGCTGTTGCCAGGGGGCTGCATCTTACAGAGGTAGCCCTGTGGTAGGGGCAGTAGGGGAGTTGGCATTTATGAAGTGACGCAGGTTGTGGAAGATCCGGGAGGATGGGCTGTGGCACTCCAGCAGTGCCATCTGAACAGTCGCTAGCTCCCTCGTCATTGCTCATATAGTAAAATAATCCACTTATTGTTTCTTTTTTTATATTGGCTACCCACCTATTGGGGGAAACAACCAAGGTATATATATATATATATATATATATATATATATATATAATATATATATATATATATATATATATATATATAGAGAGAGAGAGAGAGAGAGAGAGAGAGAGAGAGAGAGAGAGAGAGAGAGCAGAGAGACAGACAGACAGACAGACAGACAGAATCCTCACTCCCTGAGGGAGCGTGGCTAGGATACTTCCTCCGTGTTCCCCTGCGTGTTGTAAGAGTCGACTAAATGATATGAAGCGAGGGGGCTGGGAATCCCCTTCTTTGTATTCTCTTCCCAAAGAGTCAGAGTATTTACCTTAACTCAGCTACTCCCCTTATAAGGGGGAAAAAATGGCTTATATATATATATATATATATATATATATATATATATATATATATATATATATATATATATATATATATATATATATATATATATATATATATATATATATATATATATATATATATATATATATATATATATATATATATATATATATATATATATATATATATATACTTTTTTTTTTTACCATACGGTTTGGTAGAAGAATGACACGTTTTAAAGTAGTAAGCCGTTCACTGGTACTTTTACAATTGATATACTGAACCGGAATGGAACAGGGATGGTATTGAAGTGTGTCGTCCCCTCTCTTCTGCTAGCTCAGGGATGTAAAGGATTTCCTCAGTGAATATTGGGGGCTATCGGTGGAACACATGCGATGCGTGTTTAGTATAAAATCTGTTTTTCAATTCTGTCAATGATATGAATATATGAATTAATAAACAATAGAATGTAAGCATATAAATAAGTATATTGATGCAGAGTGGTGATAATGACGCAACATAAATTTCTTGGCTTATCATTGTTTCAAGGCTGATTAAAATATATTAATTTTGCTGAAGTATAGTTCAGTACAGTGGTTATATTGTGCATTGCAACTTTACACGCCCTGCACTTTGCATATCCGAGAGTCAGTTGTAGGCGGACAATGCTTTTAAAGGAGAACATATTCAGAGAGAGAGAGAGAGAGAGAGGAGAGAGAGAGAGAGAGAGAGAGAGAGAGAGAGAGAGAGAGAGAGAGAGAGAGAGAGAGAGAGAGAGAGAGAGAGAGAGAGAGAGAGATAAGCCCACACACACACACACACACACACACACACACACACACACACACACACAAACATACTGGCAGATTTGTCTCCAGAAATACATATAAATGGCATAGTAAGGGCAGCATATGCATTCTTATCAAATGTAAGGGTAGCCTTCAGGCACATGGACAGGGAAATGTTCAGAAATATTTATGTAACCAATGTGACGCCAAAACTGGAATATGCAGCCCTCTTTTGGAATCCGCACTTGAAAAAGCACATAGCTAAGCTTGAAAAAGTTCAAAGACATGCCACGAAACTGGTGCCAGAAATACGCAATCTCAGTTATGATGAGAGGCTGAGGGAATTAGACTTACCATCACTGGAAGCTAGAAGAGTGAAGGGGGATATGGTGACAGTCTTTAAATTCATTCATGGTTATGATAGAGTGGATAGGGATCGATATTTTGATATGGCTGGCTCTAGAACTAGAGGTCATAGTTTGAAGCTTCGTAAGAAAACTTCTTCGCAGGATGTAAGGAAATACTTTTTCAGTGTAAGAGTAGTTGATAATTGGAATTGGCTAAGCGAGGAGGTAGTTAATGCTATCTCAATCCATAGTTTTAAGGACAGGTATGATAAGTATCACTAAGTATAAAATGGAAGCGATCAGGAGACGGGAAGATACGAGCTTTGGGCTCTTTCCCGTAAACACAATTAGGTAATCACAATTAGGTAATCACACACACACACACACACACACACACACACACACACACACACACATATATATATATATATATATATATATATATATATATATATATATATATATATATATATATATATATATATATATATATATATATATATATATATATATATATCACAGCCATAGCTCTGGCTGTGATCATGATTTTTTAAAACTGAAATTACTCACCAACTCATTGATTCCTTTTCCTTCGAGATCAATATAATCATTTAGATTTCTGCCTAGTGTTTCTCTTAGTATATATATATATATATATATATATATATATATATATATATATATATATATATATATATATATATATATATATTATTCGCATTCATTACGATATACACATACCTCAACCATTCCTCTTAGCTCCTTGGGGATAAAGGATTGCCACATTTCCCCCCTTCCACCCTGTTTGGGTCACCCACTAGGTAGACAGGCAAGGATATTCTACAGTAATGCTCGACAGCTGCAGGTGGTTTACGCCCGCCGATTCAACACATGGCAACTCCCCTCACACCTGCCCATCACAGTTCACTAAGGCAGCAGGTGCGAGAATTTCCTTTGGCTCGTGTTACCTATGCACAATCTTCCTCCACTCATTCCTATCTCTTGCATGCTTTCCTCCCTGCTCCACTAACATTCCATGTACATTCAGTGCCCTATTCACGCCATCCATCCATCTCATTCTAGGTCTTCCTAGAATGAGTTGGTTTGTGTCCAAACCAACTCAACACTCTCTGATCTAACCTATCTGACAGCTTCCATTCAATAGCCGTTCTCTGTCTGACATTCTCATTTCTTACTCTATCTATTCAAGATACACCATTCATACTTCTCAAAGACCTTATCTCCAAATACATTCAACTTATTTCTTTCATCCTCTCTTGCATTCCAAGAGTCTGCTCCATACAACGTTGTCGGCACAATCACACTCCTACATTCAGTCTGCCAATATTAACACTCCTCGCGCATCTCATGATTTTAATTTTACCAATATTCACTTGCAACTCCCTTCTTTCACACACCCTAACAAACTCAATCACCAAATGATTCAATTCATTCTCAGTATCTGCCACCAGTACAGTATCATCCACAAATAACAACATTTCAATTTCCACAACCTTCCATACTCAATCAATAGTTCCAAACTTCTGTCTAATACTATCTCATTTACTTCCCTTACCACACCATCCATATGCACATTATGCAACCATTGCCACATTACTCAACTGTGCTGTACCCCTACATTCACCTCAAACCAATTGCTCATACCTTTCCTAACTCTCACACATGCTCTACTATTTATGTAAAAAGTCTTCACCGCTTTCAGCAACTTCCACTTATTCCATACAGTTGCAACACACTCTACAACCCCTCTCTATCAACCCTGTCATACACTTACTCTAAGTCCATAAAAGCTCAAGAAGTTTTCACCACACTCTTCTTCACCAATCAATCTCTCTGTACCTTTCCTAATTCTCTCTGTTAACACTCTTCCATATACCTTACCAACTATAATTCCTCAAACTCTACACTCATACTGATCTTTCCCTTTGTAAAATGGAACTACAAATGCACTCCTCCAATCAACTGGGACCCTCCCCTTCCTGAAACATACATTCAACAACCTAACCATCCATTCTACTAATGTCTCCCCACCTTATGACAAGCATTCAGCATGACACCCATCTATCCCTGGTGCTTTACCTGCTTTCATTGCCAAATGTACCTCCTCTTTTGTCATTTCTCTATCATTCTCATCACCTAACATTGGCATTCTCCATACATTTCCCACAGCCACAATCTCTGCCTCTATATCACAATCCTCATTTAACAGTTCCTTGAAATATGCAGCCCATCTTTCTCTCACCTATATTTCAAAATTCTCAGACATACTCCTGCCCCACCTTACATCTGCTTTTCTCTTTGCCTCTCTCACCATGTGCTTCAGTGACCTCCTTTTTGCTTAATACCTTTCATATGCCTCTACATTACCTACCTGCAACCATACCTCAAATGACTTTTTCTTTTCAGCCACTACCGTACTCACCTGCTCATTAACCATTCAATACCTTTCCTTTTACTTCCACCAGTTAGTCTCCTTCAGCACACTGCCTCGGCACACTTATCGACTTCCTCCTTGAAACACCCCATTCTTCTTTCACTCCCTCCTCTACTTTTTCTTTCACTACATTCCACACTTTCCTCAGCCTAGCCTTATACTCACAGTGTTTCTATTCTTATTCAATTTACTCACTTTAAGCACCTCTCTTCCTCTCTCACTTCTCTTCTTTCTCCACTTTTCTCCCACTCTCACTCTACTTTCCTTTTAATAATAATCAGATAATCCACCAATAGCTCCTCTCAGTACATTCACAACCGATACTCTTCCAATCATCCTCTTGCCCACCACAACGTAATCCATTAAAGTTCTGTCAACTACTCTACCATTATCCGCTCTGACCCACATATACTTGATGTTGTTGATGGAGTATATCATTGAAGACATTCTTCCTGAGAGTAGAGGCACTGAGGACATGAGGAGGAACTATCAGAAAGGAGATTACATCAAAATGAATGAGCTTTTTGCAGTTATTGACTGGAGAACCTTATTTTACAACAAATCTGTACAAGAAATGTATGACATCTTTTGTGAGAAATATGGGAAGATAGTAGATTGCTGCATACCTGTCACCAAAGTAGGTGTAATTCATGCCAGAGAGAAATGGTTCGATAATGGGTGTAAAAGAGCTAAGGAGTGGAGAGACAAATGCTGGAAAAGGTATAGGAGGAGAAAAAACATAAATGCCTGGCAAACCTACAAAAGAGCAAGAAATGACTACCTAAGTAAAAGGAGGGAGGCAGAGAAAGATTATGAGAGGGACATCACCAGGAAGGCTAAAGAAAATCCCAAGCTTTTCCACAGCTTTATCAGAGGAAAACTGAAGGTAAAAGAACAGGTTTTAAGGCTAAAGAGAGCGGATGGAAGCATCACTGAGACGGACGAAGAGATCTGCAAAGAATTGAACAAGGAGTTTCAGTCAGTATTTACAGTAGAAAATACCCCACCCCCTCAGATTGCAGTGATAGAAGCTCAAGGGCCGGTATTAGAGAACATCAACCTTACAGCCACAGAGGTATGCAAAGCGCTGATGGATTTAGATGTTCATAAAGCTACAGGTCCTGATGACATATCCCCTCATGTGCTTAAAAAATGCGCAAACACAATATCAGTGGCACTAAGTATCATATTTAAGGAGTCATTGGAGTCGGGGGAGATTCCAAAATGCTGGAAACAAGCAAATGTGATACCTATCTTCAAAAAGGGAAGGAGGGATACGGCTCTGAAGTATAGACCAGTTTCCTTGACCAGCATAGTTTGCAAACTTATGGAGAAACTACTACTGAAACATATCTCTCTTCACTTGGAATCCTTCAACTTTTTGTCAGTGAGGCAACATGGCTTCAGAGAAGGAAGATCAACAGTAACAAACTTATTAGAATTTTATGATGAGGTAAGCCAAATCTTACAGGAAAGAGAGGGCTGGGCAGATTGCATATTCCTAGACTTCCAGAAAGCGTTTGACACTGTTCCACATGGGAGACTTATTAGGAAGCTGCAATCAATGGCTAGAATAGGTGGAAATGTCTTGGAATGGATAAAAACTTACTTAGAAGGAAGGGAACAGAGGGTTAGAGTAAGACACTCAGTGTCTGAATGGAGAAGAGTTAGTAGTGGAGTTCCACAGGGTTCAGTTTTAGGGCCACTTTTGTTCCTTGTATATGTAAATGACCTACCAGAGTCTGTAAATTCATTCATGAATATGTTTGCAGATGATGCAAAGATTGTGAAGAAAGTAAAAAACGAGAACAATGGTAGAGAACTTCAGGAGGATCTAAATAATCTGCATGAGTGGTCAGAAAAGTGGCTAATGAAATTCAATACCTCAAAATGTAAGGTAATGAGAATGGGTACAAGTGCAAGAAGGCCCAAGCTTGACTACTCGGTGGCTGGAGTACAACTTCAAGAGACAGAAAATGAGAGAGATCTAGGAGTAAACATACTGGCAGATTTGTCTCCAGAAATACATATAAATGGCGTAGTAAGGGCAGCATATGCATTCTTATCAAATGTAAGGGTAGCCTTCAGGCACATGGACAAGGAAATGTTCAGAAATATTTATGTAACCTATGTGAGGCCAAAACTCGAATATGCAGCCCCCTCTTGGAATCCGCACTTGAAAAAGCACATAGCTAAGCTTGAAAAAGTTCAAAGACATGCCACGAAACTGGTGCCAGAAATACGCAATCTCGGTTATGATGAGAGGCTGAGGGAATTAGACTTGCCATCACTCGAAGCTAGAAGAGTAAGGGGGGATATGGTGACAGTCTTTAAATTCCTTCATGGTTATGATAGAGTGGATAGGGATCGATATTTCGATATGGCTGGCTCTAGAACTAGAGGTCATAGTTTGAAGCTTCGGAAGAAAACTTGTTTGCAGGATGTAAGGAAATACTTTTTCAGTGTAAGAGTAGTTGATAATTGGAATTCGCTAAGCGAGGAGGTAGTTAATGCTACCTCAATCCATAGTTTTAAGGACAGGTATGATAAGTATCACTAAGTCTAAAAATGGAACCGATCAGGAGACGGGAAGATACGAGCTTTGGGCTCTTTCCCGTAAACACAATTAGGTAATCACAATTAGGTAATCACATCCTTCTAGGTAGATACAGTATTAGCAACCAAAATCTCTCTCTCACTGCCCATTTCTATAATTTTCTCTCCACTCTCATTCCTACCATGTACTCCATACTTCCCAATTACACCATCCACTGGCTCATTCCCTAATCTAGTATTCAAATCTCCCATCAACACCACATTCACATTCATTCCCAAGTCTTCCACACACTCGTTCAATTTCATCCAAAATTCATCACTTTCTTCCTCACTTCTTTCACTGCCAGGGTCATATGTGCTTACAAATGCCTAAACCTGGCATCCCAGTCTCATTTTTGCCACTATTATTTGAGATGATGCTTCCTTCCACTCCACCACACACTTATTTATCTCTTCATTCACCAACATAGCCACTCCCTTTCTTCCTCTCTCAACTCCAGATACCCTACCTACCACACTCCCAAATGTCACCTTACCATTAGTACACCAATCTTTCTCTCCACAAACATACTCCCTATCACCGACTTCTTACTTTCACTTACACTACAACCACACACATTCAGAGACCCATTTACTAGGGTTCTGTCTCAATTTCTCCTGCCAGAATGCCCCCACATCTCTTAGTCCCACGCAGAATAAAAGTTACAGAGGAGGGGATTCCCAGTCCCCTGCGCTTCCCTCTTCAGTCGACTTTTACGACATGCAGGGGAACACTGAGGAAGTATTCTACCCCTTTCCCTTAGGGATATATATATATATATATATATATATATATATATATATATATATATATATATATATATATATATATATATAATATATATATATATATATATATATATATATATATATATATATATATATATATATATATGTGTGTGTGTGTGTGTGTGTGCGCGCGTGTGTGTGTGTGTCAGTTTGCATATGTATTCATTCGCATGAGGTGCAGTAGAGGTAGTTTGTAAACTTGGAAGCGCGAATTTCGAAAATACCTTTTCTACTATTGACCCCAAACATTTAAAAATGCTGTGAAACCTGTTAGGTTGGTAGGCACTTCAGTTCAAGACCCACCACGACTTTTTTTTATTTTCTTTATCGCCCGGAACTATTTCCACCGTATTATTCAGATCTCTTCTAAGAAGCTTAAACAAAAAGAAAGATTACATTTTAAGACAAAAGATTTTTATATTTTATCATTCTTTCTTATGAGCAACTTTTCCCATGTTCATATTAGGCCGCTGTTTCTCCCTGGTCTATTGAAAATTAATGTTAGCATTAGATTAAAGTTTTATGGTTGGATGCCCTTCCTAAAACCAACCCTCTTCATTGATCCGGGACCGAGTTAGATTGGCTTACTCCTATAACCAGGGTATACCGGCATGGTCAACTAAAAAAATTTTACTTAAATATCTTTTTGTATTTGCTCACACCTGATGATGATGTGGCTAGACTCCGTCTTGTTGTTGTTATTATTTGAACATTCAATTCAAAACCTTTTATTGAACTGGTCAGCGTGACGTCATCATAGTTACCAGCTCACCTGTATGAGTTTATTCTTCATATTTTTTTATCCCAAGTTGTGTGAACTTTCAAGGCCACATAAATTTTGAAGTCATTCCCTTCTCTTAAAGTGGTTTATGCGAGAAAATCATCGTTGACTGATTTGATATTTTCCCACATATTTTACATTCTTTTATCTATTATCTTTACTTTTGGGTCTCCGTGGCTTTGTCTTCGTCGTTACATGTGTGTTGTTGTGGATTTTGCACGGAGGACGCCAGCCTTCGACCAACAGCAACATCCCTTGGGTTCATCATTGGAGCTCTTCAAAACGCAACGTTACCAACTAGTTGTTTCATAAAGTTTTCCCTCTTCAGAAAATGTTCTCCGTTTAACGTTCGTTCGTGTTTGCTTTTGATACTGTATACACTCCAAGAGCTCTTAAAAATGTCCAAGGACAAGAACGCGAGTTTCATTAATAAATTTGCAGAAGAGAAATTGAGTTTGTTATATTTATTTTTATTCTGGCAGTTTCATGTGTCCCGTTTCGTTTCCTAACCTCCGACATCTTTCAGGGTTATGTAGGTAATAATATTAGTCTAGTACATGGCAATAATCTTTTTCGTTTCGTCATATTATCTGCGAAAATGATTGACCTCATTCACAAAGAATATGTAGTTGTTCCAAGAGAATTTTTCAGAAAAATCCTATTTCCTTAGCTGTGATTTTTAAAAGGGGAAAAAAATAAGTGAGTCCCTGTGAAGACATTCCTAGCGATAGGTGGCAATCATTTGGCCAGGTAACGCGGCCCTCAGGTAAAGGTGAGGTGCGTCAGAAAGGAGGGTAGTGCGCTAGGACCCTCGGTGTTTGGAAGAGGCTTCTTGTGCTCCCATCCTGCAGCTTATTCCTGGGTGTCTTTCAGTTTGAAATTAGTCCTATTTTAGGTAAGTCTTTAGTGATGAAGATTTTATAGTTAAGCATGAAACGTGTTTAGTGGGTTCGTAATTTTAAATTTTGGAAAATAAATGGGATTCATGATCAGTCTTCGCTTCATGAGTGTCCCTCTTGTTTTGGGCCCAAGTATTTGGCTACTTGCCACTCCCCTAAAACTTCGAGATGAGGACCCTGCAGTAGTAGAGTGAGGCGTGTGTGGGCCTTCGATACTTCTGAAAGTACCTGTGGAGTTTCTAGACGTTAAATAAATCGCGAACACCGAGTTCGAGTGAGAAAATATTTTGTGGAAAAGTACTTTCAACGTTCATAGGGCGTGTTCAGCCTCCCAAGCAATTGCTACAACAAAGAACAGCGGTAATCATGGCGCAAAACTTGTTAATAACAATAAAAAAAAAATACATATATTGTCCGCGTCGAAGTGTGAGCTTTGTGAGTGGATAGGATAGTGACCAACACCTCTTAATACCGGATGGGAGGAACTGAACCGTGGAACGGAGTAATAGTTAAATCTGGGAAATATGCATTAATAAATTTTAACAAAAGGTATTATATACCATGATGGAAAACTATGAATTGAACAACAATGACTTCTAGCATTAGAAGTGCGTATGACTAATTGGTATGGAATGTTCGCAGTAAACAATAGTGGGCTTTGGTTTGTTTCGTTGTTTTACTGTTGCCTTTTTTAAAATCATTATTTCTGCTTCGAGACTTTGATCGCAAGATCCTTATTTCTTATATATACATTTAACGAAATGACCAGATTCTCTACTGTACAGAGGAAACGCCCATCTTTCATCGTCTGTCTCGTTTGCTAATATTTTCAGGTTAAATTAGTATTGAAAGCTGAATCTCTAGGAGGCAGCATTGAATCCTTTTTATAGCAGTCGTATTACTATTCAGAATATGTCCTCCCTGACCTCTTATCAAGGAACGTACCTCGATCACGTTTATTTTTAGTTTCATTTCTGAAGAGCATATATATATATATATATATATATATATATATATATATATATATATATATATATATATATATATATATATATATATTATTTCTTGAAAATGCTACTGAGAGAGAGAGAGAGAGAGAGAGAGAGAGAGAGAGAGAGAGAGAGAGAGAGAGAGAGAGAGAGAGAGAGAGAGAGAGAGTTTATCTTAGGATAGAAATAGGAATCAAACTGTATTTTGTCTACATAATATAGATGGAATGTAATATTAGACTATACAAAGAGACAACATCATGCAGTGGGATTAGCGTTTGTAATGTTTAGATTTGAACATTTTTCTGCAATAATATATTTAAGCGTCATTCTCAGGAAGGAATATATTGATAGGTGCTCGTAAAATTTAATGAAGCTAATATTAATGTTGTGTTAACCATATCCGGTACTACTACTACTACTACTACTACTACTACTACTACTACTACTACTACTACTAATAATAATAATAATAATAATAATAATAATAATAATAATAATAATAATAATAATAATAATAATAATAATAATTACAAAATAATAATAATAATAAAATAATAATAATAATATTAATAATAATAATAATAATAATTCTAATTCTATCTTGTTATCTCCTACCGTCGATATTCGAAGCTGGAACCTGTAGAACTATCGCTCACCCTTTAGTATTTCTTAAGCACGGAGGTCATAATAATAATAATAATAATAATAATAATAATAATGTAAATATAGTATAATAATAATAATAATAATAATAATAATAATAATAATAAGAAGAAGAAGAAGAAGAAGAAGAAAACCTAAGGGAATATTCACTGGTCTCATGGAAGAAGTATTTTTTAAGTTTTTTATATTATTATTATTATTATTATTATTATTATTATTATTATTATTATTACTGATACATTTTTATCTCATTGTAGCTATTTAGAACCTTAACATATGAATATTATAAACTTCTTTCTAAACAGTAGAACTGTCTACTTGAGGGTCAGCTACTTTTTAGGGCCTCCGTTTTCGAGCGACTCTTGGCGCCATACTATCGCCTTTACTAAATATAAAAATAGGTTAATCAACACTAATCTGACAGGGAAAAAATAGCTTAGTGTCAAAAGGGTAACGCCGAAATATTGAAGCACCTAAATAGCGGCACCAAATAGTCCCATCCTGATAGTTGAATGCAAAAACTTGCTCTCAAGTTACCAATATTTTTTCGTAATTTTTTGTGTTGTCGATTATTCCGATGTAATATAGCATCAAACTGAACACAAGTTATTTTGAGTGGACTAGCTCAAAGGTAGAGGCAGATAGGTAAAGTGTTCGGTTAGTTCATCCCATTTAGAGAATGAGTTATCTTTTTAGATTTTTACGTTGGGCAGCAACTCTTTGGGGGTGTTGCAGTAAATATTACTCTAATATGATTTCAGTACGATGTAAAAGGACACCCAGTGTTCTCAGCTATTGTGCAGTCTAGTGATTTGTATCATAAACTGAAAAGTTGTTTACATAAGTGATGAATTTAATAGTATATAGATCTTCATGAAATGTATGTACATATGGAATTTGCATACAATTACGTGCAGTCGTATAAGGTATTGTTTTGAATAACCCCCCCCCCCTCTCTCTCTCTCTCTCTCTCTCTCTCTCTCTCTCTCTCTCTCTCCTCTCTCTCTCTCTCTCTCTCTCTCTCTCTCTCTCTCTCTCTCTCTCTCTCTCGTTGCTTATTACACATGTTCATCCAAACGTGATTATAAAGGACTTTTAATTATTTTTATTCATTTCACTGAAAATTTGAAAAGTCTTCCATATACCTTGCTTATTTTAGCTCCTCCCACATGCTACAAGATGAAATCCATGATGGACAAACCAAAAGTGGGCGGAGTTCTTTGGACCTCACTATAGGATGGCCTAACATAAAACAAATATAATATGTAGAAACATTAATCACAATTGTAATTCTAATAATACAGAGATATATATAAATGTTATGAAATGTACTGTAAATTATTTATAGTACAGATATTTATTACTTTAGGTGTGATTTCTGGTCGCTTTCAAATAAACCAGGAGTTATTTTGTCTATGCATACACTATATATTACTTTCACTGAAATATAGGTAATATTTCCTGTCAATACAGCTACTGGCCTTACATCATAGGTCACCGAATCAGAGTGCCAGATTCTACTCTTTAAGGGTGTCCACAAAGTCTGGGTACATAGGAAATTTCACTATGCAGACCTATTCAATCGAGTTCACCTGAATTTTGTAAAGCGCATCAAATTAGGCATTGAAAATGATGGAAATCATATTGAAAATATTATTTATTAACATTAGATTTAAACAAAATTGTTTTCTTTTAAAAGTGTGTTAATCTCCTGTGTACCCAGACTTCGTCTGGGTACACAGGAGATTAACACGTACTTTTAAAACAAAACAATTTTATTTAAATCTAATGTTAATAAATAATATTTTCAATATGATTTCCATCATTTTCAATGCCTAATTTGATGCGCTTTACAAAATTCAGGTGAACTCGATTGAATAGGTCTGCATAGTGAAATTGCCTATGTACCCAGACTTTGTGGACACCCTGTATATCTCTATCTATCTATCTGGGACTACTATTGCATTATATTAGATTTTGGGTGAAAATATTCTCTGATTGTGAACGCATAAAATGTAAAAAAAGAAATAAAATAAAATAAAATGAAATATATGAACGCAAGCAAATTTGTATTGAACGTATTATAAGTTAGCAAAACAATAAACAAATACAAACAAGAAAACAAAATGACTATTCCTCTTGTGTCCTTTGTTTGCCGCATATTTCATACCTTGTCAATATGTAGAACGAGTATAGTAAGTACAAACACACACACACACACACACCTACTGTATTACTTTTACCTTTGTCCATTTCACTTTTCTCTCTAAGTCCCCCAGCTCCTCCATAACCTTTAATGTTCTTCACCCTTTTCGCTTTCTTCAATCTTCCTGTATCGCCTTTAAACTCAATATTTCCTCTGTCCATCATCTCCTCCCTTCTCTCAACCTACTTTTCCATACATGTCTCCTTTGTGCCTCGCCTCCTACCCCGTTTTTCAAACCTCCTTCGCTCTCTCTCTCTATTTTTTAATGCCTCTTTTATCCTTCGCTCTATCACTGTTAACTCCTGCCCCCTTCCCCCTCTTTATCCCTTAATATTTCCTTTGTCTCTCATTTTATCCCCTTATTTCATCCTCCCGCTCCAGCAATGACACCCAAAATCTGATTTGTCCCTCACCCTCCCTTTAGCTTCCACTCTCTTTATAACCCTTAATATTCCTTATTCCTTGTTCCACTCTTCTTCTTCTTCTTCTCTCTCATTTTTTTTTATTTTTAAGCAAGAGGTTGTATAAAATCCTTTTAAACTAGGAAGTTGACAAATAAGTAAATAAACCCTGAAAAAAAAGCAAAAAAAATATATGCAAGCGTACTACTAAGGAGAGAGTAAAGTCAGTGAATGAATATGTAAATAAACAAATAAGTAGAGAAAAAAGAAGTTATATATTTAGCGGTTGTGTACCACTACTACATATTGGTTGGTGTGAGGCCGTATCTAGCCCACTGACCCACTACACAATAAGTGGTTTTTATTTATTTTATTGCATTTCTTTTGCAATGTAAGTATTTTAGGTTTCTCTCTCTCTCTCTCTCTCTCTCTCTCTCTCTCTCTCTCTCTCTCTCTCTCTCTCTCTCTCTCTCTCTCTCTCTCTCTCTCTCTCTCTCTCTCTCTCTCTCGCGCGCGCGCGCGCGCGTCTCGAAGGCTGTGTTTGAAATAAGAGTTTACTTATTCTGTGTATACATTGCTCTGTTGAAATAAAGATTTGAATTTTTTTCCATTTACGTTATCGGTAGTTGCGGTGAAAGTTGTTGAAAGTCAATACAGAGAGAGAGAGA
>JAXCGZ010020763.1:290000-320000 GCA_037179515.1 Halocaridina rubra
TTCTAGCTTCGAGTGATGGCATGTCTAATTCCCTCAGCCTCTCATCATAACCGAGATTGCGTATTTCTGGCACCAGTTTCGTGGCATGTCTTTGAACTTTTTCAAGCTTAGCTATGTGCTTTTTCAAGTGCGGATTCCAAAAGGGGGCTGCATATTCGAGTTTTGGCCTCACATAGGTTACATAAATATTTCTGAACATTTCCTTGTCCATGTGCCTGAAGGCTACCCTTACATTTGATAAGAATGCATATGCTGCCCTTACTACGCCATTTATATGTATTTCTGGAGACAAATCTGCCAGTATGTTTACTCCTAGATCTCTCTCATTTTCTGTCTCTTGAAGTTGTACTCCAGCCACCGAGTAGTCAAGCTTGGGCCTTCTTGCACTTGTACCCATTCTCATTACCTTACATTTTGAGGTATTGAATTTCATTAGCCACTTTTCTGACCACTCATGCAGATTATTTAGATCCTCCTGAAGTTCTCTACCATTGTTCTCGTTTTTTACTTTCTTCACAATCTTTGCATCATCTGCAAACATATTCATGAATGAATTTACAGACTCTGGTAGGTCATTTACATATACAAGGAACAAAAGTGGCCCTAAAACTGAACCCTGTGGAACTCCACTACTAACTCTTCTCCATTCAGACACTGAGTGTCTTACTCTAACCCTCTGTTCCCTTCCTTCTAAGTAAGTTTTTATCCATTCCAAGACATTTCCACCTATTCTAGCCATTGATTGCAGCTTCCTAATAAGTCTCCCATGTGGAACAGTGTCAAACGCTTTCTGGAAGTCTAGGAATATGCAATCTGCCCAGCCCTCTCTTTCCTGTAAGATTTGGCTTACCTCATCATAAAATTCTAATAAGTTTGTTACTGTTGATCTTCCTTCTCTGAAGCCATGTTGCCTCACTGACAAAAAGTTGAAGGATTCCAAGTGAAGAGAGATATGTTTCCTTAGTAGTTTCTCCATAAGTTTGCAAACTATGCTGGTCAAGGAAACTGGTCTATAGTTCAGAGCCGTATCCCTCCTTCCCTTTTTGAAGATAGGTATCACATTTGCTTGTTTCCAGCATCTTGGAATCTCCCCCGACTCCAGTGACTCCTTAAATATGATACTTAGTGCCACTGATATTGTGTTTGCGCATTTTTTAAGCACATGAGGGGATATATCATCGGGACCTGTAGCTTTATGAACATCTAAATCCATCAGCGCTTTGCATACCTCTGTGGCTGTAAGGTTGATGTTCTCTAATACCGGCCCTTGAGCTTCTATCACTGCAATCTGAGGGGGTGGGGTATTTTCTACTGTAAATACTGACTGAAACTCCTTGTTCAATTCTTTGCAGATCTCTTCGTCCGTCTCAGTGATGCTTCCATCCGCTCTCTTTAGCCTTAAAACCTGTTCTTTTACCTTCAGTTTTCCTCTGATAAAGCTGTGGAAAAGCTTGGGATTTTCTTTAGCCTTCCTGGTGATGTCCCTCTCATAATCTCTCTCTGCCTCTCTCCTTTTACTTAGGTAGTCATTTCTTGCTCTTTTGTAGGTTTGCCAGGCATTTATGTTTTTTCTCCTCCTATACCTTTTCCAGCATTTGTCTCTCCACTCCTTAGCTCTTTTACACCCATTATCGAACCATTTCTCTCTGGCATGAATTACACCTACTTTGGTGACAGGTATGCAGCAATCTACTATCTTCCCATATTTCTCACAAAAGATGTCATACATTTCTTGTACAGATTTGTTGTAAAATAAGGTTCTCCAGTCAATAACTGCAAAAAGCTCATTCATTTTGATGTAATCTCCTTTCGGATAGTTCCTCCTCATGTCCTCAGTGCCTCTACTCTCAGGAAGAATGTCTTCAATGATATACTCCATCAACAACACACAGTGGTCACTCTTTCCAATTGGTGGTTCATACTCAATATTTTCAATATCCAACACATTATCTGTGAACACCAGATCAAGTAGTGATGGCTCATCCCCACCCCTGGCTCTTGTTGGTTCCATTACATGTTGGTGTAGGAAATTCCCTTGTACGCAATCTAGGAATCTTGCCCCAAATGAGTCCTCACCACTGTGTGGGTCAAGATTTATCCAATCTATCTCTTTATGATTAAAGTCTCCCATAATCAAAATCCTACATTTTTTCTCCCGCGCCATGTTAACAACTGAGTTTATGACTTCAATCGTACCTATATGACTTTCCTCATAAATTTCAAGCCTATTTTGGTTCCTTGGTGGGTTGTATACAACAGTTATTATAATGCTCTCTGACCCAGTATTTATGCGAGCAACAAGAAATTCCCTGAACTCACTTTCTATAGCCAAGTTTATTTCTTCAACTTGAATCCTCTCACTTATGAGCAGTGCTATCCCTCCACCAGTCCTCTCAGATCTTTCGACCCGTAGTATTCTGAAACCCTTAGGAAAAACTGTGACACTGTTTATGTCCTCACTCAACTTACTCTCTGTAATTGCTACTATATCTGCCTTACTGTTGTGAATCCTATCTTTTAATTCTACTGCCTTACCAGCTAATCCATCAGCATTTGTGTATAACAATCTTAATGAGGCCCCATCCCCTGATCTTCTGTCATTATCTTCTTTATCTCCCCTTTGTCTGGAAGTATTCTGTAACGAAAATTTTTCTTCTCCTTCATTTCTTTCATCATTTAACCTTCTTGCCTCTTGCAACAAGTTTTTGATCTTTCCCATCTCTTCCTGTGTTCTGTATCGTCTAATGAACACTTCTTTGCATTCTTGAAGGTCTTTTAGACTTTTTTTTCTCAACAATATTTCCCTACATGTCTCCCCTCTCTCAAAGGTTACTTTTGTTGGTCTCGGCTTTCCTTCCCTCGAATGTGTGTGTGTGTGTGTGTGTGTGTGTGTGTGTGTGTGTGTGTGTGTGTGTGTGTGTGTGTGTAATTACCTAATTGTGTTTATGGGAAAGAGCCCAAAGCTCGTATCTTCCCGTCTCCTGATCGGTTCCATTTTATACTTAGTGATACTTATCATACCTGTCCTTAAAACTATGAATTGAGATAGCATTAACTACCTCCTCGCTTAGCCAATTCCAATTATCAACTACTCTTACACTGAAAAAGTATTTTCTTACATCCTGCAAAGAAGTTTTCTTACGAAACTTCAAACTATGACCTCTAGTTCTAGAGCCAGGCATCTCAAAATATCGGTTCATATATTTATACATACACATTAAATGTTTATGTAATTCATCTTGAAGAGTTGAGGTAAAATGTCAACATTACACATTGTTGAATGTGGGGGGGGGGGAGGTGAAATACTGACAAAAAGAGCAATGACTTGTCTTGTTTCCTTGTTTTTTTTTTTATTTTTATATATTTTAATCACAATTTCTTTAGACCTTACAATGATGACCATAGATAACCTTAAAATTTTCGAAGTACTGTAGTAGTAGTATTACCTAAGAAAAGAGTGTTCTGTTCGTTTTTTAATTTTCTTTTAATTTTAGGGGAAGAGACTTTCTTTTCCCTGAAATTATGGTAAACGTAGCATTTTTTAATATTTTTTATATTATTATCAGTTAACCGAACCACCGTTACCAAAAGCTGTTTCCCGTTTTTTATTTTACGTTTCACCCCACTTCAAGATTCTATTAAAAACAACGAATACAAACAATTAAAGTATCTGAATTCCAGATCAAAACTTAGCACGAGGGTCTGCCCCTCTCTTTCTTTATCTCTGACTTTATTTAATTTTCTTTGCTTTTCCCTCCAATTCCCTTATAACCTTAATCTCCTCCCCTTTTTTTCCCCTCCTATCCTATCCCATCCTAAAAAAAAAAAAAAAAAAGTTTCTATTTAAATTACATTTTGCATTTTGTCTAGTACTACATTCTCCTTCGTTTTTAGTTGCATTTTTTCATTCATTTGCTATGATATTTATTCTGCACAGTGTCTAGTACTTGCCTTGCTTTGAGACGTGCCTAGAAGGCTGTGTTCAATATTATAAGGTAATCTAACCTTCAAGACATTTTTTGCGTCTTTGCGTTTGCGGATATTATTATTGTTATTATTATTATTATTATTATTATTATTATTATTATTATTATTATTATTATTATTATTATTATCATCATCATCATTCATATTCTCCTCCTCCTCCTCCCCTTCTTCTTCTTCTTCTTCTTCTTCTTCTTCTTCTTCTTCTTCTTCTTCTTCTTCTTCTTCCTTCTTCTTCTTCTTCTTCTTCTTCTTCTTCTTCTTCTTCATATATATAAATATGCACAGTTTATATGCCGGATATGATATCAAGTTATTCTTTGATTGTATTTCATATGTAGCATTAGAAATATTCTCTCTCTCTCTCTCTCTCTCTCTCTCTCTCTCTCTCTCTCTCTCTCTCTCTCTCTCCTCTCCTCTCTCTCTCTCTCTCTCTCTCTCTCTCTCTCTCTCTCTCTCTCTCTCTCTCTCTCTCTCTCTCACACACACACACACACACACACACACACACACACACACACACACACACACACACACACACACACACACCACACACACTATAGACCAGTTTCCTTGACCAGCATAGTTTGCAAAGTTATGGAGAAACTACTAAGGAAACATATCTCTCTTCACTTGGAATCCTTCAACTTTTTGTCAGTGAGGCAACATGGCTTCAGAGAAGGAAGATCAACAGTAACAAACCTTATTAGAATTTTATGATGAGGTAAGCCAAAATCTTACAGGAAAAGAGAGGGCTGGGCAGATTGCATATTCCTAGACTTCCAGAAAGCGTTTGACACTGTTCCACATGGGGAGACTTATTAGGAAGCTGCAATCAATGGCTAGAATAGGTGGAAATGTCTTGGAATGGATAAAAACTTACTTAGAAGGAAGGGAACAGAGGGTTAGAGTAAGACACTCAAGTGTCTGAATGGAGAAGAGTTAGTAGTGGAGTTCCACAGGGTTCAGTTTTAGGGCCACTTTTGTTCCTTGTATATGTAAATGACCTACCAGAGTCTGTAAATTCATTCATGAATATGTTTGCAGATGATGCAAAGATTGTGAAGAAAGTAAAAAACGAGAACAATGGTAGAGAACTTCAGGAGGATCTAAATAATCTGCATGAGTGGTCAGAAAAGTGGCTAATGAAATTCAATACCTCAAAATGTAAGGTAATGAGAATGGGTACAAGTGCAAGAAGGCCCAAGCTTGACTACTCGGTGGCTGGAGTACAACTTCAGGAGACAGAAAATGAGAGAGATCTAGGAGTAAACATATTGGCAGATTTGTCTCCAGAAATACATATAAATGGCGTAGTAAGGGCAGCATATGCATTCTTATCAAATGTAAGGGTAGCCTTCAGGCACATGGACAAGGAAATGTTCAGAAATATTTATGTAACCTATGTGAGGCCAAAACTCGAATATGCAGCCCCCTTTTGGAATCCGCACTTGAAAAAGCACATAGCTAAGCTTGAAAAAGTTCAAAGACATGCCACGAAACTGGTGCCAGAAATACGCAATCTCGGTTATGATGAGAGGCTGAGGGAATTAGACTTGCCATCACTCGAAGCTAGAAGAGTAAGGGGGGATATGGTGACAGTCTTTAAATTCCTTCATGGTTATGATAGAGTGGATAGGGATCGATATTTCGATATGGCTGGCTCTAGAACTAGAGGTCATAGTTTGAAGCTTCGGAAGAAAACTTGTTTGCAGGATGTAAGGAAATACTTTTTCAGTGTAAGAGTAGTTGATAATTGGAATTCGCTAAGCGAGGAGGTAGTTAATGCTACCTCAATCCATAGTTTTAAGGACAGGTATGATAAGTATCACTAAGTCTAAAAATGGAACCGATCAGGAGACGGGAAGATACGAGCTTTGGGCTCTTTCCCGTAAACACAATTAGGTAATCACAATTAGGTAATCACACACTTTTTCTCTTTCTCTTCGCCTATATACTTTTAATAATAATAATAATAATAATAATAATAATAATAATAATAATAATAATAATAATAATAATAATAATACTAAGTCTGTTATCGCTTTTATAAACTTGCTTTCATCCTTACAATTTTTCTCAACTAACGATCGCGATTATTATTTAAAAACTAAATTGCTGAAAGAGAGAGAGAGAGAGAGATTTATTTTTATTTTATTTTATTAATTTATTGCGCCAAGGCGTCAGACATTACATGAGTTCATACAAATAATGCTTCAAATGGATATAAAACCAAGAATTGAACATGGTTTACAGGGAGGTGTACATATTGATAAAACATTGCTGCATACTAACACACAACTCACAGAGAGAGAGAGAGAGAGAGAGAGAGAGAGAGAGAGAGAGAGAGAGAGAGAGAGAGAGAGAGAGAGAGAGAGAGAGAGAGAGAGAGAGAGAGAGAGAGAGAGAGAGAGGGAGTAGTAGTAGTAGTAGTAGTTTCTGATAAAAACGCTGCTTGAACCAGTAACTGACGGCAGAATTGCATGAATATGAAAATGCGACAGTGTTGCGATGAGAAAAAAGGACTTGTGATGGCAGAGGTAGTAATGATGTCACGGGAGCGGAATTAGTGTTTTGGAATTTCTTTATCGACGTAGGTCAACATTTGATGGCATGTGTATGTGCCCCCTATTTTTATGTGCTCATTTATATACACTGATTAGGTGCAATTGTGCAAATAATTATTTTGCAGTGTTAAAGAGGTTATCAGTTTCTTTGTTTTCGAGTTTGAATATGTTTAAATTGCTTAACTACATATTTCGTGTATTTTTGTGTATAGATTTTTTATTTTTACTTATATTAATTCACGTATATATGTTTATTTGAAACTTTATTTGTTTCTTTGCTTATATACGTTTTTTTTTTGTCTGTTCCTCTACTCTCTTTTTATACTGTGATAGTTGCAGAATATTTTATTTTTTTATTTCTTTTTGTCCCCAGAGAAGATTGTATTTTGCCATTGACTTTAGACTTGTAAGAGGGGTGTCATTTATTAAGTACTGACAAAGGTTTCTAAGAGAGGGAATATATTAACTTTTTAATTTTTTCCCCAAGTGGCTTTGCCAAACATTTATTATTATTATTATTATTATTATTATTATTATTATTATTATTATTATTATTATTATTATTATTATTATTATTATTATTATTATTATTATTATTATTATTATTAGTAGTAGTAGTAGTAGTAGTAGTAGTAGCAGTAGGAGCAGTATAGTATATTTTGGATATCTTACATTTACATTTTTATATTTCTTCTTGTGTAATGGTTGCGTATTTTTATGAATTTTCTTTATGAATGCGCACTAAGCATAACCGCGGAAAGCGCTCGGTGGCGCTTTGTCACGTGCTGGTAACGCTTTCATGCACATAAATGGGCTGTAACTCCCCTTCCGTTACCGAGTCCACGATGTATTTATTGCAATCATCGTGACGCATTCAGTCACGGAGTCTATGCTATGGTTCAACTCGAAACTTAGTAAGACGTTCTCCTACAGATATTGATGGGTTATTTAAGGATCTGTGTGAAACGTTCTCTTGCAAAATCTGTGGTTGAGTTGTAACATCTATGTTGCATTTTGTGTCGTTATTTAATATGAGATCTTTGTAATGCATTCTCTTATAGAGTCTGTGGTATATTTCTGTTTGAATCTTCGTAACACCCTCTGCTTCAGTCTGTGATGAGTTGTTTTAAGATCTCTGCAACACGTTCTGTTACATAGTGTGTGAGGTAACTCTTTGCACTTATTGTAATTGATTTTGTTACGGAGTGTGTTATGTTGTTAAAAGGTCTTTCAAGATCTTTGTAACACGTTCTGTTGGAGAATGTGTGACTTGGTCCTTTTGAAATCTGCATTACACGTTCTGTAACAAAGCCTATGAAGTAGTTTACTTAAAAGCGTTGTAATGCGTTCTGTAACAGAATATGTCACGTGCTTATTTTGATATCTTGGTAATAAACTCGGACAGTCTGTGATTTGTTTTTTCTGCAAGATTTTCTATAAGTAACTACTACTACTACTACTACTACTACTACTACTACTACTACTACTACTACTACTACTACTACTACTACTACTACTACTACTACTGATAATAATAATAATAATAATAATAATAATAATAATAATAATAATAATAATAATAATAATAATAATAATAATGATAATAATAATTTTATTAATAATAATAATAATAATAATAATAATAATAATATAGATAAAGATAATACTAATGATGGAAATAATATGCAAGGCCCTATGTTTTATAAGGCAGCTATTAATCCTTCAAGGGGTGAATGAGCCAAAAAAGATTATGAATCCACTCTCTACACTGTAGTGTGATTATAAATTTACATATTTATGCATTCATATGTTTACTTCTATATACTTAATTATTTATAGTTTAGTTCAGTTATGTAGTATACAGTATCACATAGTTGGAAAGGTACTTGTGTGTACATGTATGTTTGTTTGTTTGTGTACACACACACACACACACACACACACACACACACACCACACACACACACACACACACACACACACACACACACACACACACACACACACACACACACACACACACACACACACACACACACACACACACACACACACACACACACACACACACACACACACACACACACACACACACACACACACACACACACACACACACACACACACACACACACACACACACACACACACACACACACCACACACACACACACACACACACACACACACACACACACACACACACACACACACACACACACACACACACACACACACACACACACACACACACACACACACACACACACACACACACACACACACACACACACACACACACACACACACACACACACACACACACACACACACACACACACACACACACACACACACACACACACACACACACACACACACACACACACACACACACACACACACACACACACACACACACACACACACACACACACACACACACACACACACACACACACACACACACACACACACACACACACACACACACATATATATATATGTATATATAGGCCCTGAAGATTGGGGTAAGCAAACCATTTGCCCATTATTCAAGAAAGGAGACCCAACAAAATGTGAAAACTATAGAGGCATTTCCGTGATAAATCATGCAGCTGAATTGTTTGAAAGAATATTAGAAAGAAGAGCTAGGATTATCATTGAGCCACAACTTGGAGAATAGCAGCATGGCTTTCGAAACAGCAGAGGTACAACAGATTTAATATTTTCCATTCGACAACTGATGGAAAAAGCCTGGGATTTCGATAATAAATTGTACATGATTTTCATTGTTCTGCACAAGGCTTTTGACTTTGTATCTAGAAAAAGATTGTGGAAATGCCTACACGACTACGGAATAAATGGTCATCTACTGAAAGCAATCAAGAGCACGTACAGTCCATGCATAAACAAAGTAAGCACAGAGTATAAAAATGAAAAATGGTTTGACATAACATCTGGGGTGAAGCAGGGAAGTGTTTTTTCACCTTTGTTGTTCATAACCTATATGGACAAAATCATGAAACAAGTAAACAACCAGCAAGAAACACCAATGAGGACATTAGCTTACGCAGATAATATTTGCCAATGGGAAAAAAGTAGGGATGGATTGCAGGAGGCGGCGGAGAGATGGGATAGGGCACTTGAAGAAGTGGGAAAGAAGATGAATAAAGTGGAGACTGAAGTCATGGTATTTGGTAGAGGAGAAGAGATCCTAAATGTAAGTCTCAATGGAATTACACTCCCACAAGCAAAAGACTTTAAGTATCTGGGAGTAAATATTAAATCAACTGGAGGTATGCACGATGAGATCACTGCAAGAATCAATAAGTACTGCAGACAATTCCACATGCTCTACCCATTGTTCAAAGAAAAACATATCCCAGCAGAAATTAAGAAAGTAGTCTACACGACTGTCCTTATACCAACATTAACCTATTGAGTTGAAACTTGGACATTGACTACAACAGACATGAGTAGATTAGTAGCTGCAGAAGTGAAACCTATCAGACTTATACTCTGTAAAACACGAATGGATAGAACAAGGAATGAAGAACTTAGAAGAAGACTATGAGTGGTATCATTGGAAACAAAAATTGAGCAAGCTAAGCTGAGGTGGCTGGGACATGTACAGAGATTGGAGGAGGCAAGAATTCCAAAACTAGCATTCAAATGGACACCATACGGAGGAAGGCCCACAGGCCGCCCACGAAAAAGATGGAGGGATAATATACAAGAAATCTTAACAAAATATAGAATGGGAAGACTGAATAGATTGGAGGAGGAGGATATCTTCCGGGACAGAGTGGAATGGAGAAGATGCTCCGCACTGACAGGGAGGAGAGAAATATATATATATATATATATATATATATATATATATATATATATATATATATATATATATATATATATATATATATATATATATATAAGCCTCTTGTATGAAGATAACCTGCGGATGATGACGATAAACATAGGCTCTAAGTGCAATGAGTTTAGGAGAGTGTCTAATTCCAAAGGCATTCCAAGAGATGGCATGAAACTGTATGCGACTAGCAAATCTTATTCTTATTTTTGTGGAGGGCAGAAGTGGGCAGGGCACTGTCAGATGAAGCAAGGAACGAAGAAGACCTGGGCTGCGCATCAGTCAACTTCTCAAGGTGGGAGGCGACCTTATTAAGCTTGTCAGTGAAAGTCATGATGGTGGCGATAACAACATGATGAGACTTTTCCAAACTTGCGAGAGTCCTTTCCGGTGTTGTAGCATGCTGGGAGACCATACTGTCAATGCGGGCACCTATGGTATCAAAGCGAGCTGTGAGAGCTGTACAGCGGGACTCCAGGGTAGCAGCAGCTTTCGGAGAGCAATGATGTCAGCAGAGTCAGTAGGACGTAGAGAGGAAGGTGCGGTGATGGGTGGTGCGGGGGCAGTGGAGCGCTCTCAGGTGGTGTGGCATGAGACCGTCTAGCACAGCCATGCCAGACGTTGACCCCAGGCATGTTGCACCGAACACACTTCCACTGCGAAGTATCTGGCGGAGGCTGAGACGTGGATCCCGAAGCAGTATCACAAGCAGCGGCAGCAGCAGGTGAGGCAGGAATACGGTGTGGGCAGGAGTGTGTATCATGGCCAGCAGCACACCACGCACATATGGCTGAAGCAGAACAGTAGCGTGAGATATGGCCAATACCCCAGCATTTAAAACACCAAGGCTGCTCGTCCTTCATCATGCGCAGTTCACATGAAGGGAGGCAAGGGAGAAAGGAAATCTCGACGACAGGTGGGGGTGGTTCATGGAGACTCCAGGTGATGACAATACGGTTGATAGGCTCCCCGTCCTGAAAGAACCGCCGAGCAGTGTGCACTCCTGGTAGCTCCTTGGCAAGGGAAGGGTCAAGTGGAATAGGGGAGCAAGTAACGAGGTATGTTGGGAACTTATGGGGCCGCTCAATCGAGTCCTGAATATCACACCGTAGAGAAAGATAATCACCACTCGTGACCCTGTCAATGATGTCCTTGCGACACCTCGAGATGTAGACATAGCATGATGTAACCGAAGACATCTTCACCTCAGCAAGCTCCCGATCGAGACAAAAAGTTTTGGTGATGTCAGTAAGCCAACGAAGCTTCACTTCACCGGAGGGGTTTTCTTGGTAGCCCAGCTTGACATAATCCGCCCGGGGAGCAAAGGTTGGGGCAGCAGATGGGGGCGACGAGAGTGCAGCTGACTGAAGTGATGAGGAGGTAGCTGAAGGAGGCAACAAAGGTACAGCAAGAGGAAGAGGGCGAGGCAAGAGTCTGACAAAGGCTGCAAATGGCACACCATCCTTGTCTGTCTTGTGCGTTTTGGCAGCAGGCGATGTTGAGGCACTGCTGGTATCAGACTCATGGTCGGTCTATGGGGCGTTTAGAGGAGGCAGACTTCAGAAGTTGAGGATGAGGGTGAGAGCACGTAACCCCAGCTGGCAGTTGCTGATGACTACAGGGTGGAAGAGGAGGCCAATCCCGCATATCCTGGCCATCCTCGTCACACAGGGCTATGTTGGCCTCGATATCCGCCACGGAGGATGATCCCAAATAGTCCATGATGGCAGGTGAGGTGGCGACACTAGCTTGGAGAGACGCAACGAGAGAGGGAGATGACCATGATGTCACAAAGGTTGTACTGCGCATGTGCAAGTCCGAGGCAGCCTAATGTAGGGGGTGTAACTACAGACAGTTAGCTTTTTCTCGAAACTACAGACTAAGTCCCCCCCCCCAAAAAAAAAGCACTGTTGACACTAAAATGACGGCTGTGTCTTGCTATGAATCTTGGCACGTTGAGGAAGCAAACAGCACTGTAGAACCCTCAGAAAACAGCACTAATTGTAGAGCTCACTCAGTCGTTAATGGTCTATTTAACAACTGAAAAGTCGTCAAGGCGCCCTTGGAAAGTCATCGAAATATATTTGCTGCCATTAGCGTTAGCCAACACACTCTTTTGGTCACTATGTATGCTAACTGCACTACTAGCCGAGAGAGAGAGAGAGAGAGAGAGAGAGAGAGAGAGAGAGAGAGAGAGAGAGAGAGAGAGAGAGAGAGAGAGAACTCAGACACATTGTGTCACCCATTTTGCCTAAGGCATACAAGTGGTACAGGTGCGGAAATTGATTGGTATACATACATGCATGCATACACCCAGTACCTACATACAATGAGTAACACTTTTACAAGTAGGTTACTTTGTCAAAGCAATTGGGTTGCATTCTCGACCTTGAGAGTAATAAGCTTATCCTTGACTCTCTCTCTCTCTCTCTCTCTCTCTCTCTCTCTCTCTCTCTCCACTATTTATCTTTATTCTCGTTCTTCTTCTCTTGTTATCGTTTTCCTTCACATTCTTCGCCTTCTTTACGTCTTTCTATTTCTTTTATCTCTTCCTCCGAATCTCTCTCCTCCTCCTGCATGTCATTCTGTTTACTTCTTCTCCTTCCTTTTTCTCGTTCTTTATTTTTCTCCTTCACTTCTTTTTCTTCGTCTGTAATCTTATTTTTCCTAGACATTTTCTTCCTTATTCATGTCTTACTTCTTTTATCTTCTTTTTCCATATCCTAATCCTCTGTTCCTTCTATCGTCTTCTTCTATTTTATTATCTTCCTTCCTCTGCATCTTCCTCCTTCTTATGCGTCTCCTACTGTAATCTGCTCCCCCTTTACTCCACATCCTCCTTCTCCTTCACTTTCTTGTTCTTCCCTTATCTTCTCCTTCCACATTTTCATCCTCATTCACGTCCATCTTTTCTATGATTTATCTTTTCCTCCTTCCTCCTCATTCTCATCGTCCTTTCCCTACTCCTCTTTCCTTGTCCCCTTTCTCCATTTGTTATCGCCTCCTTTCTCCACATTCTCCTCTCTCACGTCCATCTTCCTCACTCGCTATCTCCCTCCTTCTTCTCTCCCCTCTTTCACCTTCCTTCTATCTCTCCTGCCTTCTCGTGTAGGACCAGGGGAAGAGCAATAACAAGCCTTGTCTATTTCCTTTCCAAGAGCAGTTTTCCCTTGGAAGATCTTTCTTTTACGGCAGGCCGGCTTAAGAGTTTTAAGGCCTTTTAAGGTTTTATAGTTTTTAATGGTTTTTAAGGATTTAAGTGACTAAAGTGGAATGGGAAGTGTGGGGGAGGAAGTTAAGAACCTGGAGAGATTGAAGGAAATAAAAATAAAATTGAAAAACTTTTCAAGTGTCCAAAGCTTCTTCAGCAAATGTTTTAAGGATCAACAAGAAGACCCGAGTTCGGGCTGAGAGATATCCTCTCACTCATGTCTTCTTTGGGTCTCCTGTTTTGTTGTGATGTTTATTTTGTTGTGACTTCAAAGTAGCGACGTTTACTGGTAATTTATTAAGTCGAAAGGCAACCGTGCATCAGGTTTGGTAAACCACCAAGCAATAACAACCGGAAAGATGATTAAAATCATGCCAGCTCCAGAGGAAATAACCAGAATAACTATGTACGTAAGGAGTTACCTACTCTCACCAAAGGTCTAGAAGACCCATAAACATTTATGGAATGGAAATGTGCTGTAAGTTAGAATCCTGGTCAGGGACATAATATATGTTTCATTTGATAAAATATATATGATTATACATATGGTAATGCAGGTATATGAATATTATAGATGCCTCTAGGACATGAATGAAATTTAAATGTAAGCCCCCCCCCCAGAAAAAAAGGGGGGCCACGAGCGAGATTAGGAAGTGGGAATATTAAGAACACAAACATTCAGTAGTGTTCATCCCCTGTTCCAGTAGTTAGCGGAGGATTCTTACATTCATTGCAACTCTCATGGGTATAGTCAGTAAAATCTTCAAGTACATTGATGGATTGTCATTGTCTGTAAGCTCGAATACTGTTTAGGAAATTTATTTGCTTCACACACACACACACACACACACACACACACACACACACACACACACACACACACACACACACACACACACACACACACACACACACACACACACACACACACACACACACACACACACACACACACACACACACACACACACACACACACACACACACACACACACACACACACACACACACACACACACACACACACACACACACACACACACACACACACACACACACACACACACACACACACACACACACACACACACACACACACACACACCACACACACACACACACACACACACACACACACACACACACACACACACACACACACACACACACACACACACACACACACACACACACACACACACACACACACACACACACACACACACACACACACACACACACACACACACACACACACACACACACACACACACAGATTTGTCTCCAGAAATACATATAAATGGCGTAGTAAGGGCAGCATATGCATTCTTATCAAATGTAAGGGTAGCCTTCAGGCACATGGACAAGGAAATGTTCAGAAATATTTATGTAACCTATGTGAGGCCAAAACTGGAATATGCAGCCCCCTTTTGGAATCCGCACTTGAAAAAGCACATAGCTAAGCTTGAAAAAGTTCAAAGACATGCCACGAAACTGGTGCCAGAAATACGCAATCTCGGTTATGATGAGAGGCTGAGGGAATTAGACTTGCCATCACTCGAAGCTAGAAGAGTAAGGGGGGATATGGTGACAGTCTTTAAATTCCTTCATGGTTATGATAGAGTGGATAGGGATCGATATTTCGATATGGCTGGCTCTAGAACTAGAGGTCATAGTTTGAAGCTTCGGAAGAAAACTTGTTTGCAGGATGTAAGGAAATACTTTTTCAGTGTAAGAGTAGTTGATAATTGGAATTCGCTAAGCGAGGAGGTAGTTAATGCTACCTCAATCCATAGTTTTAAGGACAGGTATGATAAGTATCACTAAGTCTAAAAATGGAACCGATCAGGAGACGGGAAGATACGAGCTTTGGGCTCTTTCCCGTAAACACAATTAGGTAATCACAATTAGGTAATCACACACACACACACACACACACACACACACACACACACACACACACACACACACACACACACACAAAAAAAATTACTTCATGGTTATGATAGAGTGGATAGGGATCGATATTTTGATATGGCTGGCTCTAGAACTAGAGGTCATAGTTTGAAGCTTCGTAAGAAAACTTGTTTGCAGGATGTAAGGAAATACTTTTTCAGTGTAAGAGTAGTTGATAATTGGAATTGGCTAAGCGAGGAAGTAGTTAATGCTATCTCAATCCATAGTTTTAAGGACAGGTATGATAAGTATCACTAAGTCTAAAATGGAAGCGATCAGGAGACGGGGAGACACGAGCTTTGGGCTCTTTCCCGTAAACACAATTAGGTAAGCACACACACACACACACACACACACACACACACACACACACACACACACACACATTTTATATATATATATATATATATATATATATATATATATATATATATATATATATATATATATATATATATATATATATATATATATATATATATATAGAGAGAGAGAGAGAGAGAGAGAGAGAGAGAGAGAGCGCTGGTAACCTCTGTCCTTGCTGACGCCTTTCCCTTTTCCTCATTGTTTTATACCAGGGTTCGTAAGAAAGTTCATACCTGATAAAGGAAAAGGGGACGTTGGTGGAATGAATAAAACATTTCTAGTTACACCAGCTACTCATCATATTTTTTTATTTGTGCTTATTATGTTGGTTCTCTCTTTCTCATATCTGTCTATCTTTTTATCTATCCATCTATCTGTCTATAATATATATATATATATATATATATATATATATATATATATATATATATATATATATATATATATATATATATATATATATATATATATATATATATATATATATATATATATATATATATATATATATATATATGTATGTGTGTGTGTGTGTGTGTGTGTGTGTGTGTGTGTGTGTGTGTCTGTGTGTATTCCTTTCCTTGTTAGTTTTTTCCTCTGTGGTTA
Organism: Halocaridina rubra; assembly: GCA_037179515.1. Taxonomy (NCBI): domain Eukaryota; kingdom Metazoa; phylum Arthropoda; class Malacostraca; order Decapoda; family Atyidae; genus Halocaridina; species Halocaridina rubra. The sequence continues at coordinate 306,562 of JAXCGZ010020763.1, forward strand.
TAATAATGGTAATGAGTTTGACTAGTTGACCCAAGGCACGGTAAACCCTTTCACTTTAGCATATTATGTGTGCCCCTACACACTTGCTGGGTTATTAATAATCAATCCTTAGGAGCTCGGGCTTTAATATAGGCAGCTACAAATGTCTTGCAATTCCTCCCCCCCCCCTCAAAAAAGGCACGAAATTGATAATAAATATTATGAACATGGTAATATGAAGATGAATGCAGAAATGAAATACGGATGAAAAAAATGAAAAAGTCATTCAGTTAACTCTCAAAAACTACCTCTAAAGGGCTTATCTCATTTATTTAATCTCGCTCACAACTCCATCCAGAAGTTTGCTACTTCACGGCCTAAAATTTACACATATTGCCAGTCTTTGTCAGAACCTCTTGTTGATAAAGTAGGATAATGTTGTGGTTCCATCTCCTGGCTGCCTCGGAAACAGCAAATTAATATTAGTGAGTAATGTACATCATTAAAGTGCTTCCATCTTCTGGTTGCCTCGGAAACAGCAAATTAATATTAGCGAGTACTGTACATCATTAGATGTTTAGTTCAGTATTGTTCGATAAGCATATTTTCTCCGGACTCGCTTGGAACAAACAAACAAACAAACAAACAATTTATTTCCATTTTGTACAATGGTTATTCAACATTAGTAGTAACTTATAAGTAGACATGTAATTAAACTAATAAATAAAAGGGTTATACATATAGTTAAATTAAATGTAGCTTTCATAGAAAATAATAATGCTGTAATAAAAATGTTAACAATAATGTTAATAATAAAGTAGTAAGTATGCCACTAGATACAGGATCGTTATTATCGGCATCGTTTCCATATTTGTTTTCCTTACAGTGAGAATAATTAGTTCTTAATGAGCAGCAACTATCTGTCCAAAAGAAAACTATATAGTTTGCCTTTGAAAGCTGTGAAGGAGGATGCGTTTTTAAGATGCTCTGGAATATTATTCCAGAGTGTTGGCCCTTTGATAGTGATCATATTTGAACCTGCTTCTGTTTGTTCTGTGAATAAAGAGCTCACTGCTCTGTCTTGTGTTGGTTCCCCTTATATCCCTGACTGTTTTTAAATCAAATAGCCAGCTAGGATAATGATGGTCCAAAATTTTGAATACAAAAACATGAATAGCATAAGCGACCTTATTTTCTGCCCGCAGCCACCCAAGTTTATTGAGAGCTGGTGTGATGTGGTCATATTTTCTTATTCCTCCCAGGGCAACTCGAGCTGCAAAATTAATAAGCTTCTGTATTCTGTTTATCTGAGTCTTAGTGGTAGCTCCCCAAACAGTTGTGCAGTAATTAATGTGACTTAGGGCTAGAGATTCAACAACAGTTATTCGAGTGGTGGTCTCAAAATTGTCTTTTATACGTGATAAGTACATTAATGTTCCTGTAACCTTTTTGCATACTTTATCTATGTGGGAATCAAACAACATGTGGTTATCAAAGTGAATTCCTAGTTTTTTGACTGTTTTGCTAGGTGTGATAATATTGTCGCAAAAATTAATTGTTGTGTTTTCTGGAATTTGTGCTATGTAGAACCTTGAGCCAATAAATATGCACTGTGTTTTACTTTCGTTAATTAACAGCCCAATTTCTTGGAAATAGGTTTTAATTTTTGACAGAGTGTTTTCTGCTCTTAAAGTTAGGTCTGGGAGATTATTAATATCACCACTAAGGAGTAGTTGAGTGTCATCTGCATATTGTACGACTAGACAGTCAGAAATGAAAGAAGATAGATCATTTACGTAAATGGAGAAGAGGATAGGACCAAGTACTGATCCCTGTGGAACACCAAATGATACATTTTTTGGCACAGAGATAATGTTGTTAAGACGTATAAACTGTTTACGATTAGATAGATACTCGCTAAACCAGCTTGGATCAATATTTAAGTTAGTACATTTACTTAAAAGAATTTCATGGTTTACACTGTCGAAGGCTTTTGATAAGTCCAATAATTCAAGCATAGACATTTTTTTCATATCTATATTATTATATATACTATTCATAACTTTAAGCAGTGCAGTTTCCGTCGAAAGTTTCGGTCTGAAACCATGTTGGTTAATACTTAATAGTCTATTTGATTCTAAATATGACATAAGTTGGCATGCAACAATTTTTTCTAATATTTTAGAGAAAATGGGTAGCAGGGAAATGGGACGATAGTTTGTTACATCTCTGTCCCCCTTTTTATGCAGAGGTATTACATGTGATATTTTCCAAGAGTCAGGAAACTCTTTAGTAACAATGGAAGTGTTCATAATAGTTAGAATATAGGATGCAATCATGGGTAGAGCATCTTTGATGAACTGAAATGGTATACCATCTGAACCATAAGAGCCAGAGTTTCTTAGGCTCTTTATGGTAAGAATTAGGGTAGCACAATCGATAGGATTTATCTTGAAGTACTCTCTTGTGTTTACATTGGAAGAATTGTCATTTAAGCAATTACTCATATTCACTGAGTTGATGTTTTCTTGATTTTTTTCATATGTATTTTTGCCAACGTTAGCAAAATAGTTATTAAAGTGTTCTGCTTTGTCTTTCAACTCCGTAATATTTTCATAACTTTCTGAGGTACTCTTTTCATTTGGTATCATGCTTCTTATCACTTTCCATGTTGCTGCTGTATCATGTCTAGAGTCATTAAATTGTTTTTTGTAAAAGTCTTTTTTACTTACACTGATGAGAGATCTGACACATTTCTTTTCTGTTTTATAACGTTCTCGGAGAGTCATATCATATCTATTCATTTTTAGCTCTTTTTGTATTTGTTTCTGATTTGCATTGCCTCTTTGATGTCATTAGTTAGCCAGGGGGCTGAGGGGCGGGTTATTTTTCTTGTTACAATGGGTGCACAACTATCTAAGCATTCAAGGAAGACTTTTAATAGAATCTCAACCTGCAAATCGACGTTATCTGTGTATTTAATTCTATTAAGTGCATTTGTGTTGTTGATTAATGTTTCACAAAAGATATCAGGGGAGTAATTTTTTAGACACCGGAATGTCTTGAGGAGAGGCTTCCTTTTGGGCTTGTATATGTTTAGCATAGCAATGTTCAGCTCGTGGTCTGCAATTGGGCAGGGAACTACGTCCCAATAGGGTATACTTTCCACTTTATTTGTTATTATCAGATATACAAGAGTCCTAGAATTAGGGGTTATGCGGGTCGGTTTTGTCACTATTTGTGTTAACTTCACAGTGTTGATCACCCTTTTCATTTTGTTATCTGCTGAGAGCAAGTCATCATTAAAATCACCAAGTATGTATATTGGTTTATGACGCACATAGATATTTCTGAATGTTTCTAGCAGATGATTGAATGAACTGTTGGAGAGAGTAAAGGGGGGTTTACACGGTCAAACGGTTCGTCGAATGCGGTTCGCTAGACAAGTGTTTGAAGTGATGTTCGAACGTGTGAACGGGGTATTTGGTTGTCGAACACGTTTGTCGAACGTGTTCGACAACCAAATACCCCGTTCACACGTTCGAATATCACTTCAAACACTTGTCTGGCGAACCGCGTTCGACGAACCGTTTGACCGTGTAAACCGCCCTTAATAGCTTTAAATTCAGCAAGTTTAGCGGATGTGAGCACATGTTTAGATCACTTTGTGTTTCGTCACGCATCTTTGCGTCGAAAAGACTCGAGGCGTTTTGGAGAAAGTAATGTGACTCATGTGGCAGCTTCTGTCAACCCATCAGAAACAGTGATTACAAACAGTTCAATGTGTGAGATCATTAGTAAAATAGTGACTACAGCTCATGGCATGTAAAACAGACAAACAAACATACAAATAAAATTACAACATAAAGTAACAACTAAAACACATAGCCAGGGAGGGACATGACGGTGAATAGGTTAAGCTCCTTCTTCACCCCCCCCCAGCCTCCTATACCCCCCTAATACAAGGTATTTTGCCGTCGGATTTTCACTGGTCTTCACGTGTAGTAGACATGTGACCAACGAGCCGGTGACTTATTTATTTTATAATAATAATAATAATAATAATAATAATAATAATAATAATAATAATAATAATAATAATAATAATAATAATAATAATAATAATACATACATACATACATACATACATACATACATTTAGGTAATCACAATTAGGTAATCACATACATATACATGGCCTCATTTCCCCTTGTAAGCGGGTGGCCTAGTCAAGAAACACGCATTCACTACGATCCACACATGTAATAATAATAATAATAATAATAATAATAATAATAATAATAATAATAATATGTGAAGAGCATTTCCTTTAGCTATCCTGGAGACGTAAATTCGAACCTGGAGGATGCGTCCATTGCAACAACTGAGCTTTCATCATTTTGACACTTAAGATCTTTTTCATATGTGACATGCATAATGACAATGCCAGTATATTAAATTCGTTCTTGAGGTCAAAATCTACTAATTAACTATACAAGTCTTAGGGTAATTGTCCTTGTCTGTGTACCATAGTGAAATGCAAGCCCCTGCGTTGGGACACAAACTAGGTCTTTACATTTGAATGAATAGCTTAATATATATATATATATATATATATATATATATATATATATATATATATATATATATATATATATATATATATATATATATATATATATATATATATATACCAAGGAATGAAATTTTCATCAGAATTATCTATATATAAATTAAAATTGTGTTTTCCCCGATAGTTCTAAAGGAAGTCAAGAGCCTCAGTTTTACAAGGAATGGGTGTAGAAATTCTGACATTTTCCTTTTCTTAACAACGCTTCTAACGACTCAAGCTTAGCTGGATTAAATGCGTACTTGTGATCGCTCAATGGATTTCATTTGTTTTTGTTTACCTTACAATATAATTTATGAAATAATAGTTTATATATCCATGCACTGAAAATATTTTTATCGTATTGTAGCTAAAGGTATGACAATATATAGAGCCCCTTTACGAGTCCTCTGTCTAATAACCATCTCTCTCTGGGGAATACTTTTTGCGACCGACGTGCAATTATTAGTAGGTATTGGAGCCTTAAGCCGCTACAACCACTTCCTTTGAGGACGGTCAATAGACTGCCTTTACTACAATAATTAACAGTCCTTGAGTACCTTGCTAGCATGTACTTTATATTCGCTTACTAGCCTTACGCCCTCCGCTAAAATTTTTCTACTTGCCTGGCCACTAGTAGTTTTATTGCTGAATTCAATTCCGTCTCCACTATCAAGGGTGAATCTTCCTCACTGGAAAAGCTATCCCCCCCCCCTCTCTAATTAAGTAACTCCCTCTGGAAGTCAATCTTCCATTTCATTGGGGATTAATTCTAGAATAGTCACTTTAAGTCATTGTTTGGTTCTTAATATAAGACGGAAGCAAAAGGTAGGTGCTTAATGTGGAATCGAGGAACTTAACCAAACAAACCTAGCTGCTCAAATTTTGCATTCAATAGTATTTGATCATTTACTTCCTTGTGAGGTGCCAAATTTGGAAAAAGTTGAACACAGGTGCTTCATCTATGATTGAGGTGCAGCTAGTTCATATTCTGGGAATGATCTGCTTATATTTATGTTTGATATATACTGGCCTAAACCAAGCTAACACAAATACAGAAATGATAGGGTAAAGATAATCCGTCCTCCCTATATTGAGAAGCATTTTCATTTCCTTGGGATACTTTCCTTCTACAATCCGATGCGGTTGAGGTTGTGTCATTTCATGTTTGGTAATTCATGTCAGCTCATTGCGTTCACTAAGTGAGCATACCATTAGAATGTAGCAGAGATATCAGTGGAAGAAGAGCATTTTCAGTTGTTCAGTCTACGTTGTAGAGAGAGAGAGAGAGAGAGAGAGAGAGAGAGAGAGAGAGAGAGAGAGAGAGAGAGGAGAGAGAGAGAGAGAGAGAGAGAGAGAGCCTTACTTCTAAAATCCATCATAAGCTTACCTTGCAGCCTAGATAGGCCAACCACTTCAGCGTCATCAGCTTGGCAATCCTACCACCATCAGTATTACTTTTCCTCTTAAACCACTTACTTGGCACAAGGCTACCTTTAACTACCATAGCCATCACCATCCTTGCTGTTTGTCGTCTCTTACGATTAATTTTAAGAGAGAATGACATCAAGTATTCAGTGGAGTGAGCTTTCCTTGATAATTTAATATCCCTATAATAACTTGATATAATTAATATGGAGCCTAGGGAAATGGAAACCATAATATCTAGCGTATCCTGCAATCTAATTTGGGCATATTGTAGCCGTGGATGACAAGTCTAATTGCGATGAATATGATTCCCATCGTACCCTGTACCGTATATATTAGACCTACAGCGTGAGAAGAATTCTACCTTATATTTTTTCTTCGCATCCTTCCAAGTTCTCCCTCTCCTCTACCATTTGCTCGGTCGCCTCGGACCTTGGCCAAGCCACACTGCTCTCAAATATAAACAAGTGACTAAGTTGTTAATGATAATAATAATAATACTAATAATAAAATACTACTACTACTACTGATTATATATATATATATATATATATATATATATATATATATATATATATATATATATATATATATATATATTGACGTGGGGGGCGAAACTAGATATGTAACGTGACTATAAAAATTATTTAATATTACCATTAGAACCTGACGAGCTGCCATTGGCAGTAGTAGCTGTTGAAGTAGTAATGACAATAAGAATACTAGAGGCAGTGCTAGTAGAACTGAAAGAGAAGAGTACAGAAACGAAGTATTATGAAAAACGATAATTAATGATGAATCAAGAGAAAATAGCATGGACATTCACAATTTTCCCTTGAGAAATTTCGACCTTGAGAGAGAGAGAGAGAGAGAGGTTATTATTATATTATATCTCTCCTGAATGCACCGTTCACTTTAAAAAGATGTAAAACTCATAACTTTTGCATGGTTTCTGTCGCTCCTTAAAAGGGGCGGAGGGTTCGGAGGGAAAGGGCTTTTATTGGTGTTCTTGTTGACTAGGGGAGGGGGGGGGGGATTAGAGCATGATGGAGAAGTTTTGAGGTACGGTTTTAGTTACAGTAGTTGAAATGGTTTGTGCAGGAAGTGGGTGCTGAGTTCTTGGAGCTTTTCCATGTGTAAATGGCATGAATTCGAGTGTTGTTGAAACAAAATTATTTTCATTGACTTACGCTGTTACTATATTAGAATTTTCAAATGAGTCCGGTTTAAGATTTCACAGTGGTTATATGTACTTCGTTTTGTCTGTCATGCAGGGAACCGTGATGAAATTTTCAGTGTTATGGCTCGCATATCAATCATTTGAAGTGATTTACTTGGCAATTTAAGTACGGTTCTTCAATGTTACTTGAATTTACGGTATCCATTTATTTATTGATATATCAGGCTGTGAACAAAATGACTTAGGGAAAGTATCTTCAAAGGTTTATAAATATATTACTGTTAATTTTTATATTTTTTTAACTTATTCAACGATGGAGAGGATTGAATAAATATATATATATATATATATATATATATATATATATATATATATATATATATATATATGTGTGTGTGTGTGTGTGTGTGTGTGTGTGTGTGTGTGTGTGTGTGTGTGTGTGTGTGTGTGTGTGTGTGTATATATATATATATATGTGTGTGTGTGTGTGTGTGTGTGTGTGTGTGTGTGTGTGTGTGTGTGTGTGTGTGTGTGTGTGTGTGTGTGTATATACACACACACACACACACACACACATATATATATATATATATATATATATATATATATATATATATATATATATATATATATATATATATATATATATATATATATATATATTCTATATTTCGAATTATAACTGGATCCCTTTTATATGTTTTGTTTCACTGATGGGCATCCTTACTATTTAGTGCTGTATCTAACACTTTGTACTTATATATGTGTGTGTGTGTGTGTGTGTGTGTGTGTGTGTGTGTGTGTGTGTGTGTGTGTGTGTGTTTTTTTTTTTTTTTTTTTTTTTGCAACTGACTTTCTTGGTCACCAGAATTCGTTGCAAAATTATTAACATTCATTGTGCCGCTTTCATATGTACAGTGGTAAATGATTGCATAGTGATGGTAAATATCATTAAACTGCCTTCCTTCGAATCCACTCGGTACATGAACATGTTCTTGAGTGGCCAGGCACTGTATGTCTTATTTATTTAGATATGTACTTATTAGGCTTATTTATTTATTTTATATTTGTATGTACGTATGCATTTGTTTGTATGTATATATTCATATGTATTCATGTTTAAGGAAGAGTATTAAAAATTGATATTTCTTTCTCGAAGACATGAATTATGATGAGTGATAATGAATTATTATTATCGGAATAACCGTTGAGGACTGAAATGGCCATTAGTGGCGTCTTAGGCTCTCCAACATCTTCCAGCTTGGTGTACTGCTAGAGTGGCCTAAACTTTTCATTGGAAGTAGAAAGTCATTCATGATGCAAACTGAGATACGAGCTCAGGAATTCGTCCATGAAGCTAAACATCGGATAGCCCTGTCCACGAATTATGACCTTTAAAATAAATGACAAAAACTGAGCGACAGTAGTGGCGTTTTAGCTATAAATCTCACACCCAAGTAACCGGCTCTGTGAATGCCATACACATTGAAATGATAACATTTCCCATGAGCTCAGGAGCAAAAATCAGGATTTTATATCTCTCCTATAAGTCTAATAGTCGAACTCATAACAAGGACAATAAAGGGGGGAGGGAACAGGGGCGTCTTTCGTTCTATAGCTCCTGCCAGCTTGCTTAGCAGGATACATGAATATTTTACATTTATGAAAATGACCAGCCAGTGATGGAACTCATCTCCCAAGGAGCTCCAGCGTAATGTGGAGGTGCGCATCACTGTTCCATTGCAGTAATGTTTAATTCTTAGTCATGACAAAGATACAAAAGACCAACAGTTGGCGTCTTTCGCTTTCAAGCACCCACGCAACACCTTCAATTATAAATATTGCTGTGACAGGCCGCTGATGCAATAAAACTTCGCCATCTAAGTTATGCATAAATATTGTCATATAACGGTGTACAACACACACGAGAGAGAGAGAGAGAGAGAGAGAGAGAGAGAGAGAGAGAGAGAGAGAGAGAGAGAGAGAGAGAGAGAGAGAGAGAGAGAGAGAGAGAGAGAGAGAGAGAGCTTCTTTCTCATCTACTTGACAGTTCTTACCAAACCCCCATAAAGATGTTGTTATGATGATGTCATCATAGATAGAAATCTTATAATTTATGTGATGTTGCAATATCTGCTCTGGTGACATTACCCCTCAGGCTACAGAGCGTTAGTAAATTGACCGTTGATACACTTAGATTCATAACAGTTCACTTATGGAAATAATAATAATAATAATAATAATAATAATAATAATAATAATAATAATAATAATGAAGGAGGTTTATTATTATTATTTTTATTATTATTATTATTATTATTATTATTATTATTATTATTATTATTATTATTATTATTATTATTATTATTATTATTATTATTATTATTATTTATGTTGTCAGTACTAGCAGTAGGTGTGGTAGCAGTTGGATACAAGCATTAATTCCCTTGTCCAATCGTCAGGCCGTGAAGACACTGCTCGACTACTTACCTCACACAACTAATTATGTAATTTTTTTTTCATAAAGATATATGAAGATAATCGTAGTGCGACAATCTTTGTGATTACAAAAAAAAAAAAGCTTGATCATAGAGAGTTTTTCCTAGACGTGTATATTGTAAATCATAGAATAATGGCATCATTCTACCCAATTACAGCAGCAAAGATTTCTGGTGTTTTTCCTTATATATTGATAGAAATGATGTTATGTGACACCTAACATTCATGAAATAAATAACAATTTTATTCGGCATTTTTCCTGATGGTTACTTCAGTAATACTAGTGTGACATCAGTCGTCAATATCTAATCGAATTTTGTAGAACTATATATGGCGTTTTTTTCTGAAAGTTTGCTGCAATAAACATGTGCATGAGAGACCGTTGGGGTTTACAGGGTTCCGTTTGGGTTTACTGTGGCCTAAAGGGGGTCATTGACCTAATTGGACAATTCGCACCTGCGAAACGCTTCACCAGTTGAAATATTTCTCGCATATGTTAACTGAAATTATTACTAACCATATAGAAAGGCAGAGTCTTCTTTGGTATTTCTTTGCTCTATTTACTTACCATACATATAAGCTATGCTTCTTCCCATCTACCTTCAGACTCTGGAACTCTCTTCCTCCTGCCTTTCCTAATTCTTATGACCTTTCATCCTTCAAAAAGCAGATCTATCGTCATCTCAGGGCCTAGTCCTCCATATCTCTGGGTCCTCTGTACTTTGACTGTTTTTTTTTCTGTCTGTCGTTTTCCTTTGTGTGACATTACCTCATCTCTGCCTTGTCCTTAAAAAGTATTCTTTTCCTTCGTCTTGTATTGTCTCGTGCCCGGGCCTTTATTGATGAGGGCAATTTCTGACTGTCCCGTTGTCACACTCATAATATATATATATATATATATATATATATATATATATATATATATATATATATATATATATATATATATATCAAATGTGAGGGTAACCTTCAGGCACATGGACAAGGAAATGTTCAGAAATATTTATGTAACCTATGTGAGGCCAAAACTTGAATATGCAGCCCCCTTTTGGAATCCGCACTTGAAAAAGCACATAGCTAAGCTTGAAAAAGTTCAAAGACATGCCACGAAACTGGTGCCAGAAATACGCAATCTCAGTTATAATGAGAGGCTGAGGGAATCAGACTTACCATCACTGGAAGCTAGAAGATTGAGGGGGGATATGGTGACAGTCTTTAAATTCCTAAATGGTTATGATAGAGTGGATAGGGATCGATATTTTAATATGGCTGGCTCTAGAACTAGAGGTCACAGTTTGAAGCTTCGTAAGAAAACATCTTTGTAGGATGTAAGGAAATACTTTTTCAGTGTAAGAGTAGTTGATAATTGGAATTGGCTAAGCGAGGAGGTAGTTAATGCTATCTCAATCCATAGTTTTAAGGACAGGTATGATAATTATCACTAAGTACAAAATGGAACCAATCAGGAGACGGGAAGATACGAGCTTTGGGCTCTTTCCCGTAAACACAATTAGGTAATCACACACACACACACACACACACACACACACACACACACACACACACACACACACACACACACACACACACACACACATATGCAATCTTATCAAATGTAAGGGTAGCCTTCAGGCACATGGACAAGGAAATGTTCAGATATATTTATGTAACCTATGTGAGGCCAAAACTCGAATATGCAGCCCCCTTTTGGAATCCGCACTTGAAAAAGCACATAGCTAAGCTTGAAAAAGTTCAAAGACATGCCACGAAACTGGTGCCAGAAATACACAATCTCAGTTATGATGAGAGGCTAAGGGAATTAGACTTACCATCACTGGAAGCTAGAAGAGTGAGGGGGGATATGGTGACAGTCTTTAAATTCTTTCATGGTTATGATAGAGTGGATAGGGATCGATATTTTGATATGGCTGGCTCTAGAACTAGAGGTCATAGTTTGAAGCTTCGTAAGAAAACTTCTTTGCAGGATGTAAGGAAATACTTTTTTCAGTGTAAGAGTAGTTGATAATTGGAATTGGCTAAGCGAGGAGGTAGTTAATGCTATCTCAATCCATAGTTTTAAGGACAGGTATGATAATTATCACTAAGTACAAAATGGAACCAATCAGGAGACGGGAAGATACGAGCTTTGGGCTCTTTCCCGTAAACACAATTAGGTAATCACACACACACACACACACACACACACACACACACACACACACACACACACACACACACACACACACACACACATATGCAATCTTATCAAATGTAAGGGTAGCCTTCAGGCACATGGACAAGGAAATGTTCAGAAATATTTATGTAACCTATGTGAGGCCAAAACTCGAATATGCAGCCCCCTTTTGGAATCCGCACTTGAAAAAGCACATAGCTAAGCTTGAAAAAGTTCAAAGACATGCCACGAAACTGGTTTCAGAAATACACAATCTCAGTTATGATGAGAGGCTAAGGGAATTAGACTTACCATCACTGGAAGCTAGAAGAGTGAGGGGGGATATGGTGACAGTCTTTAAATTCCTTCATGGTTATGATAGAGTGGATAGGGATCGATATTTTGATATGGCTGGCTCTAGAACTAGAGGTCATAGTTTGAAGCTTCGTAAGAAAACTTCTTTGCAGGATGTAAGGAAATACTTTTTTCAGTGTAAGAGTAGTTGATAATTGGAATTGGCTAAGCGAGGAGGTAGTTAATGCTATCTCAATCCATAGTTTTAAGGACAGGTATGACAATTATCACTAAATACAAAATGGAACCAATCAGGAGACGGGAAGATACGAGCTTTGGGCTCTTTCCCGTAAACACAATTAGGTAATCACACACACACACACACACACACACACACACACACACACACACACACACACACACACACACACACACACACACACACATATGCAATCTTATCAAATGTAAGGGTAGCCTTCAGGCACATGGACAAGGAAATGTTCAGAAATATTTATGTAACCTATGTGAGGCCAAAACTCGAATATGCAGCCCCCTTTTGGAATCCGCACTTGAAAAAGCACATAGCTAAGCTTGAAAAAGTTCAAAGACATGCCACGAAACTGGTTTCAGAAATACACAATCTCAGTTATGATGAGAGGCTAAGGGAATTAGACTTACCATCACTGGAAGCTAGAAGAGTGAGGGGGGATATGGTGACAGTCTTTAAATTCCTTCATGGTTATGATAGAGTGGATAGGGATCGATATTTTGATATGGCTGGCTCTAGAACTAGAGGTCATAGTTTGAAGCTTCGTAAGAAAACTTCTTTGCAGGATGTAAGGAAATACTTTTTTCAGTGTAAGAGTAGTTGATAATTGGAATTGGCTAAGCGAGGAGGTAGTTAATGCTATCTCAATCCATAGTTTTAAGGACAGGTATGACAATTATCACTAAATACAAAATGGAACCAATCAGGAGACGGGAAGATACGAGCTTTGGGCTCTTTCCCGTAAACACAATTAGGTAATCACACACACACACACACACACACACACACACACACACACACACACACACACACACACACACACACACACACACACATATGCAATCTTATCAAATGTAAGGGTAGCCTTCAGGCACATGGACAAGGAAATGTTCAGAAATATTTATGTAACCTATGTGAGGCCAAAACTCGAATATGCAGCCCCCTTTTGGAATCCGCACTTGAAAAAGCACATAGCTAAGCTTGAAAAAGTTCAAAGACATGCCACGAA
>JAXCGZ010020764.1:0-22500 GCA_037179515.1 Halocaridina rubra
TGCATTTAAACTCTGTCACTTGATTAAAACTAAAGAGTCCCCTCCCTTATGTAACCGTTGTGAGTTGGATAATGAAGGTAATATTCCTTCTACTCTTTTTACTCATCAGACTTATAATCATGTATCATCTCCCAGTCACATACTGTACCTGTAAGAAACCCCAGCTACCCTGAATTTCATGATCTGCCAACATATCAAAAAGTGACTATAACTAGGTCTGAAAGAGTTGTTTGTCCACCGAGTAAACTTGACTTATTATATGGATATGTCTAGTAATTTCACAAGTATCTTTACTTAAAAGGCTCTCTTTTAATTTTACCATGTTGAGGTTACTTTCTTTCATCATAAAGAGGAATAAGTAATGCAACTTGAACTTCATCCGTCTTACCTTCCTTTTCAGAACTAATTAGATATATCTCGAACTCCTGGATAAATCTCTTCCAGTTCTCAGCACACAGGTGATTTGATATATTTCAAAGCAGTATATCGAATAGAAAATCTCCAAAAAATTTACTCTTAACTAGTTAACCCTCTTGTGGCCGTTAAGAACTAGGTAATACCTCTTGCGGTAGTTAAGACACAACTATTTTGGTATATTACTATTCATGATGAATTACTTGATAATAAACAGCCAAGAATCTACACCCTACTTATTTATCACTTGAGTACTCGAGTCCCTATCGAAACTCCATCACGCCGTTATGTTATGTACAGCATACCCCTTTTCAACAACAATGCTTTTAGTGTTTTCTAGCATTTTACGTACCTGATGGGAAGAGTACCTATTATTGTATGCACATTTCGGAGTTCCTCTCTGCCTAAACCTAGATATAGGCTTATCTGCATTGTAACTTCAGCACAACTTATAAGCCTCTCTCTAGATTTCGGCAAAAGAGGGGAAAATCTAACTCAGATAATATGTAGATACACCAGTAGGTACAATTTCCACTATGTACATAATATGCTAGAAAAGGAATAAAAGTATCGTCGTTAATACGAGATTTCTATTACATAGCCTAAGGGAAAGGTTATGGTGATTCGGAAGTAACATGAGGACTCCAGGGTTTACCCTAAGAGAGAGTAGCTTGTTGGTAAAAAATTTTAGATTTTCCATGCGATATAATTCTGAGATAATACGTGTAAAGAGAATGACGTGTTGAAAAATATATGCATGTGGTTTTTTTATATTACGAAACGGATACATCAAACTTAGGGATATCAATGCAAATGAGTACATGTGTATTTGTGCTTTACTAATGTACGTAATGATTTCAAGGGGGATTTATTATTGAATCACGTTATTTTTTCAGTTTTCAGGCCTTGATTGTTCTTTGTTCCGGTTTTACTTCACGGACTCCCTTTTCAACTAAGGGATAGGACGGTTGCCTTCTTGCGAAGGACTTGTTTTGGCAGATGTAATCGTTACCCTGAGTGCATGCCCTTGCTAACCTCAGACCGTGGCGGGACGCGAACCCTCGACCTGACGCCTCAGAGTCGTGGACGCTACCGCTTGAACCACGGTGACTACAGTTTTCAGGCCTTGATATACCCCTTATTTAATTCTATATTATTGTAATAAGAATATTTGTTACTTGAAGGGCTTATTTACTCTAATGAATGCAGGGACATACTGAAAAGTTGGTTATATATAAAACTTCTTTTTGATGGGGGGGTGGGCAGCTTTGAGTGTCACTATTAAATCCTCATTCGAATGGTGGTGGACACAGACAGGTTGGGCTTGAAGGAGTAAGGCAGAATATCTTTCATAACGTGCCTCGTTTGACAGGCTCATTATTTCCTGACTTGCGCGTTTACCATTGAGCAACTGCGCACCCGCCCATTTTTGTACATTATTTGAGAATATTGTCACTACTTGAAGCATGGCACGTAGTCTCTTTGTAATATCATGGTATTGAGGATAGTAATTCCAATTGAGTAAAAGATAATGTATATTGTAGTTATTATACATAATTTTCGAAATCCTTAGACAGCATTTTTTTTAGCTAGATCTGTTTCACTTCGTGATGAACTACTTTTATTGCAGTACACATTTATTTCCTTTTAAGAGTAACCTTCGATTGTGTAAGCTTGTTCGGATCAGGTAAATATTAGCGACTGCCAGAACATTAATTCTATCTATCTACAGTCAGCGCCAAAATATAAGGCGCAGGAGCGTCAGCTTTCCTGATTGCTACGATAACCCAATGTGTGTGTCTCTGTAACTTCTCCCGTTGGGAGTTATTGTGGCATTAAGAGTCATCGTACATCAAGCAAGACACAGGTGACTAAGCCACCATGAATTAAGTGTTGCCAATTAACTATCAGCTATTTATTCATGTTTAAATGTGCCGCCCCTCTCGCAGTGTGTGTTGTTTATTCCTCCATGTTGTTGTGGACTTTGTGTGTTTTATTCCAAACATGTGATGTCAAGGAGGCAGACTACCAAAGAAGATGTCAGAGCAATCATTGCTCTCTTCAACATGGGCCACACTATAAAGGAAATATCAAGGGAAACAGGTAGTGGGGGATGGAGTGTGAACCGCCGCCCGGGCAGTGATGCCTTGTTGCCACAGTACATTGTCCCCTCTTTAAAACACCCTCCAGCTATCAGGGTGTGGGTGTGTTTCTCCTACCATGGAATAGGAAACTTGGTGGTGCTCCCTAAAGGTGTCTGGATGAACAAACACAACTACCTGGAACTTCTGTGCAACTTTCTACCGAGTTCATTTAAAAATTGCTTGGCACATTTCTTCATGCAGGACGGAGCACCCTGCCACACTGCTCATGATGTAAAGAGATGACTGCATGATTGTGAGGTTCCATCTTTTGAAGACTGGCCTAGCAATAGTCCTAATCTGAACCCTATAGAAAATCTGTGGTAATATATGAAACGAAACTTAAGCGAAATGGACACCTCAACTGTTGCTAAGCTTGAGACGGCTGTGTGTCAGTTGTGGGCAAACCTGCCACTTGACTTGCTACAATCACTCGCAAACAGTTTCCTAAGCGACTTTAGGAATGAATACAATGAAAGAGAAACCCCACAAAGTACTAAGAGGAGATATACAAAGGAATAAAAGGTAAAGCATAGGAATAGCAACTGTGTTTCTTATGTATCCTTCATTCACTTAACTGATCGACATCGTGTGCTCATCTGCGCCTTATATTTTGGCGCTGACTATATACATGAGCCAACTTTCCCTTTATAAAGAGAATGGCTGAGCCAAGGCGAAATACTCTGACTCTTTTGGAAGAGAAAATACAGAGGAGGGGATTCCCAGTCCCCTCACTCTGCCCCATATAGTCGACTCTTACGACACATAGAGGAACACTGAGGAAAGTTTCTAGTCCTCTTCCCTAAGGGGGTTAGTACATTAAACAATGTTCAGGGGTCACTAGTATTTATCTGATCGGCTTTTGTTCTTATAATTGAGATAGATTTTGTACTTTAGTTAGACGCTTCCTACAGAGGCTATTAAGCGTCAGGAAAAATTGCTTAATGCATATGCAAATTGTCATTTATGGACATCCTAAAGGATATTCAGCCTCCATCTCCAGCTTCACTTAAACTTTCATGTGCCATTTCCCTCTTTTTTTCTGTAATTATTCAGTTTTTTCTTTAAATTAGACCATAGTCTACACATCAAAATAATTAAAATTTGGTTGGAAAAATTACAACAGCCTACACATCAGAACAGCCTATTATGAGCATTATGTTACATATATAAAGTATTTTTCCTAAGTGGCGTTGGGAATATTGTCGTATTGGTAAGTTTGTGTTCCGGGATTCCAGCTTCTGCATTTGGAGACATTCGTGAACCACCGAACCACGTTCTTATATCGACCAAGTTGATCCTTGCTACTGGCATTCTTGATGCTGCTGGTGCACAGGTGTGGAAATAACGTGAGAGAACAAGGACATTAGCATCACTTCTTGTAAATAATAATAAAAATAATAATAATAATAATAATAATAATAATGATAATAATAATAATAATAATAATAATAATAATAATAATAATAATAATAATAACAATAATCTATATTTGTAGCATTTCAGTGTTATACTTTTCTGTATCATTGCTAACAATTCATAAAAAAGATATCTTTTTTAATTGGACTACAGAATGATCAAAACTCTTAGTAAATATATATATATATATATATATATATATATATATATATATATATATATATATATATATATATATATATATATATATATATATATATATATATATATATATATATATATATTAGAACCTTTAATTACATATTTGCAGATGTTCCACTAACCTGGCGGTACCGCCATTGGCAGTTGCTGGAGGGCGATTATGGAGTTGATGGCACAGGTCACAGATCATTGGATTGAAAGGGAATCCAACCTCCACTCTATACTTCCCTTTCCAGTCGAAGAAACTGAAAATGGCAAGAATTTGCTAATGTCAAATGCAAATGCGTATATATATATATATATATATATATATATATATATATATATATATATATATATATATATATATATATATATATATATATATATATATATATATATACATATGTGTGTACACTCTGTCCAAAATATTAAAGGAAAAAATTGAGAATACTTTTGAAAGGGGAAAAAGAAGAAGCTGTCCTGTCCTGCCCTGAAGGAAGTTTAGAAGAGTTGCAGGAGAAGCCATCACATCACATTACTTAATTTTTTGTGTAATTTGGGGAGAGCTCATACAACCATTTACCTGATCCCGTGGTTCCATATATTGTTAATATCAGTATCCTTCCCATTTATATTAACTTGATTGTTAATTTGTTACACAAAAAAATTGAATAATTAAATAAATACAAAAAATATACCTATCAACAGTACTGAGTTAAGTTGCCAAGTAGCACAGCTGTTATAATTTTTGCTTTTTGCTTTGTTCTCTTATTATTTTTCTATTTTGTATAAATTGAGTTAGATTTTAAGTCTGATCCTGTGATAATGTATCTTGGTTAGCAAGTGAGTAATATTTTTTTTCTTTTTCTGAAATGGCCAGTTTATCAGTTAAGAAGAATATATAGCAGAAACAAGTGGGTGTCTCCTCAGATACAAATTTGAATTTTCCTGCAAGTGGACTTGTTTTTGCATCTTTTTTTTCTTGTAAAATTACCAAAGTCAAATTTTAGGATAGGATGTGTTACCAGAAAAGAGATGAATTGAGTAACTAAATAGTACTCATATGAAGATATAGAAATTATGTGTGAAGCTATAAAAGAAACTTTTTTCTCTTTTTTTTCTTCTCTCTATATTCTGTGAAAGGGAAAACATCAAAATGAGGCCATCTTTGTCCCTAACCCCCCACCATCCAATGGTCGGGGGAGGGATGATATAGGATCTCCCGGGGATGTAGCAGGGGGAGGAGTGGCTGTTAGGAGACTGAAACAGAAAGTCAAGGAATTAGAGACGATAAAATTCGGAGTATGGATAGAGATATGAAAGAGAATGAAACACTCAGAAAGGAATAAAATTTTTGAAGGCAGCAAATAAAGCACAAGGGCAAAAGAGAAAAGAACTAAAAAAAAAACAACCAGAGAAGCTGGAAGGGGACAAGAGTGAACAAGAAACCAGAATTTCTAAACAAGAAGATAATAGATAGCTGAATAATTAAATGTTAGTTCACTGCTCTCTTCTGAGAAAGATGAGATTGCAGCTTGGAATGTCCAGATTAAGAAAAACATCAAACAGTTTAGAAAAGAGTTTCAGGAACTGAATACGGAACATGATGCCATGAAAACTTCCTTTGCTGATGCCCTAAAGGGGAATGTGGTAGTAAAAGAGGCTGTGAAGGTGGTGGCACTGGAAAATATACAAACAGTTGACTATAAAGAAACAGTAATAGAAGAAATGAAAGTCATTTTGTGGTGGAAAGGGCAAATCCACTGATTATACAGGCACTTGATAAAGAGAAGACAGTGGTAATCTCAGGCATAAGTGAATTCCAGGAGCCAACACAGCAGGGGAGACTTGAAGAAAATAAAGCTAGGTTTGTAGACCTGATAAGAAAGCTTGGAGTAGTTTGTGGTCCTGAGGATATTGTAAACATTCACCAACTAGGTATATATTCTAGGGAGGAAAAACAAACACCAAGAGAAGTAGCCTTTGAGAGAGGGGACACATGTAGAGAAATATTGATAAGAAAAAAGCCTAAAAGACCTTCAAGAATTCAAAAAAGTGTTCATAAGACACACAGAACAAAGGAAGAGATGGAAAGGATCGAAAACTTGTTGTAAGAGGCTAGAAAGT
Organism: Halocaridina rubra; assembly: GCA_037179515.1. Taxonomy (NCBI): domain Eukaryota; kingdom Metazoa; phylum Arthropoda; class Malacostraca; order Decapoda; family Atyidae; genus Halocaridina; species Halocaridina rubra. The sequence goes on from JAXCGZ010020764.1 coordinate 6,285, forward strand.
TAAATAAGGAAAGAAATGAAGAAGAGAAGAAAAATTTTCATTTCAGAGTTCTTTCAGACAAAGGGGAGATAAAGAAGATAATGATAAAAGATCAGGGTATGGGGCCTCATTAAGATTGTTATGCACAAATGCTGATGGATTAGCTGGTAAGGCAGTAGAATTAAAAGATAGGCTTCACAACAGTAAGGCAGATATAGTAGCCGTTACAGAGACTAAGTTGAGTGAGGTTTTTTCTAATGGCTTCAGAATATATAGGGTTGAAAGATCTGAGAGGACTGGTGGAGGGATAGCACTGCTCATAAGTGAATGGATTCAGGTTGAAGAAATGAACTTTGCTATAGAAAGCGAGTCCAAGGAATTTCTTGTTGCTCGCATAAATACTGGGTCAGATACTATAATAACTGTTTTATGTAACCCACCAATGAACCAACATAAGCTAGAAGTTTATGAGGAAAGTCATATAGGTAATATTGAAGGCATAAACTCAGTTGTTAGCATTGCACCGGAGAGAAAATGTAGGACTTTGATTATAGAAGATTTTAATCATAAAAAGATGGATTGGATAAATCTTGACCCACAAAGTGGTGAAGACTCATTCGGGGCAAAATTCCTAGATTGCGTACAAGGAAATTTCCTACACCAACATGTACTGTGTTGTATATTATATATGCTGTATTATTATGTTCTGTATGTTTCATTACTTTAAGGTAATTGTTATTTCTTTTGCTTGCAGATTGTTAATTATGGTGTGATTTTGTTGTGGAATATAACCATTTATTTATGGTGAGAAATTGTTTCATTTACAAGAATTTATTCTACAACAATCATAATGGATCATCTCCTGCATCCAGATAAGCTCAACATTCATCCTAGTGCACTAGATGAGGAGAGGGAATACAAGCACTGGAAAAAAAAAACTTTTGTCAACTTTACTGAGGAGTGTGGAGCCAATTCACCTAACAAACTGCGCTGTCTAAGAAAATATGTCTCTGATATCGTGAACGAACATTTTGATGATTGTGTAACTTTTAATGCAGCTGTTGGAATCCTGGATAAACTATTTATCTATCTACCTTGGCTGTCTCCCCCAATTGGGGGGCAGCCGACATAAAACAAATGAAACAATAAGGGGATTACTTTGCTCTATGAGCAATGACAAGGGATCTAGTGACCGTTCAGATGACACTGCTGGAGTGCCACAGCCCATCCTCCCGGCTCTTCCACAATCTGTGTCGCTTCATAAATACCAACTCCCCTACTGCCCCTACTACACGTCATATGTTGGTCACAAGATGACAACAGCAGACAGAGAACATCGACGAATTTTTGCAGCAACTACATAAACTGAGCAAGAACTGCCAATTTACAGCTGTTACTGCTGAGCAGTAGCGTGAGGACCTGGTTCAAGATGCCTTCATAAATGGTCTCCAATCTGGCACAATACATTAGCGTTACTTGAAAACCAGGAACTAAGTTTGAGCCAAGCCTATGATACTGCAAGGGCACATGAGCTCGCTCAGCATAATTCTGAACAGTATGCTTAAGCAGCAGCCACCCAAGTTGTTGCTGCTTTACCTGTTAATGATTTGCCTACAATAAAATCTGACAACTGCAGATTTGTAATCAATACTGTTGACCCTCACATACAGAACCAGTTAATGCTGCTACCACAAAAAAAATGTTGGTTTTGAGGGGGAATTCTACATCTTCACTCTAAATGTCCTGCTCGAACCAGTGAGTGTACATCCTGTGGCAAGACAGGTCACTGGGCTAAGGTATGTCAGTCAAAGCATAAGTGGAAAATTGTGGCTGCAACTGGCCATGGAGAGTTGCGTGCAATTTCTGCTGCTGCACCTGATTGCTTATCAATTTCTACAGTGTCTGTTTTGATTAATAACTATAATGCAACAGCACTGATTGACTCAGCCAGTTCATATAGCTTTATAGATTACAAATTGGCATTGAGACTGAAGTTGCATATCAAGCCCAGTTCCCGAAGTATCACCTTAGCAATGGCATCTGAACGTGCTCCAAGCAGAGGTGTCTGTCACACAGGTATAAGTATACATGCCAAGGATTATAAGAGAACTCGCCTAGAGACAATTGAAGATCTATGTGGTGATATCATCTTGGGCTTGGATTTCCAAAAACAGCATGCTGCTGTTACTATCCTGTATGGTGGGCCAAAACCTGAGCTATGGATTAATGACCCAGAAGCCAATATTTGTAGCTTAGCTGTAGCAAATCTCTCCAAACCACGTCTATTTGCTAATATGAAGGCTAATGTTAAGCCAATTGTGACTAAATCTCGCGAATACAGTGCTACTGATCTGCAGTTTATAGCTCAAGAAGTTGAGTATTTGTTAGCAGAAGGTAATTATATAGCCTAACTTGTCTCCTTGGCGAGCTCAGGTTGTAGCTGTGAAAGATGAACTTGATCGCCATAAGAAACGTATGTTTGTAGATTACTCCAATACAATAACTTTGCTTACTGACCTTAAAGAATACCCTTTGCCCAAGATCGAATATCTAGTTAATAAATTAATACAATAAAGAATTTTCTCAACATTTGACTTGAAAAGTGCGTATTGTCAGGTGCCTTTATGCGAGGATGACAAACCGTACACAGCTTTTGAGGCTAATGGATGCCTACTTCAAATCATATGTGTGCCCTTTGGTGTAACTAATGGTGTTTCGGTTTTTCAGCATGCTATAGACATTTTTGTTGATGAGGAAAACCTTCAAAATACATATCCATACCTGGATAATATTACTGTTGCAGGGAGAGACCAAGCTAAACATGATGAATGTGTGAAAAGATTTTTAGCTACTGCTAAGAGAATATGTCTTACTTTAAATGAATCAAAATCTATACGGTCAGTTGGTAATAATTCTGTTCTTGGTTATGATATCAGTAATTGGTTGATTCGACCAGATAAATCTAGGATGCAGTCACTTCTTGATCTTGAATCACCTATGAGTATGAATGCCTTAAAGAGAGCATTAGGCATGTTTGCATATTATGCCAAGTGGATACCTTGTTTCTCAGACTATTCTCAGCCTTTAATTAATGCAAAAAAATTTCCACTAACTTCTGAGGCATGTAAAGCATTTATCAGTTTGAAGCGACTGCTCATGAATTCTGCTTTACATTGTCCTGACAATTCAAGGCCTTTTGTGGTGGAATGTGACACTTTGGATGTTGTGGGTTTGGCTACGTTAAATCAGTCGGGATGACCAGTAGCGTTCATGTCTCGAACGTTGAATGGGCATGAATTACATTATCCATCAGTTGAAAAAGAAGCTACAGCAGTATTTGAAACTGTAAGAAAATGGTCTCATTTTTTGTCTGGTCAATGCTTTACCATCATGACTGACCAGAGATCAGTTGCATTTATGCTGGACAATCGTAAGCAATCAAAGATTAAAAATAATAAAATCCAAGACTGGAGTTAGAGTTGGTAAATTTTTGTTATGATATTCGTCACCGTACAGGACACTACAATGTTGTTGCTGATACTTTAAGTCGTTTCTGCTGCAATGCCAGTTTTTCACCATCTCTCAAGAAATTACATGATGATTTATGCCATCCAGGTGTTACTCGCCTTCTTCATTATGTGTGATCGAAGAACTTGCCATTCTCAACAGAAGAAGTAAAGGAAGTATGTTCTGCATGTGCTGAACTGAAACCACAGTTTGTTTCTATGTTTCTTGGGAAACTCATTAAAACTACACAGGCATTAGAATATATGTGTTGATTTTAAAGGGCCTTTACCTTCACGGACAAACAAGTATCTGTTTGTTGCAGTGGATGAGTTATCGAGGTTTCCATTCGCAATACCATGTAAGGATACATCTTCCAAGACTGTAATTCAATGCTTGGAAGCAATTTTTTCTGTGTGGCACTCAAAATTTTATTCACTCTGACAGAGGCTTAGGGCTCATATCTCGGAAAGTGCAGGCATATCTTTTCCTGCATAATGTTGCTACACACAAGACTACCCCTTATCAAAATGAGGGGAATGCACATGTTGAAAGATACAGGGGGATTATTTAGAAAGCAATCTGCTTGGCTCGGAGGTCCCACAATCTCCCTGAATCACACTGGCAGGTGGTGCTGCCTCAGCCTCTGCACTGTATTAGATCACTTCTATCAACAGCTACATACTTGACCCCTCATGAGAGGTTTTTCGCATTTCCACGACGTTCACCTATGGGGCTTCTCTTTCTTCTTGGTTGTTGAATCCAGGACCAGTGTTTTTGCGTCATTTTGCGAGGCGTTCAAAGGACAATCCCATTGTTATTGAAGTGGAGTCAATCCATGCAAATCCAACATATGCATATGTTAGACATAGTGACGGTTGTGAGTCAACTGTAGCTCTTCGAGACTAGGCTCCGTGCCCAACTACTGAAGTAAAGGGACCTTCTATTCAAGCAACAGAACCTAAACTTCAAATATCTGAACTTCATCCAGTCATTGGAGAGGAACTTCACCTTCGCCTTCTCTGGAGGACTCAGCCTTAGTATCTCAAAGCGGTCAGCCCTCTGAGCAGTCTGGTTTGGCACAATATCCACTTCGTCGTTCACAATGGGAAAGACATGCTCCCCAACGATATGGCTGGTAAAATTATATGGCCAGGGAGAATGTTGTATATTATATATGCTGTATTATTATGTTTTGTATGTTACATTAGACATTAAGGTAATTGTTATGTCTTTTGCTTGCAGAATGTTAATTACGGTGTGATTTTGTTGTAGAATCATGCCATTGATTTATGGTGAGAAACTGTTTCATTTACAAGATACTAGAACCAACGAGAGCCAGCAGTGGGGATGAGCCATCACTACTTGATCTAGTATTCACAGATAACGTGTGGATATCGAAAAAATTGAGTATGAACCACCAATTGGAAAAATTTACCACTGTGTGTTGTTGATGGAGTATATAATTGAAAATGTTCTTGCCTGAGGGTAGAGGCACTGGAGACACGAGGAGGAACTATCCAAAAGAAGATTACATCAAAACGAATCTGTACAAGAAACGTACATATTATGAGAGAAATATGGGGAGATAGCATATTGCTGCATACCTGTCACCAAAGTAAGTGTAATTCATGCCAGAGAAAATTAATCAATAATGAGTGTAAAAGAGAAAGGAGTGGAGAGACATATGCCTGAAAAGGTATAGGAGGAGAAAAAATATAATTGCCCGGCAGGTCTATAAAAGTGCAAAAAATTATTATCTAAGTAAAAGAAGAGAGGCAGAGAAAGAGTATGGAAGGGATATCACCTGAAAGGCAAAAGAAAATCCCAAACTTTTCCACAGCTTTATCAGAAAAAATATGAAGGTAAAAGAGCAGGTTTTAAAGTTTAAGAGAGCAGATGGAATTATCACTAAGAAGGATGAAGAGATCTGCAAAAGAACTGAACAAGGAGTTCCATTCAGTATTTACTGTAGAAAATCCGTGACGGGGCGCGAACCCTCGACCCGCCGCCTCAGAGTCGCGGACGCTACCATTTTGTCATGGAGACTACTGAGAAGGTAGATCAACAGTAACAAACTTATTGGAATTTTATGATGAGGTAAGCCGAATCTTACAGGAAATAGAGGGCTGGGCAGACTGCATATTCCTAGACTTCCAGAAAGCATTTGACACTGTCCCACATGGGAGACTTATTAAGAAACTGCAAGCAAGTGCAAGAATAGGTGGAAATGTCTTGAAATGGATAAAAACATACTTAGAAGGAAGGGAACAGAGGGTAGAGTAAGGCACTCAGTGTCTGAATGAAGAGTTAGTAGTGGAGTTCAGCAGGGTTCAGTTTTAGGGCCATTTTTGTTCCTTGTATATGTAAATGACCTACCAGAGTCTGTAAATTCATTCATGAATATGTATGCAGATGATGCAAAGATTGTAAAGAAAGTAAGATACGAGAACAATAGTAGAGAACTTCAGGAAGATCTAAATAGTCTGCATTAATGGTCAGAAAACTGGCTAATGAAATTCAATACTTCTAAATTTAAGATAATGAGAATGGGTACAAGTGCAAGAAGGACCAAGCTTGGCTACTCAGTGGCAGGAGTAGAACTTCAAGAGATAGAATGAAAGACATCTAGGAGTAAACACACTGCCCGATTTGTCTCCAGAAATGCATATAAATGGCATAGTAAGGGCAGCATATACTTTCTTAGCAAACGTAAGAGTAGCCTTCAGGAACATGCACATGGAAATGTTCAGAAATATTTATGTAACCTATGTGAAGCCAAAGCATGAATATGCAGCACCGTTTTGGGAGCCACACTTGAAAAAGCACATAGTTAAGCTAGGAAAAGTTCAAAGACATGCCATGAAACTTTTGCCAGAAATACGCAATCTCAGTTATGAGGTGAGGCTGAGGGATTTAGACTCACCATCACTCGAAGCTAGAAGAACTAATGGATATATGGTGACGGTTTTCAGAGTCCTTAACATTATGACAGAGTGGATATGGATCGATATTTTAATATGGATTTCACTAGAACTAAAGGTCATAATTTGAGGCTTCGTAAGAAAACTTCTTTGCAGGATGTAAGTAAATACCTTTTTAGTGTAAGAGTGGTTGAGGACAGGAATTGGGTAAGCAAGGAGGTAGTTAATGCTAACTCAATCCACAGTTTTAAGGACAAGCATGATAAGTATCGCTTAGTACAAAAATGGAACCGACCAGGAGATGGGGAGTTACAAGCATAAGGCTCTTTTCCGTAATCACGATTAGGTAATATATATATATATATATATATATATATATATATATATATATATATATATATATATATATATATATATATATATATATATATATATATAATAATAATAATAATAATAATAATAATAATAATAATGATAATAATGATAATAATAATAATAATAATAATAATAATAATATTAATAATAATAATAATAATAATAATAATAATAATGATAATAATAATAATAATAATAATAATAATAATAATAATAATAATAATAATAATAATAATAATAATAATAATAATAATAATAATAATAATAATAATAATAATAATAGTAATAATAACAATAATAATAATAATAATAATAATAATAATAATAATAATAATAATAATAATAATAATAATAATAATAATAATAATAAGAAGAAGAAGAAGAAGAAGAAGAAGAAGAACCACAATAATAATAATAGTAATAAGTAACGTACCTATTATATAAAGTTTGATTGTTAGCCACTGCCCTGAGATACATGGCCAGGTCTTTGGGTTTTTCAAAAGCGGTGCCGTTGATGAAGGAATGAGGTGGGGCGATGGCATTATAATTCCCTCCCCCGAAGACCACGGGTATGGCATCCATCTGCAGGGCTGTGAAGAACTTCTCTGTGATATAATCTTCACCTGAGCAAAAAGAAATCAGTTGGGATTTGCATCCTTTTATTTGTTTATTTAATAATCATTTTGTGTATTATTATTATTATTATTATTATTATTATTATAGTAGTAGTAGTAGTAGTAGTAGTAGTAGTAGTAGTAGTAGTAGTAGTAGTAGTAGTAGTAGTAGTATTAAAGCTCTGGGAGAGCAAATTTTACTCATATCGAAGACTGAGCTCGTGAAGATGCTGTTCCATCATTGACCACTCACGTGTAATACTGTTCTCACTAAACCTACTGAGTTGACGGGAACCACAATCGAAGAATACCACTATCCTCCTTATAGTACCAAACTGGCAACAGCTATCACTTGGTGTGCTTGTTGGAGTAAGTTTCTTATCACTCCAGTAAAGAGCAAGTGCTTTTATTTACCTTTTTAGCTGTTATTCTACTTCTGTAATATCTTCTTCTCTTTCCCTATGGTAGGACCAGAATGCCTCTTCCATGTTCCCCTGCCTGTCGTAAAAGTCGACTATGTGGGGCTTAGCGAGGGAACTGGAAAGCTTCCTTTTGTGTTTTCTCTCAAGTGGTCAAGGCTATGCTTTAGCTGGACCACTCTGGTTATAAAGGAGATATGCTCCAATATATACATGCGTTTTAATGCATTTTTCAATGTGAAACAGTTTTATATCTACTAGTCTTCCTCTGAATGGGGGTTAACACAGACATGTTAGTGTTAAAGATTAATGCTGGATGACCTTCTTAACGCTCCTGTTGCATCAAAGTTATACAAGAATAGATGAAGCCCATTTGTGTATAAGGTTATTCTTTCTGCAGTTGTATAGGGTTATTGCCATTACGGGTGTGTGATTACCTAATTGTGATTACCTAATTGTGTTTACGGGAAAGAGCCCAAAGCTCGTATCTTCCCGTCTCCTGATCGCTTCCATTTTATACTTAGTGATACTTATCATACCTGTCCTTAAAACAATGGATTGAGATAGCATTAACTACCTCCTCGCTTAGCGAATTCCAATTATCAACTACTCTTACACTGAAAAAGTATTTCCTTACATCCTGCAAAGAAGTTTTCTTACGAAGCTTCAAACTATGACCTCTAGTTCTAGAGCCAGCCATATCAAAATATCGATCCCTATCCACTCTATCATAACCATGAAGGAATTTAAAGACTGTCACCATATCCCCCCTCACTCTTCTAGCTTCGAGTGATGGTAAGTCTAATTCCCTCAGCCTCTCATCATAACTGAGATTGCGTATTTCTGGCACCAGTTTCGTGGCATGTCTTTGAACTTTTTCAAGCTTAGCTATGTGCTTTTTCAAGTGCGGATTCCAAAAGGGGGCTGCATATTCGAGTTTTGGCCTCACATAGGTTACATAAATATTTCTGAACATTTCCTTGTCCATGTGCCTGAAGGCTACCCTTACATTTGATAAGAATGCATATGCTGCCCTTACTATGCCATTTATATGTATTTCTGGAGACAAATCTGCCAGTATATTTACTCCTAGATCTCTCTCATTTTCTGTCTCTTGAAGTTGTACTCCAGCCACCGAGTAGTCAAGCTTGGGCCTTCTTGCACTTGTACCCATTCTCATTACCTTACATTTTGAAGTATTGAATTTCATTAGCCACTTTTCTGACCACTCATGCAGATTATTTAGATCCTCCTGAAGCTCTCTACCATTGTTCTCGTTTTTTACTTTCTTCACAATCTTTGCATCATCTGCAAACATATTCATGAATGAATTTACAGACTCTGGTAGGTCATTTACATATACAAGGAACAAAAGTGGCCCTAAAACTGAACTCTGTGGAACTCCACTACTAACTCTTCTCCATTCAGACACTGAGTGTCTTACTCAAACCCTCTGTTCCCTTCCTTCTAAGTAAGTTTTTATCCATTCCAAAACATTTCCACTATTTTAGCCATTGATTGCAGCTTCCTAATAAGTCTCCCATGTGGAACAGTGTCAAACGCTTTCTGGAAGTCTAGGAATATGCAATCTGTCCAGCCCTCTCTTTCCTGTAAGATTTGGCTTACCTCATCATAAAATTCTAATAAGTTTGTTACTGTTGATCTACCTTCTCTGAAGCCATGTTGCCTCACTGACAAAAAGTTGAAGGATTCCAAGTGAAGAGAGATATGTTTCCTTAGTAGTTTCTCCATAACTTTGCAAACTATGCTGGTCAAGGAAACTGGTCTATAGTTCAGAGCCGTATCCCTCCTTCCCTTTTTGAAGATAGGTATCACATTTGCTTGTTCCCAGCATCTTGGAATCTCCCCCGACTCCAGTGACTCCTTAAATATGATACTTAGTGCCACTGATATTGTGTTTGCGCATTTTTTAAGCACATGAGGGGATATGTCATCAGGACCTGTAGCTTTATGAACATCTAAATCCATCAGCGCTTTGCATACCTCTGTGGCTGTAAGGTTGATGTACACTAATACCGGCCCTTGAGCTTTTATCACTGCAATCTGAGGGGGTGGGGTATTTTCTACTGTAAATACTGACTGAAACTCCTTGTTCAATTCTTTGCAGATCTCTTCATCCGTCTCAGTGATGCTTCCATCTGCTCTCTTTAGCCTTAAAACCTGTTCTTTTACCTTCAGTTTTCCTCTGATAAAGCTGTGGAAAAGCTTGGGATTTTCTTTAGCCTTCCTGGTGATGTCCCTCTCATAGTCTCTCTCTGCCTCTCTCCTTTTACTTAGGTAGTCATTTCTTGCTCGTTTTTAGGTTTGCCAGGCATTTATGTTTTTTATCCTCCTATACCTTTTCCAGCATTTGTCTCTCCACTCCTTAGCTCTTTTACACCCATTATCGAACCATTTCTCTCTGGCATGAATTACACCTACTTTGGTGACAGGTATGCAGCAATCTACTATCTTCCCATATTTCTCACAAAAGATGTCATACATTTCTTGTACAGATTTGTTGTAAAATAAGGTTCTCCAGTCAACTGCAAAAAGCTCATTCATTTTGATGTAATCTCCTTTCGGATAGTTCCTCCTCATGTCCTCAGTGCCTCTACTCTCAGGAAGAATATCTTCAATGATATACTCCATCAACAACACACAGTGGTCACTCTTTCCAATTGGTGGTTCATACTCAATATTTTCAATATCCAACACATTATCTGTGAACACTAGATCAAGTAGTGATGGCTCATCCCCACCCCTGGCCCTTGTTGGTTCCATTACATGTTGGTGTAGGAAATTCCCTTGTACGCAATCTAGGAATCTTGCCCCGAATGAGTCCTCACCACTGTGTGGCTCAAGATTTATCCAATCTATCTCTTTATGATTAAAGTCTCCCATAATCAAAATCCTACATTTTTTTTTCCCGTGCCATGTTAACAACTGAGTTTATGACTTCAATAGTACCTATATGACTTTCCTCATAAACTTCAAGCCTATTTTGGTTCCTTGGTGGGTTGTATACAACAGTTATTATAATGCTCTCTGACCCAGTATTTATGCGAGCAACAAGAAATTCCTTGAACTCACTTTCTATAGCCAAGTTTATTTCTTCAACTTGAATCCTTTCAATTATGAGCAGTGCTATCCCTCCACCAGTCCTCTCAGATCTTTCAACTCTTAGTATTCTGAAGCCCTTAGGAAAAACTGTGACACTGTTTATGTCCTCACTCAACTTAGTCTCTGTAATTGCTACTATATCTGCCTTACTGTTGTGAATCCTATCTTTTAATTCTACTGCCTTACCAGCTAATCCATCAGCATTTGTGTATAACAATCTTAATGAGGCCCCATCCCCTGATCTTCTGTCATTATCTTCTTTATCTCCCCTTTGTCTGGAAGAACTCTGTAACGAAAATTTTTCTTCTGTTCTTCATTTCTTTCATCATTTAACCTTCTTGCCTCTTGCAACAAGTTTTTGATCTTTCCCATCTCTTCCTGTGTTCTGTATCGTCTAATGAACATTTCTTTGAATTCTTGAAGATCTTTTAGACTTTTTTTTCTCAACAATATTTCCCTACATGTTTCCCCTCTCTCAAAGGTTACTTTTGTTGGTCTCGGCTTTCCTTCCCTCGAATATTTACCTAGTTGGTGTACGTTTACAATATCCTCAGGACCACAAACTACTCCAAGCTTTCTTATCAGGTCTACAACCCTATCTTTATTTTCCTCAAGTCTCCCCTGCCATGTTGGCTCCTGGGATTCGCTTATGCCTGAGATTACCACTGTCTTCTCCTTATCAAGTGCCTGTCTGATGAGTGGGTTTGCCCTTTCCATCACAACGTCTTTCATTTTTTCGATTACTGTCTCTTTATAGTCAACTGTTTGTATGTTTTCCAGTGCCACCACCTTTACAGCCTCTTTTACTGCCACATTCCCCTTTAGTGCATCAGCAAAGGACGTTTTCATGGCATCATTTTCCATATTCAGCGTATGTGCATGTGCGTATGTGTATGTGCGTATGTGCATGTGCGTGTGTGCATAAGCGTGTGTACATGTGTATTCTTTTTTATGAGTTAATGAATATTTTCAGACTATGCATTCACATATGGATAAAACGTTTTTGTGTTGCATTGTCACGGGTAAAAAACAAGACCATCTTTGGAAATCTAACATTCGTGGCTTAGATTAAATTAATTGTAGAGGAATTTTTTTTTTCCAAAAATTTTCTTTATAAACGACATTAATTAAAATATGATAAGCTTATTTTAAATAATTGCTTAAAAATTGTTTCTCAATGAAGACTGATAATTTTTAGCTATGAAGGAATTTCAAAACAGATAAAGATATTCTATTTTTCTAAATGAAAATTAATTTCTATCTTGCATATGGATTTTCAAAGGTGTATTAATATTTGTAATATACAACTTAGAATAAAAGTTAATTTAAAAATATTTTGATTAGTTTTATTTTGTAGATAAGCATATCTGACTATTAAATTAAATATGGAATTTTGAGAGTAAAGAAGAACTTATAATATATAATTTCCTTAGAATTTAAATAAATTAATTAGATATGTTTAATAATTAATTGTCTCAAAATGAGAATTGACCATGTTTAACTTACTTAAAGAATTTCCGAAAACAGAGCAAACATATAATAATTTCCAACTTACATATGGAATTTTCGAAGGCAAAATAGAATTTGTAAGTGTTCATAAGTGGATAACAGTTCTCTGGATCTTTTGCCTTCATGACATTTCTCAAAATTCGACGAATCCCACATTTCATATTACCACAGGCTCCATAAATATCCACTTGTTCATGCCTGTAAATGATAATGGAGATGAATGAGCAAATTTAATTTAAGAATGAATGCAAAGTCAACAATTGAGAGAGTGCCCAAATTCTGTATTGCCACTTTCGACACAGAAATTTGGGTGTGAGGGGAGTTACCATTTGATGAAGCGGTGGGGGTAAACCAGCTGCGGCTGTGGGGCCTAATTGTAGAATACCCTTGCCTACCTACCTTGTGGGTGACCCAAGCAGGGTGGAAGGGGGGGAGACGTGGCAACCCTCTATCCCCAAGGAGCTGAGAGGAGTGGTTGAGGTGTGTATGTGGATCGTGGTGAATGCGCGTTTCTTAGCTCGGCCACTCCCCTCACAAGGGGGAATGAAGCTTATGTCTATGTATGTGTAGAAGGTGGATATTGGGATACGGAAATATGTAGCCAGGGTGGAAGAACTGATGCGAGGACGAATTACACCATACATGTACATTACCAGTTTCGCCATAGACATATTCGCATTATTGACTATTTCATATACTTTTGATCAGTAAAAATTTAGAAGATCGCATTTTGAAAGAAAGCTTATAGGCTTTCAAAACGTACAATAATAATTACATTTAATATTTTAGCAATGCTTGGTTGTTTGAAGATGGCAGTACGCTAATATACTCTTTCATTAAGTATATTTATCACATGTGCAGTGATGAAGAATACAACCCCTGACCAGGGGTTGAACCTACAGAACATACATTTGTTAATGACTTGAGGTGTTGCCGACCTTACCAACGGAAACCTCTCTGCTTACAGCTAAAGCAAGGATTACTGCTTACTGCTAAAGCAAGGATTGGACACCAGCTCCGAGGCATTCAATAGTAGGCTTACTCCCTGCACTAACAGTTAGCAAAGCGATTTTCTTACTTCTTTTAAGATGTTTAAAGATATGAACTCATGGACCAGGCCATAGTAGCACCAAAAAATACTGTATATTCTCTCACTCTATCATGTCTTTAGTTAACTTTCATTCTAAATTCATAAATATATATATTTCAGTAACATTGCTATTATTTAAGAAGTAAAATATATTAATTGCAATGAGTTTAAATTTAATGAAACACTTGAAAGAATGGTTACGTACTAATTACGAGATCTTATCAATTCGTTTAACTCTATTTGAATTATGACTAGAAATGTTGTTCTCACTTACTTCTGAAGTTCATGGACATAGTCTTCCCTCCTGGAAGGTGTTGGACAATGGCTGACCATCCAAGCGGCAAATTTTACGCTGTTTCTTTTTTCTGCCCAATAATTACGCTCTGGAATAATATTCAAAATAATAGTAGTAGTAGTAGCAGTAGTATTCAATAGTAGTAATGATAGTAGGGGGCAAAGTCCAACAGCAGGCTACAAAAGGTAAAGAATCTAATAATTAAAGATGAAGTTCTTGAAAGTAGGCTAAGAAAAAATATTGTGTAATAAAAAAAGAAAAAAATAGTAGTAATACTAGAAAGATAACCTAATATAGCAAAATGGTCTTGGATGATATGTGGGTTGGTTCATGGCACTAATACCCCGTTGCGATACTAAAGATGAAGGTTTTTTGAACTTAAATAGGACAGTCCAGGACAGTTCGATCTTAAGTCTTCCTTCATTTACGGATCTTTTCCTATGCCTACATCTACACTGAATATTCTTCGATATTCATTACACATATCTTATTATCCCTTCACATCTGACAAGTCACAACACTCCCCATCTCTGTTTCTCTTTACTTTATGTATTCTTCGTGCCCAGGCATGATGAGGGCTGTTATATTTTATTATTTTTTTTGGCCCGTCCTGGTGTCACAATTATAAAAAAAAGAATTGTATATGAGTGTCTTTTCAATCTATGAGAGATGATTCCTATTTAAGCTTAACATACTATTATTAACAGCCATATTAGGCGGAAGTTTTATAACTCGTCCAAAGGGCATCACAGCATCAGATTTTGAATGGTAGGTATAGGTCCAGTCGAATATGCCCAGCCAGCTATTTGGGATGAACCAAGTGTAATCTGGAAAAGGCCATTGTACTTTAATATATGAATCCAAACTTTATGATATTGCTTCAATGAATTTTTTTTTTAGTTCATATGTGAAATTGCATAAAATTTTTGAAAATGTTTGGGAAGTAACTCAGTAGAAAGGCGGTTCTCAAAGTTGCACGGCATTCTCCCCTTGTGATCTCGGGTTTTCTCCATTCCTTTCCTTTTATTAATATGTGTCCGTATACTTTTTCTTCATCAAAATACTTTTACAGTGGTAATTAGTAAAGAGTTCATAATACCATGTCGTCTTCTAAATTATGGTCAAAATAATCCTTATTTCAGCTACTAGCCATATAATTGTACATTGCTGTAATATATATATATATATATATATATATATATATATATATATATATATATATATATATATATATATATATATATATATATATATATATACCATCCAAATAAGGGCATTACATATGTGAAAACATGAATAATTTTTTACCCCGAGCGGGACTTGAACCTGGGAATTATTATCACTAAGCCAAGGAGCTACCAACTACACCACAAAATGAACGCATTTATTCCTACTAATGCAGATATAAGCTAAAAGGTTTGTTTCCCTTAAGCTTTCTGTGGTGTAGTTGGTAGCGCCTTGGCTAATAATTCATATATATATATATATATATATATATATATATATATATATATATATATATATATATATATATATATATATATATATATATATATATATATATATATACTACATCCTTTTCTCAATATGGAGTTATCCCCCTGGCTGAAATTCCTCCCAATTCTCTTCCCTGGCTAGAGCTCCTTCCCTCAAGATTTAAAATTCTTTCTATGGGAGCCAGAATCATCCCCTTTGCGAATCACTGCACTAGAAGAAGAAAAAAGAAAATCAATCAAATATTTTACTTACGTTGAGGTGATTCCGCTGAGAAGAGAAGCCATATTTGATTTTTGGGTCTCAAGGGAGGCATCGTTACATTAATGTATTTTGCGCTCTTTAAATTCATGGCTTGTTTGAATATGATGACGTCAGCATATTGCCAATTGAGTTTGCTGTGTGTGACTGTGCATCTGTCTGGACACTCGCCTCGGATTTGTCTGCAATATGTTGTTTTTATTAATATTAATAATCCACTTTAGCGCTTAGCACAACTCTTCACATGTAAGCAGAGAGCAAATAGGACTGTCAGGGACAGTTCAGTGCTAAGTCTTCCTTCAGTTACGGTTCTTTTTTTTTGTGCCTACATCATCACCGAATATTCTTGGATATTTATTACACATTTATTATCCCTTAATATCTGACAAGCCACAACACTCCCCATCTTTGTTTCGCTTTACTTTATAAACAAGTAAAATAAAAACCTTTTCAGAAATTATTTTTTGTCGAAGCTAAGGGCAGTAATTACTTACAATAATTTAAATGTACGTCAGTGACACAGCTGTAAGAATATTTATCTAATTATAGAAACACTCCGGATTCTCATTTATTTCATATATTGATGATTTTGAACTTGTTTTTTATCAGGTATAGAATTTTATAATAAT
>JAXCGZ010020764.1:25000-27500 GCA_037179515.1 Halocaridina rubra
TGCATTACTTTGACTATTTTTTCACAGTGTCCTTTTCGTTGCGTATCATTCACTTATTTCTGCCATGTCATTAAGCTGCTATTTTTTCTTCTTAAATATTTTCTTGGTGCCCGGGCCCGATAAAGGCAACTTTCCTTGCCCGTCCCGGTGCCACACACATATGTACATAATGGAAGCCGCAGTGGCTTAACGGTAGTGGACAGGAGTCAGGAACTGACAGCCTTATTCTCATATATCCAACCTTTGTCCAACTCCATTTAAATAAGAACAAACTGTTGAATAAACACGGTAATGAGAGAGCTGCTTATCAATAATGGATCTTTATTCTATTAGCCGTAAGAGAAGATAAATACCCTCCAATGTTAATAAGAAGATATACCTTAAATATGACATATAACGTAGGTGATGTGAGAAAGTTATCATTTTCTTTTTCATGTCTGTATATGGGAGTGATGGTCACTTATGAGGAGAGTACAATTTTTTTTTTAATTAGTATTTTGTTTTGTTTATTGAAATGGTCAATATTTATATATACATTTATTTGCGCATTAAGCTATTATTGTCGTTCTAGCAATGTAGATGTCAAGAGAATAATACGTGGTTTTCATAACTATAAATTCTTCTGGTGCTTTGTTTGAATGAAGAAGAAAATTCTTAAAGTCAAGCTTTTGGAAAAGGGAGAAACCTTCTTGGATTTAGATTATATACCCTCCCTCATTCCTATTAACCCTGTTTGTCAGTAAAAATGGCTCAAGAATCTAGAAATTTTAGCAATAATTTCGAGTAAAGATATCTTCATGTCCTTCATCTCAAAACAGAATGTTGGCAATGGACATGGGTCATTTCAGCTCTTTAATGAATATATTCACCAAAACTTACCTCACAGACAGTCCATGTCAGAGAGAGCGAGGAAGAGAGACTGTAGTACGCTAACTAGTACTATAGACTATTCGATAACTAGTCAGTAATTGTCATTATAAATTTCTTCAAATATCGTCACTGGTTGTTGAGCTCCTTGTGGTTGCACTGACTACTGTTATTAATTAGTAGTTAAGCACATGCTGTACAGAGATGAGATGTACAAAAGCCTGAGGTGTGAATGTTTCTGGAGCCTAGTAACGGTACTACGTAGAGAATGATGTATGTCGGAAATATCGCTCCTAGCTCTATGCTAATTAAGTAGAGCAAGTGTGTTAGCAATTAATATTCAAAACAATTTTTTTTTTAGCATATGGTATTGGGGTAAGTTATGATTATTAAGAAAACTGTCAAGTTAGATCAGATGTCTCTAAGGTTAATAGTGTTTTTTTAAATGTGAAGCTTTCACATTTAAAAAGATTTTTCAAAATTGTGTCTATATATAGGATGTGATTAAAAAGTTTTTTCTTTTAGTGAAAGGTCATATACAGAGATGTCTTAAATTTGAAAATCTCAATTAGGGATTTTTTTAAATTTATTATTATTATTATTATTATCATTATTATTATTATTATTATTAATAATATTTTTATTATTATTATTATTATTATTATTATTATTATTATTATTATTAGTAGTAGTAGTAGTAGTAGTAGTAGTAGTAGTAGTAGTAGTATTGTTGTTGTTGTTGTTGTTTTGTTATTGTTGTTGTTGTTGTTGTTTTTATTATTATTCTAAGCCGTTAGCAAATTCACCTTATCTAACTCTGCCTCTGTTAATTCTAAATTTCTGACGCGCGATCATTAATCTTATAATGTGCTTAGCATCACAGAGATCTAATAGGAATAATATTCGTGACAGATCTTACAGCTATGAATTTATGAATTTCTGCAGTCGTTACAAAAGAAAAAAAAATACTTATTTGGATTCTATAATAAGGACCATTTAACATTTGGATAGTTTTAAAACTTGTAACAATGCCTGATTCTCAGATTTTAAGTTTATTTAGTTGTAGTTCGTTTAAGTAAGTATCCTGGAAGGCGCCATTTTTGAAATGTTCTTCAAGTGGTCTTGCATTCTATGTCCTTTCTAAAAAATTTTAATCTTTTTTTGAGTAATAAATATGCAATTTTCTTGAAAATGAGTTGCCTGTTTACCGCACTCTACCTCCAAGGTTTATGAGTATAATCACTGTATCACTTTAGATAACTTACCGTTTGCACTAAGTACATTAGTAGAGTACTATTTACCTCCGTATCTAAGCAAAGTGCTGATAACAATGACTGAGAACTCTGTCTAGCTATTGAATATTATTGCACTAGCATTAGAGAAGGCATCCAGCCTTAATTCCCCACTCCAACTTGTCTGTACTCACCCCCATTCGAATAGATATAAACAGTGAATCATAAAATGACGAACAGTATTCCATATTTCGAGACTGCAGAGAAAGTGGTTTTTCGTATGTATAATCTCAAAGCCATTTCACCTCTCATTTATGGATAAAAGCAAGTTGCAAGACAAGTTGCAATTACCTTAGGATCAAAACAATATAATTTCTCACTCCACAGGGTCATTTTGATTT
>JAXCGZ010020764.1:32500-47500 GCA_037179515.1 Halocaridina rubra
GTCTAATTCCCTCAGCCTCTCATCATAACCGAGATTGCGTATTTCTGGCACCAGTTTCGTGGCATGTCTTTGAACTTTTTCAAGCTTAGCTATGTGCTTTTTCAAGTGCGGATTCCAAAAGGGGGCTGCATATTCGAGTTTTGGCCTCACATAGGTTACATAAATATTTCTGAACATTTCCTTGTCCATGTGTCTGAAGGCTACCCTTACATTTGATAAGAATGCATATGCTGCCCTTACTACGCCATTTATATGTATTTCTGGAGACAAATCTGCCAGTATGTTTACTCCTAGATCTCTCTCATTTTCTGTCTCTTGAAGTTGTACTCCAGCCACCGAGTAGTCAAGCTTGGGCCTTCTTGCACTTGTACCCATTCTCATTACCTTACATTTTGAGGTATTGAATTTCATTAGCCACTTTTCTGACCACTCATGCAGATTATTTAGATCCTCCTGAAGTTCTCTACCATTGCTCTCGTTTTTTACTTTCTTCACAATCTTTGCATCATCTGCAAACATATTCATGAATGAATTTACAGACTCTGGTAGGTCATTTACATATACAAGGAACAAAAGTGGCCCTAAAACTGAACCCTGTGGAACTCCACTACTAACTCTTCTCCATTCAGACACTGAGTGTCTTACTCTAACCCTCTGTTCCCTTCCTTCTAAGTAAGTTTTTATCCATTCCAAGACATTTCCACCTATTCTAGCCATTGATTGCAGCTTCCTAATAAGTCTCCCATGTGGAACAGTGTCAAACGCTTTCTGGAAGTCTAGGAATATGCAATCTGCTCAGCCCTCTCTTTCCTGTAAGATTTGGCTTACCTCATCATAAAATTCTAATAAGTTTGTTACTGTTGATCTTCCTTCTCTGAAGCCATGTTGCCTCACTGACAAAAAGTTGAAGGATTCCAAGTGAAGAGAGATATGTTTCCTTAGTAGTTTCTCCATAACTTTGCAAACTATGCTGGTCAAGGAAACTGGTCTATAGTTCAGAGCCGTATCCCTCCTTCCCTTTTTGAAGATAGGTATCACATTTGCTTGTTTCCAGCATCTTGGAATCTCCCCCGACTCCAGTGACTCCTTAAATATGATACTTAGTGCCACTGATATTGTGTTTGCGCATTTTTTAAGCACATGAGGGGATATGTCATCAGGACCTGTAGCTTTATGAACATCTAAATCCATCAGCGCTTTGCATACCTCTGTGGCTGTAAGGTTGATGTTCTCTAATACCGGCCCTTGAGCTTCTATCACTGCAATCTGAGGGGGTGGGGTATTTTCTACTGTAAATACTGACTGAAACTCCTTGTTCAATTCTTTGCAGATCTCTTCGTCCGTCTCAGTGATGCTTCCATCCGCTCTCTTTAGCCTTAAAACCTGTGTGTGTGTGTGTGTGTGTGTGTGTGTGTGTGTGTGTGTGTGTGTGTGTGTGTGTGTGTGTGTGTGTGTGTGTGTGTGTGTGTGTGTGTGTGTGTGTGTGTGTGTGTGTGTTTTAGAAAAGAAAATGATGTATTGTACTTAGTAATGCATAAGGGAAACTGTCTCTGATAAGCGCTAATTTTGATAATGTAGTGTATACAGTATGAAGAGAAGCAAATTGGCTACATTTATTGATAACTGTTTCTGATACATATAAAATTTAGTTCTTCGCATTTTTCAGAAGAAAAGTGCTTACATTTATGGATTATTGTCTCCGCTATTTATTGTACATAAGATCACACACATTATACAATTGCATAAGAAATGTTGCGGTTCCCTACACTAAAGGATAACTGTCTCCACTACATATGGACTATGATCACAGAAGACAGTGTGGTTGGTCTCACAAATAACTGTTATCGCAACATAATAGCTTTTATCACGTGCTTGTTACACTTGTAAAATGATTAAGATTGATTATGAATTTGGGTAATTATTATTACTCACTATTCATATGTTAATGACACGTTGTGGAATTTTATTCTTATAAATAAGTATTTCCGCAACATAACCTAACACTAATATGAGATCTTTACAGTGATGGAAACACATCGTCGTTAGTTATACTTACTGGAAACTTTGCAATGTAGTAACTACTAACTAGCACGTATTACAGTGACTAGTAAACACTGGATAGTTACTGCAGAGTTATAACTGCTGTGTGCTCTCACAGTAGTGAATAAAGTGTGCATGGTTCTATTTATGCATAAAATTTTGCAGTGTAATACCTATGATTATATGTCTATTACATAGGCAAGTACACATAGAGGAGAATTAGGCTTATTTTTATAATTGTGACACTAGGACGGGGCAAAAAAAAAAACTAAATAAACTGCCCTTATTAAGCCTGGGCATGAAGAAAACATAAAGGGATATACAAATGCAAAGTGTTGTGACTTGTCAGATGTGAAGAGATAAGACATATATAACGAATATCCAAGAATATTCGGTGTTGATGTAGGTATAGAAAAAGAATCGTAAATGAAGAAAGAATTAACATCGAACTGTCCTGGACAATCCTATTGAAGTCCAAAAGACCTTCAGCTGTAGTATAACAACGGGCGGGTGGTGCCACAGACCAATCTACTACATGGTTAAATGGATTATACCAAAAGTCACCCCAAAGAAACTGGAAATTAATATCATTTACTGCCCTAAAACTCCCCACGATGGAAAATTTTTGCATTGAATCCAATTAGGGGCTTGTGGTTCCTATCATTACTTGTAAATCCAGTAAGAACACAAACCTATGTTATCAGACACAAGTGCTCTCTCTAAGATGTGATGAACAATTGAATATCCTTACAAAAATATTTCAATACAGTTCTATCTCATAACACCCTCCCAATTAAAATTTTCTTTATTTAAATAAATAATCAAATAATATGGATTCGGTTTTACGTCACGAACTCCCTTTTCTACTAAAGGCTAGGACGGTTGCCTTCTTACGAAAGACTTGTTTTGGCAGATGTAATCGTTACCCTGAGTGTATGCCCTTACTAACCTCAGTCCGTGACGGGGTGCAAACCCTCGACCTGCCGCCTCAGAGTCGCAGACGCTACCATTTTGCCACGGAGACTACTTAAATAATCAAATAATAGCGGGAATAAATTACAAGAGACAATATCCTCACTTAATTTATATATACAAATTATTTTTTTCCATTCTTTCATATTCCTTATTCTTATATTACTAAGTCACTTCCATAATGTATAACTGTCTCATGCCATGTATATTTTTTTTTATTATGGAAAGTATACATTATGGTTGATTACACTTATGAATAACTGTCTCCGAAGCGTGATAATTATTATCATAATTATTTCTATTTGACAGTGAAAAGTATACATAATAAATAACTGTCTCCATAAGATGATAACTATTAATATGCGATGTTACAGCGATATACAAACACTGTATAGGGTTCTATTTTATTTATTAATCGTCTCTACAGGGCAATAATCAGTATTATACAAACTTTAAACAGTGATCTACTTTTGATGATAACTTTCATAATGCTAATTTTACAGTTGCAAAGAAGTGAAAATATTGATTGTGATAGTTATAAGGGTGGGTATACGTCAGAAGTGAAGGTTTGTGTGGTTGAATTCCATCGTCTGCATCTCGATACGTTGTAAAACCATCGCACTACGTTCTTATAGCGACCATTCCCATCCTTGCTTACGGCATTCTTGAGGCTGTTCGATGAGCAAAGAGTATGAACAAAAATAGTTGGTTGGACAAAGGCCCGATTTCTTAAACAGTGTAAACCTAGGATACTATATTGTTAGTTAGCTAGACACACACAAATGGATTTCATAATCTCATCTGACGAGGTTCTGTGTATGGCTAGGATCCCACGTGGGATCCTAGCCATACGATGAACCACGTCCCAATTTCTTAAACAGTGTAAACCTAGGATACCATATTGTTAGTTAGCTAGACACACAAATGGATTTCATAAACGCATCTGACGCGGTTCTGTGTATGACTAGAATCCCGTACGGGATTCTAGCCATACACAGAACCGCTTCAGATGCATTTATGAAATCCATGTGTATCTGTCTAGCTAACTAACAATATTGTATCCTAGGTTTACACTGTTTAAGAAATCGGGACACGGTTCATCGTATGGCTATGATCCCACGTGGGATCCTAGCCATACACAGAACCGTGTCAGATGCGTATATGAAATCCATTTGTGTGTGTCTAGCCAACTAACAATATGGTATCCTAAGTTTACGCTGTTTAAGAAATCGGGTCTAAGTGTTATGCTAAAGTGAAAGTGAGTTAGACAAAGTTGCTAAAGGAACGTAAGCAGTGACTTAGACTAAATTGATGCGTAAAGTAAGTAGTAACAGACAAAGCTAATACGAAAACGTAAACAGTGACTTAGACAATGTTGATAAGGGAAGGTAAACAGTGACTTAGACATAGTTGAAAACTAAGCAGTGACTTAGACAAAGGCCCGATGTCTTAAACAGTGTAAATCCAGGATACTATATTGTTAGTTAGCTAGACACACACAAATGGATTTCATAAACGCATCCGACGCGGTTCTGCGTATGGCCAGGATCCCTCCATGGTGGAATCCTAGTCATACAGAACCGCGTCAGAAGCGTTTATGAAATTCATTTGTGTGTTTATAGCTAACTAACAATATGGTATCTTAGGTTTACACTGTTTAAGAAATCGGGCCAAGGTTAATACGCAAAAGTCAAAAGTAACCTAGACAAAGTTGACTTGCAATAAGGAAAGCGTTTTAGGGAACGTGTGTTTAGGCTAACTTGATATACAGAAGTGAAATTAACTTAGACAAAGTTGATATTCATAAGAGAATGCAAGTTAAAAGGAATTTGATGTATAATAACTCCATTTTGTTAACCATATTAATAATGACCTTTTTCCTAAAGTCAATATTTTCCTTTTTGTACTATTTTATTTTATTATTTTTTCTTGTTTCTATTAATCTTTTCTCTTTTGTGTTGATCTTTCCCCCTTTTGTTACTTAAGTTTACATATTATTATTATTTTTTTTTTCTC
Organism: Halocaridina rubra; assembly: GCA_037179515.1. Taxonomy (NCBI): domain Eukaryota; kingdom Metazoa; phylum Arthropoda; class Malacostraca; order Decapoda; family Atyidae; genus Halocaridina; species Halocaridina rubra. Next base: position 37,529 of record JAXCGZ010020764.1, read on the forward strand.
CAAAAATACACCTATTACAGTGTCACAAGTCCAACCAATGAGGAGTATGCCAGCTCAACTCAATACCGAACCCAAGCCCGGATCAGTAGAAAGGTTTTATGCTAGGAAAGGCTTGTGAAGTACAGCGGCCACATATAAACATTAGAAAAGGTGTCGATAAACAAGAAGCGTTATAAAGTTACTAACCTAGCATAGGAGCCATTGGCAGTTGCTGGAGGGCGATTATGGAGTTGATGGCACAGGTCACAGATCATTGGATTGAAAGGAAATCCAACCTCCACTCTATACTTCCCTTTCCAGTCGAAGAAACTGAAAATGGGAACAATTTTTACAGCTAAATGCAATGTGTGTGTGTGTGTGTGTGCATATATATATATATATATATATATATATATATATATATATATATATATATATATATATTTGTGTGTGTGTGTGTGTGTGTGTGTGTGTGTGCATGTGTGTCTGTATGTGTATGTGTGATTACCTAATTGTGATTACCTAATTGTGTTTACGGGAAAGAGCCCAAAGCTCGTATCTTCCCGTCTCCTCATCGGTTCCATTTTAGACTTAGTGATACTTATCATACCTGTCCTTAAAACTATGGATTGAGATAGCATTAACTACCTCCTCGCTTAGCCAATTCCAATTATCAACTACTCTTACACTGAAAAAGTATTTCCTTACATCATGCAAACAAGTTTTCTTACCAAGCTTCAAACTATGACCTCTAGTTCTAGAGCCAGCCATATCAAAATATCGATCCCTATCCACTCTATCATAACCATGAAGGAATTTAAAGACTGCCACCATATCCCCCCTCACTCTTCTAGCTTCGAGTGATGGTAAGTCTAATTCCCTCAGCCTCTCATCATAACTGAGATTGCGTATTTCTGGCACCAGTTTCGTGGCATGTCTTTGAACTTTTTCAAGCTTAGCTATGTGCTTTTTCAAGTGCGGATTCCAAAAGGGGGCTGCATATTCGAGTTTTGGCCTCAGATAGGTTACATAAATATTTCTCAACATTTCCTTGTCCATGTGCCTGAAGGCTACCCTTACATTTGATAAGAATGCATATGCTGCCCTTACTATGCCATTTATATGTATTTCTGGAGACAAATCTGCCACTATGTTTACTCCTAGATCTCTCTCATTTTCTGTCTCTTGAAGTTGTACTCCAGCCACCGAGTAGTCAAGCTTGGGCCTTCTTGCACTTGTACCCATTCTCATTACCTTACATTTTGAAGTATTGAATTTCATTAGCCACTTTTCTGACCACTCATGCAGATTATTTAGATCCTCCTGAAGTTCTCTACCATTGTTCTCGTTTTTTACTTTCTTCACAATCTTTGCATCATCTGCAAACATATTCATGAATGAATTTACAGACTCTGGTAGGTCATTTACGTATACAAGGAACAAAAGTGGCCCTAAAACTGAACCCTGTGGAACTCCACTACTAACTCTTCTCCATTCAGACACTGAGTGTCTTACTCTAACCCTCTGTTCCCTTCCTTCTAAGTAAGTTTTTATCCATTCCAAAACATTTCCACCTATTCTGGCCATTGATTGCAGCTTCCTAATAAGTCTCCCATGTGGAACAGTGTCAAACGCTTTCTGGAAGTCTAGGAATATGCAATCTGCCCAGCCCTCTCTTTCCTGTAAGATTTGGCTTACCTCATCATAAAATTCTAATAAGTTTGTTACTGTTGATCTACCTTCTCTGAAGCCATGTTGCCTCACTGACAAAAAGTTGAAGGATTCCAAGTGAAGAGAGATATGTTTCCTTAGTAGTTTCTCCATAACTTTGCAAACTATGCTGGTCAAGGAAACTGGTCTATAGTTCAGAGCCGTATCCCTCCTTCCCTTTTTGAAGATAGGTATCACATTTGCTTGTTTCCAGCATCTTGGAATCTCCCCCGACTCCAGTGACTCCTTAAATATGATACTTAGTGCCACTGCTATTGTGTTTGCGCATTTTTTAAGCACATGAGGGGCTATGTCATCAGGACCTGTAGCGTTATGAACATCTAAATCCATCAGCGCTTTGCATACCTCTTTGGCTGTAAGGTTGATGTTCTCTAATACCGGCCCTTGAGCTTCTATCACTGCAATCTGAGGGGGTGGGGTATTTTCTACTGTAAATACTGACTGAAACTCCTTGTTCAATTCTTTGCAGATCTCTTCATCCGTCTCAGTGATGCTTCCATCCGCTCTCTTTAGCCTTAAAACCTGTTCTTTTACCTTCAGTTTTCCTCTGATAAAGCTGTGGAAAAGCTTGGGATTTTCTTTAGCCTTCCTGGTGATGTCCCTCTCATAGTCTCTCTCTGCCTCTCTCCTTTTACTTAGGTAGTCATTTCTTGCTCTTTTGTAGGTTTGCCAGGCATTTATGTTTTTTCTCCTCCTATACCTTTTCCAGCATTTGTCTCTCCACTCCTTAGCTCTTTTACACCCATTATCGAACCATTTCTCTCTGGCATGAATTACACCTACTTTGGTGACAGGTATGCAGCAATCTACTATCTTCCCATATTTCTCACAAAAGATGTCATACATTTCTTGTACAGATTTGTTGTAAAATAAGGTTCTCCAGTCAATAACTGCAAAAAGCTCATTCATTTTGATGTAATCTCCTTTCCGATAGTTCCTCTTCATGTCCTCAGTGCCTCTACTCTCAGGAAGAATATCTTCAATGATATACTCCATCAACAACACACAGTGGTCACTCTTTCCAATTGGTGGTTCATACTCAATATTTTCAATATCCAACACATTATCTGTGAACACTAGATCAAGTGTGTGCATGTGTGTGTGTGTATGTGTATGCATGTGTGTGTGTGTGTGTATCTATCTATCTATCTATCTATCTATCTATATATATATATATATATATATATATATATATATATATATATATATATATATATATATATATATATATATATATATATATATATATATATATATATTCTTTGAGAAGGTGACCAGGTAAATGGCACGAAATTATAAAGTACTTCATATATTTTCCCGATTAATTTCTTTAAAGGGCCTCTCTCTCTCTCTCTCTCTCTCTCTCTCTCTCTCTCTCTCTCTCTCTCTCTCTCTCTCTCTCTCCTCTCTCTCTCTCTCTCTCTCTCTCTCTCTCTCTCTCTCTCTCTCTCTCTCTCTCTCGTCTCTCCGTGTGTGTGGTATCAGGAAGATGCCCCAGTTCCCCCTCTTATGCAACCTCTGCGGTCCAGTGAACTAAGCTGTGTTGCTGTAGACAAGAATTCGACGGTTCGATTCCCGACCATGAAGGGAGATTATTTGAAGACATTTAAAAACGCGTAAATGCATTACTTTTGTTTCAGTAATAGTAATAATTATAATAATATACCTGTTATATAAACTTTGATTGTTAGCTACAGTCCTGAGATATGTTGCCAGGTCTTTGGGTTTTTCAAAAGCGGTGCCGTTGATGAAGGAATGAGGTGGGGCGATGGCACTATAATTCCCTCCCCCGAAGACCACGGGTATGGTATCCATCTGCAGGGTTTTGAAGAACTTCTCTGTGATATAATCTTCACCTAATATTATATAAGAAGTAATTTAAAGATTAATGAGTTTATGATGGAGACTTTTAAGTTATTATGTTGGTCATTGTTTGTTGTGTCCGGTATATCTCTATTTAATTTTCTCAAGAGCATGTTATATTTATGAATTTTATAAACTTGTGTATGCTGATGTTGCAACAAAAGACATTATTGATATAGTTAATTACTCAACTTATGTCTTTTTTTCCTTTTTTAAATTCTAACTAAGCTTGACAAAGAGAATGCAAATGAATAATGAAATGCATTCAGAACTCTTTGATGTAAAAGAATTATAGAACAACACGATCCTTCAAACATATTTAGAAGGATCTGATGACTTCTAACTTACATATGGAGTTTTCGAATGCAAAATAGAATTTATAGGTGGCCATTAGCTCGTAGCAATTGTCAGGGACTTTTTGTTCTCTAACAACCTTCAGTGTTTTGCGATTTCCACAGTGCAGATCACCACATTCGCCATAGATATCAACGTTCTCATACCTAATAAATAAAGATTGAATTTTGAGTTAAATAAATACCTTGTTCCGGTTTTACGTCACTGACTCCCTTTTCAACCAAGGGCTAGGACGGTTGCCTTCTTGCGAAGGATTTGTTTTGACAGATGTAACCGTTACCCTGAGTGCATGCCCTTGCTAACCTCAGACCGTGACGGGGCGCGAACCCTCGACCTGACGCCTCAGAGTCGCGGACGCTACCGCTTGAGCCATGGTGACTAGATATATAACTTCCTGTGAGAACTTACTCAGCTCTATATGAGTGCCCCACTTGATAAGTGGCTGATATCTACTGCAGTGAAATTATATAAAAAAAAAAAACAGTTTATTGAACCTCTTTATGCTTGTAAACATTAAATGAATTTTGAGTTACAGAACTACCAAAGAATGTTACTCAACATTGTGAAATTTACACTTTGTAATTGGTTGAAAGTTAATCCATTTTACTGTTTAATATTATTTAAATTTCTTGAAAAAAAAGATTAACTGGCTCCTATTTCAAACCTTTTGGTGAAGAAATTCTGCTTATACCACAGAAATCGACTTTTCCTTACATACAGGGTGTCCACAAAGTCTGGGTACATAGGCAATTTCACTATGCAGACCTATTCAATCGAGTTCACCTGAATTTTGTAAAGCGCATCAAATTACGCATTGAAAATTATGGAAATTATATTGAAAATATTATTTATTAACATTAGATTTAAATAAAATTGTTTTGTTTTAAAAGTATGTGTTAATCTCCTGTGTACCCAGACTTCGTCTGGGTACACAGGAGATTAACATATACTTTTAAAACAATTTTTTTTTATTTAAATCTAATGTTAATAAATAATATTTTCAATATGATTTCCATCATTTTCAATGCATAATTTGATGCGCTTTACAAAATTCAGGTGAACTCGATTGAATAGGTCTGCATAGTGAAATTTCCTATGTACCCAGACTTTGTGGACACCCTGTACAGACAAGAAATAATGTACATCAATGTAGTTCAACACTAGAGCAGACTAGATCACTATTGAGTCTGCCACAGAGGTTTTTTTTTATGAGCATGACACTGGGACAGGCCAAAAAAAAAAAACTGCCCTCATCAATAACGGCCCGGACAAGAATGAATATTAAGACGAAGGAAAAGAAAGAGGTTATGGACAAGGCAGAGATGAGGTAATGATACACAAAGGAAAAGGACTGTGAATGAATCTGATTATTTAAAGATAATTTCCTAATTGTTCACTAGTACATGCATATAATCCCTCCTCAGAAAGTAAATATAATTCCTCTTGCAACTCCTCATTCGCTTAAGTCTTCATTTATTGTTATTATATATTAATTTAACTTAACCCAAAATGACCAGGTAAGGACAGTCTCTCATTCTTCTGTTAGAAGCCATTAGCACTATAATTATCCAATAATTCGTATGTATAGTACAATGCTCTCAAGAAGAAAGTTCTTTCTGTTAATTGTTGTCAAAGTATATATAAACACATTATGGAATTTACTCAGTAGCCATAATTTTTTATTTTATTATTATTATTATTATTATTATTATTATTATTATTATTATTATTATTATTATTATTATTATTATTATTATTATTATTATTATTATTATTATTATTGTGACACTAGGACAGGCCAAAAATAAAATTAAAATAAATTTAACCTCATCGAGCCTGGGCACGAAGAAAATATAAAGAGAAACGGAGACGAGGAGTATTGTGACTTGTCAGATGTAAAGGGATAATAAGACATGTGTAATGAACATCCAGGAATATTCGGTGTTGATGTAGGCGTGGAATGGCCCCTAGCATAGCTCTGAATGACTCACACAACCACTCTTCGCCAAAGATACATGGAAAAATAATGGAGAGAGAGAGGGAGCAGATATTTTCATAGTGCAATTACCCCTGTTAACTGAGCTGACTCAATGAATGCAGTTTGCGATGGTCGGTTCCATGGTTCAACAGAATATTTTTGAGTTAGTGCTTCGATAAGGATAAATACGACAATCCCTTAAGCCTTTGTTAAAAAAAAAATAAATAAATAAAAAAAAATTTAGGAAGAAATATTCCTTGATAAAAGGTTTTCTCAGTTCTCGAGACCGCGGTGGCGTAGTGGTTAGAATACTCGACTAGGGAAGTGTTCGATCTGCGATCGAGCCCACAGTGGGGGGATAAGAAGGGCATCCAACCTTATTCCCAGCTCCAATCTCTTCACCACCATAAGGCGTGTTTTACGTTGTACAAACGTACAAATTGTAAATAATATTTTTCATCAAAACATGTAATTATTGTAAATAGGTAATCATTTAGTAAGTATTAAGTTATTTTAAAGTTGTATTTAATGGGTCAATAATTACCCTTGGGTTGTTTGTAACTCCTCCCACTGAAATAGCTGTACATATAAATAACCCTGAATTTGATCATTAAATCAGTTCAATATTATGCTTGTATTGGTGAACATCCTCTTTTATATATTAAGTAAAATAACTCTTGCTTTCCGTTTGAAGTAGTGAAGTAACTACAGTCGTTACATTGGTGACCCTGGAGTGTTTCTATCTCTCACCCACACCATGACAGACATCACACCTTCTACAGTGGCAACGGACCTTATTGCTAACTTCAAACTCCCGACGTTCTCCACCATTGACGCCCACATCTGGTTCCGAAGTGCAGAAATACAATTTCGTTTAAAGAGGATCACAAATTCCGGAACACAAGCTGATCATGTTTTATCATCCATTCCTGACACACTCTTTCCCCAGATATCAGACTAGTTAGAATCCCAGGGTGACAACGCCATTGCATACCAGGACTTGAAAACCTTCCTCTTGAAGAAATTCTCTCCATCTCCAGAGAAAAGAGTTAAAATGATATTTGACCTTTCAAAACAGGCACTAGGTGATCAGCGCCCTTCTGACGCACTTGCTGAGATGAGAGCTATTGCCCGTCTTCCTCCCGACAGTTCGGGTACCAGTCAGACAATAGATGTACTCCTCGCCCTTTGGCTACAGCGTCTTCCTGAATCTGTCCGTGCTCCAATCACAGTTTTTCAACTATCGATGATGCAGCTCTGGCAGCCAGTGCAGACAGTCTTCTCAATGCACACAATGCAGCTAGTCGTCCACCAATATATGCCAGCACACCTCCTAACATTACCAATATCAGTCATATGTACTCCAGCCCTCCAGACGAAGTCGTCGCTGCTGCCACATCTTCATCTTGACCATCATTCTACAACAATGCCCTCACACGACCTCGAGCTAAAGAAATGACCTCATATTCTCACAAAAGACTGGATGTCACGTCCAAACTCTGTTACTATCACGCCCGCTTTGGTCACGCCACCAAAAACTGCAAAAAACCATGTATATGGGCAATAACTTGCTTTAAGGTCGTCGCTGCCTGCGGCGGCCTCTGTCTCAATTAATGTTTTCTTCCTAGTTGATTCCATTACAGATATCAAATTCTTGGTTGACACTGGTGCCTGCAGGTCTCTCATCCCGAAGTCCATGGTCCAAAGTGGTTGTAGTTCAGGTGCTGACAACAAATTGGTAGCTGCCAACGGGTCTCGCATCACTACTTATGGATACAAAGTTCTCCAGCTATCCTTAGCCAACAGAACTTTCACGTGGAAATTTATTATTGCAGGTGTTACTCTACCTCTCATTGTAGCTGATTATCTTGCACATTTCCATCTCCTCGTCGATGTCGCCAATCGCCGCCTTGTGGACACCAACACCTTATCCTCAATTGCCATTGTTACCGCATCTGCTGACCTCGCTCTTCACATATCTAATGCCCAAGATGATTACTCCTTCCTGCAGTCTACATATCCTGAAGTCTTCAAACCAGAACTTTGCCTATCTTCCAGCACACCTGCAAGCCATGATATTTTCCATTTCAAACGAACTTCAGGTCCTCCAGTATTCTCAAAGTTTCGTCTGCTGTCTCCAGAAAAACTCACCACAACAAAAAAGGTCTTCAAGGAAATGGAAGAAATGGATCTATGTCAAAAGGCATCCAGCCCATGGGCATCCCCATTGCACATAGTAATAAGAAAGAACGGCACACTACGACCCTGCGGCGATTACAGGCGATTAAATATGATGACAGAACCTGATCACTACCCTCTCCCTAACATTGCTGATGTCACGACATACTTACATGGGGCCAAGATATTTTCCAAACTGGACTTGCTCAAAGGTTACTATCAAGTCCCTATGAATCCTAAAGACATTTCCAAGACAACCATAACCACTCCCTTTGGAACATATACGTTCAACTACTCTTGCTTCAGCCTCAGAAACGCTGGAGCCATTTTCCAACGCATGATGGATGGGATTTTAGGTGACCTACCCTTCTGTGTTGCTTATATGGATGACATCCTAGTTTTCTCTCCTAGTCATGACACCCACACCGAACACCTCCACCAAGTTCTTGAACGTCTACGCTCTGCTGGTTTCATCGCCATGCACGACAAGTGTGTATTTGGAGTCAAAGAAGTAGAGTTACTGGGACACTGTATCTTCTCCAAGGGTGTCCTTCCCCTCCAAGAAAGAGTAACTGCCATCCAGACATTCCCTAAGCCTACTACTATCAAGGTCTTGCAAGAATTTGTAGGAATAGTCAACTATTACCATCCTTTTTTACCAAACATTGCTTCAATAATGACTCCATTATATACATCACTGGCTGGAAAACCAATATCACTATCCTGGGGCCCTGCCCAAGAAGATGCCTTTAATGCTGCCAAAAAAGCTCTTTTTGCTGCGGCCTATCTTAACTTTCCAACACCTGGTCTACCTCTCATCTTGTCTACTGATGCCAGCGATACTGCAGTGGGAGCTGTCTTCGAACAGATTAATCATGGAGTTTGTCAACCACTCGCCTTCTTCAGTAGAAAGCTTACTCCTGCTGAAACCCATCACTCCACCTTCGACAGGGAGCTTCTTGCTATTTATTCCGCTGTCCGCCACTTCAAGCATTTTCTCGAAGGTGTTTCGTTTACCATCCAAACGGACCACCTTCCACTTGTCCACGCTTTTACCAAGCGAACAGATCCATGTTCTGCAAGACAATAAAGACACCTCTCTACTATATCTGAGTTTAACTGTACTTTGAAACATGTCTCGGGAAAAAAGAATCCTGTCGCTGATGCACTTTCAAGAAACACTATTTCATCCATATGCCTTGGCCTCGACTACAAACACCTTGCAGGACTACAGATACAAGATCTTGTCGTACATCACTCACATCTCCTCAATGGAAACATTTACCAATAGACGAACAAGGGACCACCATCTTGTGTGACATGAGTTCAGGATGACCTCGCCCCTGGATTCCTTATCCTCTTCGACGACACGTATTCCAACTTATTCATGGACTTTCTCATCCCTCCTGCCGTTCAACTGCTATGCTCCTCAAGAAAAAATTCATATGGCACGACATAACAAAAGATGCTAAATCTTGGTCCCTCTCCTGCTTGTCATGTCAAACTTCTAAAATCCACCGACATACTGAATCTGGAATTGGTACTTTTCCTCAGCCACAAAGACGTTTTTCCCATGTCCATGTTGACATTGTGGGACCTCTTCCTCCATCAGAACACAACAAATACATATTCACAATAGTGGACCGCTCAACCCGATGGCCCGAGGCTGCGCTTCTGCCTGGATCTCAAGATTTGGCATCCCCGAACATATTACATCAGATAGGGGTTCCACATTTACATCCCAACTTCGGAACTCTCTCAGTCATGGCCTTGGCTCCACAAACCATCACACAACGTCCTACAATCCAGAAGCCAACGGCATGGTTGAACGAGTGCACAGAACACTAAAGGCAGCCCTCATCACCCGCTGCACAAGCAATTCTTGGACA
>JAXCGZ010020764.1:65000-70000 GCA_037179515.1 Halocaridina rubra
TACAGACTCTGGTAGGTCATTTACATATACAAGGAACAAAAGTGGCCCTAAAACTGAACCCTGTGGAACTCCACTACTAACTCTTCTCCATTCAGACACTGAGTGTCTTACTCTAACCCTCTGTTCCCTTCCTTCTAAGTAAGTTTTTATCCATTCCAAAACATTTCCACCTATTCTAGCCATTGATTGCAGCTTCCTAATAAGTCTCCCATGTGGAACATTGTCAAACGCTTTCTGGAAGTCTAGGAATATGCAATCTGCCCAGCCCTCTCTTTCCTGTAAGATTTGGCTTACCTCATCATAAAATTCTAATAAGTTTGTTACTGTTGATCTACCTTCTCTGAAGCCATGTTGCCTCACTGACAAAAAGTTGAAGGATTCCAAGTGAAGAGAGATATGTTTCCTTAGTAGTTTCTCCATAACTTTGCAAACTATGCTGGTCAAGGAAACTGGTCTATAGTTCAGAGCCGTATCCCTCCTTCCCTTTTTGAAGATAGGTATCACATTTGCTTGTTTCCAGCATCTTGGAATCTCCCCCGACTCCAGTGACTCCTTAAATATGATACTTAGTGCCACTGATATTGTGTTTGCGCATTTTTTAAGCACATGAGGGGATATGTCATCAGGACCTGTAGCTTTATGAACATCTAAATCCATCAGCGCTTTGCATACCTCTGTGGCTGTAAGGTTGATGTTCTCTAATACCGGCCCTTGAGCTTCTATCACTGCAATCTGAGGGGGTGGGGTATTTTCTACTGTAAATACTGACTGAAACTCCTTGTTCAATTCTTTGCAGATCTCTTCATCCGTCTCAGTGATGCTTCCATCCGCTCTCTTTAGCCTTAAAACCTGTTCTTTTACCTTCAGTTTTCCTCTGATAAAGCTGTGGAAAAGCTTGGGATTTTCTTTAGCCTTCCTGGTGATGTCCCTCTCATAGTCTCTCTCTGCCTCTCTCCTTTTACTTAGGTAGTCATTTCTTGCTCTTTTGTAGGTTTGCCAGGCATTTATGTTTTTTCTCCTCCTATACCTTTTCCAGCATTTGTCTCTCCACTCCTTAGCTCTTTTACACCCATTATGGAACCATTTCTCTCTGGCATGAATTACACCTACTTTGGCGACAGGTATGCGGCAATCTACTATCTTCCCATATTTCTCACAAAAGATGTCATACATTTCTTGTACAGATTTGTTGTAAAATAAGGTTCTCCAGTCAATAACTGCAAAAAGCTCATTCATTTTGATGTAATCTCCTTTCGGATAGTTCCTCCTCATGTCCTCAGTGCCTCTACTCTCAGGAAGAATATCTTCAATGATATACTCCATCAAAAACACACAGTGGTCACTCTTTCCAATTGGTGGTTCATACTCAATTTTTTCAATATCCAACACATTATCTGTGAACACTAGATCAAGTAGTGATGGCTCATCCCCACCCCTGGCCCTTGTTGGTTCCATTACATGTTGGTGTAGGAAATTCCCTTGTACGCAATCTAGGAATCTTGCCCCGAATGAGTCCTCACCACTGTGTGGGTCAAGATTTATCCAATCTATCTCTGTATGATTAAAGTCTCCCATAATCAAAATCCTACATTTTTTTTTCCCGTGCCATGTTAACAACTGAGTTTATGACTTCAATAGTACCTATATGACTTTCCTCATAAACTTCAAGCCTATTTTGGTTCCGGTGGGTTGTATACAACAGTTATTATAATGCTCTCTGACCCAGTATTTATGCGAGCAACAAGAAATTCCTTGAACTCACTTTCTATATCCAAGTTTATTTCTTCAACTTGAATCCTTTCACTTATGAGCAGTGCTATCCCTCCACCAGTCCTCTCAGATCTTTCAACCCTTAGTATTCTGAAGCCCTTAGGAAAAACTGTGACACTGTTTACGTCCTCACTCAACTTAGTCTCTGTAATTGCTACTATATCTGCCTTACTGTTGTGAATCCTATCTTTTAATTCTACTGCCTTACCAGCTAATCCATCAGCATTTGTGTATAACAATCTTAATGAGGCCCCATCCCCTGATCTTCTGTCATTATCTTCTTTATCTCCCCTTTGTCTGGAAGGTGTGTGTGTGTGTGTGTGTGTGTGTGTGTGTGTGTGTGTGTGTGTGTGTGTGTGTGTAATTACCTAATTGTGCTTACGGGAAAGAGCGCCACTCTACTTCCCGTCCATTTTTGCGCTTAGTGATACTTATCGTACTTGTCCTCAAAACTATGCATTGAGCTACCATTAACTACCTCCTCGCTTTCCGAATTTCAATCATCAATTACTCTTACACTAAAAAAGTGCTTCCTTACTTATGGCAAAAAAAATTTCTTACGAAGCTTCAAACTATGATCTCTAGTTCTAGTGACAGCCATATCAAAATATCTATCCATATCCACTTTGTCATAAGCAAGAAAGAATTTTAAAACCGTCACCATATCCCCCTCATTCTTCTAGCTTCGAGTGATGGTGAGTCTAAATCCCTGAGCCTCTCCTCATAACTGAGATTGAGTATTTCTGGCACCAGTTTTGCGGTATGTCTTTGAACTTTCTCCAGCTTAACTACGTGCTTTTTCAAGACTGGATTCCAAAAGGGGGCTGCATATTCAAGCTTTGGCATCACATAGGTTACATAAATATTTCTGAACATTTCCTTGTCCATGTGTCTGAAGACTTCCCTTACATTTGCTAAGAAAACATATATTGCTCTTACTAAGCTATATATATGCAACTCTGGAGACAAATCGGCAAGAATGTTTACTTCTAGATCTCTCTCATGCATTGTCTCTGGAAATTCTGCTCCTGCCATATGGTAGTCATGCTTGGGCCTTCTTGCACTTGTACCCATTCTCATTACCTTACATTTAGAAGCATTGAATTTCATTAGCCACTTTTCTGACCACTCATGCAGACTATTTAGGTCTTCCTGAAGTTCTATACCATTGTTCTCATCTTTTACTTTCTTCACAATCTTTGCATAATCTGCAAACATATTCATGAATTAATTTACAGACTCTAGTAGGTCATTTACATATACAAGGAACAAAAGTAGCCCTAAAACTGAACCCTGTGGCACTCCGCTACTAACTCTTTTCCATTCAGACACTGAATGTCTTATTCTAACCCTCTGTTCCTTCCTTCTAAGTAAGTTTTTATCCATTCCAAGACATTTCCACTTATTTTCGCCATTTCTTGCAGCTTCTTAATAAGTCTTCCGTATGGGAAAGTGTCAAATGCTTTCTGGAAGTCTAGGTATATGCAATCTGCACAGCCCTCCCTTTCCTGTAATATTCGGCTTTCCTCATCACAAAATTCTAATAAGTTTGTTACTGTTGATCTACATTCTCTGAAGTCATGTTATCTCACTGACAAAAAGTTGAAAGATTCCAAGTGAAGAGAGATGTGTTTTCTTAGTAGTTTCTCCATAGCTTTGCAAGGTATGCTGGTCAAGGAAACAGGTCTATAGTTTAGAGCTGCATCCCTCCTTCACTCTTTGAAGATAGGTATCACGTTTGCTTGTTTCCATCATCTTGGAATCTCCCCTGATACCAGTGACTTTTCAAATATGCTACATAGTGCCGCTGATATTGATTTAGCGTATTTCTTAAGTACATAAGGGGATTATTATGTGGACCTGTAGCTTTATGGGCATCTAACTCCATCAGCGCTTTGCATACCTTTGAGGCTGAAAAGATAATGTTCTCTAATACCGGCCCATGAGCTCCAATCTCTGCAATCTGAGGGGGTGGGGTATTTCCTGTTGTAAATACTAACTGAAACTCCTTGTTCAGTTCTTTGCAGAGCTCTTCATCCATCTCAGTGATGCTTCCATCCTCTCTTTTTATCTTTAAAATCTGTTCTTTTACCTTCAGTATTCCTCCGATAAGGCTGTGTAAAAGTTTGGTATTTTCTTTAGGCTTCTTGGTGATATCCTTTTCATATTCTTTCTCTGCCTCTCTTCTTTTACTTAGGTAATAATTTCTTGCTATATTATTAGTCTGCGAGGCATTTATGCTTTTTCTTCTCTTTTAACTTTTTCCAGAATTTGCTTCTCCACTCCTTAGCTCTCTTACACTCATTATTGCACCATTTCTCTCTGGTATGAATAACTCCTATTTTGGCGGAAGGTATGTAACAATATTCTATATGAATGTGTGTGATTACCTAATTGTGATTACCTAATTGTGTTCACGGGAAAGAGCCCAAAGCTCGTATCTTCCCGTCTCCTGATCGGTTCCATTTTAGACTTAGTGATACTTATCATACCTGTCCTTAAAACTATGGATTTAGATAGCATTAACTACCTCCTCGCTTAGCCAATTCCAATTATCAACTACTCTTACACTGAAAAAGTATTTCCTTACATCCTGCGAAGAAGTTTTCTTACGAAGCTTCAAACTATGACCTCTAGTTCTAGAGCCAGCCATATCAAAATATCGATCCCTATCCACTCTATCATAACCATGAAGGAATTTAAAGACTGTCACCATATCCCCCCTCACTCTTCTAGCTTCGAGTGATGGTAAGTCTAATTCCCTCAGCCTCTCATCATAACTGAGATTGCGTATTTCTGGCACCAGTTTCGTGGCATGTCTTTGAACTTTTCCAAGCTTAGCTATGTGCTTTTTCAAGTGCGGATTCCAAAAGGGGGCTGCATATTCGAGTTTTGGCCTCACATAGGTTACATAAATATTTCTGAACATTTCCTTGTCCATGTGCCTGAAGGCTACCCTTACATTTGATAAGAATGCATATGCTGCCCTTACTATGCCATTTATATGTATTTCTGGAGACAAATCTGCCAGTATGTTTACTCCTAGATCTCTCTCATTTTCTGTCTCTTGAAGTTGTACTCCAGCCATATATATATATATATATATATATATATATATATATATATATATATATATATATATATATATATATATATATATATATATATATATATATATATATATATATATATATATATATATATATATATATATATATATATATATATAT
>JAXCGZ010020764.1:75000-95000 GCA_037179515.1 Halocaridina rubra
CATGAAGAGCGTCGCGATGACCGGTATGGAAGCCAAGTCACTGGAAATGAAATAATATGAATTAAAAATGAAAAAAAATAAAAATAAAAAAGAGAAGTAGCTGATAGGTGCTCTCCCTTTTATATAATACCGGGAAAAGAGGTGAAGAATGAAAATATTACAAGGAAGTCACTGAAAACATAGAGAACCTTAATGAGATAACTCAACTGGAATGCTTTATGCACATATCACACGTACATTCTATCTATCTATCTGTAAACATGGTTCCTTTCCTCCTTGTAAGGGGTGTGGCCGAGCCAAGAAACACACGCAGTTACACAAAAAAACACAATCACACACACACACACACACACACACACACACACACACACACACACACACACACACACACACACACACACACACACACACACATATATATATATATATATATATATATATATATATATATATATATATATATATATTAACCAAGCAAGCACATTACACATGTGAAAACATGAATCATTTTTTACCCCGACCGGGGCTCGAACCTAGGACTTATAATTACTAAGTCAAGGCGCTACCAACTACACACCACAGAAGGTAAAAAGGAATCCAACCTTATAGCTTATATCTGCTATACTTAGGGATGAACGCATTCTATCTGAATGCCTCTATGTTCAGATAGAATGCGTTCATCCCTAAGTATAGCAGATATAAGCTATAAGGTTGGATACTTTTTTACCTTCTGTGGTGCGTAGTTGGTAGCGCCTTGACTTGTTAATTATAAGTCCTAGATTCGAGTCCCGGTCGGGGTAAAAAATGATTCATATATATATATATATATATATATATATATATATATATATATATATATATATATATATATATATATATATATATATACCCCCTGAGGGAGGAGGTTAGAATACTTCCCGCATTTTCCCCTGCGTGTCGTTAGATTCGACTAAATGAGGCGGAGCGAAGGGAATGAGAACCCTTTCCTCTTCATATTCTCTTAACAAAGAGTCAGAGTATTTTATCTTAACTCAGCCACTCCCCTTATAAGGGGAAAATGGCTTATGCATATAAGTGTATATATATATATATATATATATATATATATATATATATATATATATATATATATATATATATATATATATATATATATATATATATAATCACATTAACATATGTGAAAACATGAATCATATATTACCCCTGACCAGGACCCGAACCAAAGACACATAACTAATGTGCCAAGGCAAAGCGACGAGTGAGGTTAAGAGGAGCTGTAATATGAACAAAAAGGCATTCAGAAAGAATGCGTTCATTCCTAGTATAGCAGTTAAACTGTAAGGTCTGTTTGTCCTTTAAACCTTCAGAGATGTAGTCGACAGAGCCTTGGCACAGAAATCATGTGTCTTTTTTCGAGTCTCGGTTAGGGGTAACATCTGAGTCTTATTTATATATATATATATATATATATATATATATATATATATATATATATATATATATATATATATATATATATATATATATATATATATATATATATATATATATATATATATATATATATATATATATATATATATATATATATATATATATATATATATATATATATATATATATATATATATATGTATATATGATATATATATATATATATATATATATATATATATATATATATATATATATATATATATATATATATATATATATATATATATATATATACATATATATAAATATATATATATATATATATATATATATATATATATATATATATATATATATATATATATATATATATATATATATATATATATATATATATATATATATATATATATATATATATATATATATATATATATATATATATATATATATATATATATATATATATATATATATATATATATATATGTATATATATATATATATATATATATATATATATATATATATATATATATATATATATATATATATATATATATATATATATATATATATATATATATATATATATATATATATATATATATATATATATATATATATATATATATATATATATATATATATATATATATATATATATATTAGCTACGAACACGTTTATCGTAATTTTCTCTGAGTATTACATATGTTAATTGCATGAATATGCATTTGGATGATTGATTTACATTCTCACATTTTTTCGTGTGCAGTACATGAATTCGCAGATTCCTGTTTCATTTTAATCGTAGCATTACATTTCATATATATCCAGAAATATCTCAAATTTTGCTAAATTATATATATATATATATATATATATATATATATATATATATATATATATATATATATATATATATATATATATATATATATATATATATATATATATATATATATATATATATATATTTATATATTTTATACATGTAATAAATTCTTGATTCTGTGATTATATATATATATATATATATATATATATATATATATATATATATATATATATATATATATATATATATATATATATATATATATATATATAGATATGCTTCCACTGACCCATTTCAAATCTCTCACTGTAATCTGTACACTCGTTTTCGTTTCAAAGGTGGGGTCTGTGCATACTGCAACATTAACACTCCTACTGCGAGGCTCATGTACCTTGAATCTCCTGACTTTGATGTTCTCTGGCTAAAAGTCTATCTCTCCACTACCACTATCTTCCTTTGCTTCTGCTACTGTTCTCCAGACACCACCGAGTTTGTGTCTTTCTTTGAATATCTGTCCTCGTGCCATGAGTCCTTGCTATCTTCTCACCCACATGCCGAAATTCTCTACATTGGAGACTTCAATGTACACCACAGTGAGTGGCTTCATTCTTCTCACACAGATGTGGGAGGAAGCGAAGCCCTTGTTCTCTCTATTACTCACGATCTGGAGCAAATTATCAAACATCCTACTCGCGTTCCTGATCGTCTCGAACATGCTGCAAACACTCTTGACCTATTTTTTACTTCTAACCCTTCAAACTACTCTTATCCTGTGCTTTCCCCTCTTGGTAAATCTGACCAATCTATAATCTCAGTCTCTTCCATTTTTACTCCCCCACCACCAGTCCCTCCTACTCAGCTCCGCCGTTGGGACTACGAGCACACCCAACATGAAAATATGTGTAACATTCTCTTTGACTTCCCAAGGAATGACTACTGCTTTCGGCCCCGCAATCCTGATCAGGTAGCTCTAAAAGTTGCTGAGATCATGACCGCGGGAATGGAGGCGTACATCCCCTCTTTTACAAAAATTTCTCTCCCCCTAAACCTTGGTTTGACCGTGCCTGCTCCATGGCTATTCAGGCTAGGAATCGGGCTCACTGATCGTACCAAGCCTCTCGTTCCGATTTAACTCGCTCTGCTTTTATTATAGTTAGGAATCGCTGTACTGCTCATATTCGAAGGTCTAAGGCTTCCTTTATAGAAGGAAAGTTGATGACCTTAACTCCTCTCCCACTGACAAATGCTTCTGGTCCTTAGCCAAAAACCTCTCCAAAAACTTCTGTAACTCAAGCTTTCCCCCTCTCATTCGTTCTGATGGTTCTATAGCTTGCTCTCCCACTGACAAAGCCACTGTCTTTGGCTCTCATTTTTCTACCAACTCTTCTATCAACGATTCCAGTGCACCTGTTCCTCAGTCTTTACCCCCTCTCTAACCCTATGCCCTCCCTTATCCTTTCTTCACGCCAAGTTCATAAGGTTCTTCACTCGCTAAAGACATTTATATATATATATATATATATATATATATATATATATATATATATATATATATATATATATATATATATATATATATAAGTATGGAAACTTCATTGATACTTTTCTCGGAAGAAAATCTTATTTCCTTATTTAAACGACCTAGCTAAATTTTGCTGTTTATTTTTCTTTATTTTACATTATGCGCAATATTTGATTGTGTTTTCATCTTGTATATAATTTGTAGATAAGTTCTCGGCATACGGTCATTCTCCAACCACGTAATTTTGTTATGTTTATTACGTTTTTTATAATGTTGTCTTTAGGCTCACATCAGAAGATGCTTGCCCACTTACTCCGTGGATGGCTCAAGCAGAGTAGTACTAAATATTGTGGCAACTCTTCAACCTCGAAGAACTGAGAGAGGCATTTGAGCCATGATTGGTTTCTGGTGAATATGTGTGTTTTGACTCGGCCACCCTCTTGCAAGAGGATTACGGTTATGCCATTTGTATGTGCGTAGTACGTATGTCTTAAATATTCATAGATAAATCAACCAACAGTGTCAGATAATATCCTGAAACATACAAAGCTAGCAGTGTTGGAAATATTTACCTATAAGGTGATTCCAAGGATAACTTGAGTAGGATGAAAGCAATACCGGGATTCTGTAGAGCAGTCTCTATGCTAACAGCGATGATTTGGCTTTTCGATAAACACATGGCCCTAGCCATAAGAGCACCCAGGGTATATCCACAAAGCATCACAAATAGTCCAGCTGCTGCCATTTGCCATGTCATCATCAAAACGACTTTGTAGGAATTGATCGTACCCACCTGGCATTAAGAATATTAAAGAAAATAGTCATCATGTGTGGCTCTGTAAAATACATAAGCATAAGCTGCATTTCATGTATGAAATCATTGGAGATGTTTGCGTTGCAAGGTTCAAATTGCTTCCCCCCAAATTTAGAGTTTTATTTCCCTCCTGTTTCCCATAAGGATGGACAATTTCAAATAAATATAACCATCACCTTTAAATATTGAACAAACAATAATATTTTCACACCTCTTTAGGTTGCCTACTAACTCGCTTTGCAAATGCTCTACTCGGTAAGACATAAAAAGAGTCCTTCCCATGAATATGCATTGTTCCAAATCAGGCCTTGAGTTTCCTAGTTAGTCTAATCATTTAACACTAAATATCTACAGTTTCTTGAGACTGTGTTAGCCTATCTTTTACGCCTCTACACAAATACACTTTCAATCATTTCTTTACTCTCCACCATCAGTATCATAAACATTGCTTAACTCACCGGGAGCTACATCTCTAACTTTAACTACAATTAACTTTAATACACTTGTAGGTTCTGTTTGAAATTCTATCTTGGCACAAACACTTTGGGCATTGGTAAGTAATTGTGCGCAAATGCCTCATACACTTTATTATACTCAGTATTACATAACCATGTTTTCCCAAAGAAATTTACTTTTAATCTCTTTCTTCGCCGCAAGACGTCATCTCTCTCTCTCATTTTTATTTATATTTTTTATGAGTGTGACACCAGAACAGACAGAAACTGCCCTCATCAATAAAGGCCTGGGCACGAGAAAATACCAAGACGAAGGAAAAGATAAAGGTTAAGGACAAGGCAGAGATGAGGTAATGTCACACAAAGGAAAGCGATAGACAGAAAGAAACAGTCAAAGTACAGAGGACCCAGAGATATGGAAGACTAGGCTCTGAGATGACGATAGTTCTGCTTTTTGAAGGATGAAAGGTCATAAGAATTAGGAAAGACAAAAGGAGGAAGAGAGTTCCAGAGTCTGGAGGTAGATGGGAAGAAGCAGTCGCTGCACTGACCAATCCGCGAGCTACAAATCTCCACACAGTACCTGTGAGATGAGGCTGCTTGGCGAGTGTTACGCGGCCTCGGCAGTAGGGGAGGGATGCAACTTGCCAACTCATCAGAGCAGCGATGGAAGTAGTAGCGATAGAAAAGCGAAAGGGAAGGTACCTTACGGCGAAGAGAGAGATGAGTTGGCGAGCTGCATCCCTTCTCCATTAGTGAGGCCTAGTAACACATGCTAAGGAGCCTCGTCACACAGGTACTGTGTAGAGACTTGTAGCTCACCGATTGGTCGGTGCAGTGACTGTTTCTTTCCTTCCACTTCTAGACGTTGGATCTCTCCTCTTGCTTCTCTTTACCCTAACTTTTATGACCTTTCTCCAATCAAAAAAATTATTCATCGTCTTCTCGGGAATCTCAGAGCTTATGCCTGCCATATTTCTAGGTCTAAATTTCCTTGAGTATTCTTTCAGCCTGTCTTTCTCATATTACTTATCATTCTCTTATCTCTGGCTTGTGTTTAAGCAGCTACTTTTTCTTCATTTCAGTGTTTTCTTGGTGCCCGAAGCTGATGAGGGATATTTTCTTTGCCCATCCCTGTCTCACGCTCTTTTAATAATAATAAAAAATAATAATAATAATAATAATAATAATAATAATAATAATAATAATAATAATAATAATAATAATAATAATAATAATAATAATAATAATAATAATAGTAATAATAATAATAATAACAATGAATTTAATCTCTCTCCTAAAATTCCTGCTTCCCATCCAAAGATTGTTAAATGTCCATTGCTATAATTCTGCCTTAAAAACCAGAGAAGAAGAGAAGTAGAATATAGCGATGATAAAACAGCTCTTGATTTGTACACTTACCACCATAAAGAATATGAGAATAAAGAAAGAAAACGGTTTGAGGACTCTCTTCCCTCTTTCGGCCCAGTGAGGTCTTTTAATTCTGAAAATAGAATGTATATATATATATATATATATATATATATATATATATATATATATATATATATATATATATATATATATATATATATATATATATATATATATACATACATATATATATATATATATATATATATATATATATATATATATATATATATATATATATATATATATATATATATATATATATATATATATATATATATATATATATATATATATACATATATATATATATATATATATATATATATATATATATATATATATATATATATATATATATATATATATATATATATATATATATATATATATATATATATATATACATATATATACATATATATACATATATATATATATATATATATATATATATATATATATATATATATATATATATATATATATATATATATATATATATATCTTTTTCTCACTTGTCAGATGCTATAGTAACCGTGTTTGACAACCAAATACCCCGTTCACACGTTCGAACATCACTTCAAACACTTGTTTGTCGAACCGCGTTCGACGAACCGTTTGACCGTGTAAACCCCCCTTTATACTTGGATGATACTATTATACATACATATACATGTCCTCATTCCCCCTTATAAGGGGGATGGCCGAGTCAAGGAACACTCATTCACCACGATCCACACACACTTCAACTACTCTTCTTAGCTGCATATTTTTCATCCTACGAGTGGCCAAGCAGATACTATTTACCTCATGTTATTTCATACTTAATTGTCGATTAACTCTTAAATACAGACTTAATGTTATACATCCATTTGAAAAGAAAAAAAATATTATCTCATTGTTTGAATTAATGTACTAATAGAAATTTAATTACAGATTAAAGATAATGTATTATTGTTTCAAGTAATGTGCAATTATAATTGTGTTATCAGTGCTGGTCCATTTTCGATATACAGGCAATGTATATTTACCTAATTAATATACCAATACTTATCGGTATCGTTAGAGCGGCTAATGAAACGGCGAGGTTAGTGAACGGTATCTGCAGATCATCATTTTCTTCCAGAAGACTGGCTCCCAATGTAAACATCCACAGAGGCATCATTCCTATTAGTGACAGGAATCAGTCATAAATACACCGTTTTTTTTTCCTATTAGTGACAGGAATCAGTCATAAATACACTATTTTTATTTTTACCATGACTCCCCATTCAATTCGGGGTGGACAACATAGACGTGTTGGAGCAGGGGAGATTAAAGCTGAGTACCCTTCCTAACTCCCCACGGTGGGCTTGAACTCGCATTAGTCGCTTCCCGAGTCGCGTACTCTACCACTGAGCTTTCGCGGCTCCCAGGAATCAGCAAAATATGCCTCATAATTGGAAGGTATGACATATATCATCATTGTAGGCAACATCTTTTTCTATGCCTACAGCTACACTGAATATTCTTGGATATTCATCACATCTTTTATCATCCCTTCACATCTGACAAGTCATTACACTCTCCATCTCTGTTTCTCTTTACTTTATGTATTTTTCTTGCCCAGGCCCGATGAGGGCTGTTTTATTTTATAATTTTTATTGGCCCGTCCTGGTGTCACAATCATAAAATATATATATATATATATATATATATATATATATATATATATATATATATATATATATATATATATATATATATATATATATATAATATATATATATATATATAATATATATATATATATAAAGGCTAGCTCTATACCAAAGTTATGCATGCTATCAGGGGCATAAGACATAATACTATGTCAGTCATACAGAAGGGTTGGGTCTATACTATAGTATATTGACTCTCTGGGATATATGACTTGAATGAGACTATGCAGGCTACATGTAGTGGCTAGGCCTATTGTTTGCTCATGTTTTCTCTAGTTGTCTATATTATCAGTTTTTACCTTCTGGTGGTTCTTGAAGGCCAATTTTGGACCTTATATTATTACTATGTTCATTCCAGTTTCACGTTACGAACTCCCTTTCTACCAAGGGCTAGGACGGTTGCCTTCTTGCGAAGGATTTGCTTTGGCAGATGCAATCGTTACCCTGAGTGCATGCCCTTGCTAAGTCAGACCGTGACGGGGCGCGAACCCTCGACCTGACGCCTCAAAGTCGCGGACGCTACCGCTTGAACCACAGTGACTACAATTATGGAATTTATATTATTACTATAATTTATCATTATTACTGTTTGTTTCCTCTGCTATAGTCACCGTGGCTCAAGTGGTAGCGTCCACGACTTTGAGGCGTCAGGTCGAGGGTTCGCGCCCCGTCACACTCTAAGGTTAGTAAGTTCATGCACTCAGGTTAACGATTACAACTGCCAAAACAAGTCCTTCGCAAGAAGGCAACCGTCCTAGCCCTTGGTAGAAAAGGGAGTCCGTGACGTAAAACCGAAACAACAAAATGTTGCTACCTCTGCTGTTCAGCTGCATAAATGAACTGTTACACAGTATGTATGTGAAAACGTACCCATGGCAGCAATCGTTGAGATGATAGTCATTGTAATGGAGAGATTAATGTCTCCATTAAACATCAAAGTCCAGAAGTTGGAGCCCGTGCCACCAGGGCTACACCCGTAGGTAAATAAACCCAGCTTGTGTAAAGGATTATCGAAAAGAACGTTACCCATGATCCATGTTATCTGAGGTTAAAAAATGAATGGATGAGAAACCTTTCAAATCAATACATCGTTTTAGGTGTCATTATTAGTCAATATTATAGGGGTGGACAGAGACAGGATATAGCTGGGGAATTAAGGTTGGATGCTCTTCCTAAATCCTCACGGTAACTCGTTCGTGGGTCTGTTAACTCATCCTAGGCGAGCACTCAACCAACTAGGCTACTATGGTTCCTAACCGCTCTCAATCATTATAGTCTTTAAAAATTAATTACCTATAAAAACGTGGCAAAAGAACTTATATATGATAGGTTTAGAGATACAGAATTTGTCTGTTCTCTAATTCAAACTAATAGTTAAGGCAAGTCCATTGGATTACTCAGTATGCCTGCTGAGTTGGTGTGGGTGGCGAGGAGAAAACATACACCAGCATCAATTTCCTTTCCACATCTCGACATGGCTAATATATATATATATATATATATATATATATATATATATATATATATATATATATATATATATATATATATATATATATATATATATATATATATATATATATATATATTTTTTTTTTTTTTTTTTTTTATTTTTTTTTTTTTTTACCATGGGGCTAGGTAGGTTTGAACTTGGGTCCTTGGCAAGGTATAGCCTATACCACATCAAATATACAAGTAGATCGGATTATAATACACATTTCTTCTAAGTAAGAAGAAAGCTATACGGGAGAGTACTTATCCATAATTTTATATGCCCCTGCATCTTCGTTATTTCTAATTTTGATTTTTAAGAGCATAAAACCGCATTTCAGATTTAGCTTGACCAAACTGACTCTTGTCCAGCTTCCGGTTTTTTTTTTTTAATAGTGATTTATGGAAATCCATTATTGCAAAATTATATATTTCATGCATATTCTTCAATTTCCCATCTTCAGACATTCCAAGTATAATAATAAAAGGAAATAACCTAAGTGATCCTACATTTTCACTGGCGAGGAATTTGGCGAAGTGATGTTACTGAGATAAAAATTAATTATGTAGACAAATTCTCCTTACCGTTGGCATAATTATAAACTGAGAAAGGAAGCCACACAATGGTTAATTATGTAGACAAATTCTCCTTACCGTTGGCATAATTATAAACTGAGAAAGGAAGCCACACAATGGTCCCAATGGACGTTTCAGGACTGCTAGTATGATATTCATGTCGAGTTGCGCTCCCATATTGATATTATTAAATAATAAAAACACAGAGCCAATAGCAATGAACACCGTATCGAGAACTATAGATCCTCGGTCAATAACTACCTTAAAGAGAAAATATGTTTATATTAAATAAATGATGATGATTATCTATATTTAATGCAATTTGCACTATTACTAACCAACATTCTAAAGTTTAATTTGGTCACATGTGATCAGGTCTATAAATCTTTAATATTATTCAAATTAAATGTTTTATTAACATCTCTATATTTCAATATTATTGGCTGAATTTCATATATAAACGACCTTGACGATAAATATTACCTCCAAATCATCTCTGAGAAGCGTCATGTTCTCAAACTCAGGATCAAAATCATTTCTGGTGAGGAAAAAAGACAGTCTGGAAATGCCCCAGTAAAACCCAGAAAATTGGAGGGATTTATTAACGCCTTTTAAGACCTCGTCAGCTGTAAAGGGAGAGCTTCTGTTGGCAAATTTCACCGCCCATTCGCCTTCCACAAACACCTCCACCATTAAGAGGGATTTGGCATTTTCCAGTTGCTTTGTAAACCCATATTCATTGGCATCTTGGCTGGAATTGAGTCTCAATGAGACGTTTAGGGTATGTATTACATCTTCGGGTACCTTCCATATCCCGGTATGGAATGTTTCAAGGTAAAGACTTGAACAGTCTACAGAGGGAATTGTCATGAAGGCCAAAGACCACAATAACCTTAACATCTTTACCTGTAATTAGGACATCGATGTTAGTTAATTTGACATTGATACATTAATGAAAATTTTACAAGAAGCTTCGCACATGTTACATAATGATTGCCCATTTTTATGTTTTTGTAATTTTACTTTCAAGTAGAAGTAGAGTAAAAGTGTTAATAGTTATTAATTTTAATTACTTACTATTTTGAAGGGGATAATAAACAGATGAATATGAGATGTCTTTTAAATGCGTAAATAAAAATGTTTCATTAAAAATCAATATCGTAAATGATGGTGTAGGCCAGTAGCTAGCATGTTATGAATGTCTAAAGACAGACTCTAGAATATCCAAGCATGTGACTGTTTATTTCAATGTATTCCTTAATTAATCAGTTTTAGTTGATGTTTTAAGCATTCTCAAACATTTATAGGAATGCAATAAATACATAACGATCACAAAATAATATTCCCTCTGCACGAATGCTGTTAGTCTGCTAAACTAGTAACAGTAGGACACAGCTTAAATCTTAACGGAAGTCCACGCGTGCCATGAACACACTATAAATTACAAGTTGTTTCTAAGTAGGCCATAATGAGGGTTGTGAAATCACACTGCAAGCAACACTGTACGTGGTGTTGTTGATGTCAAATATCTGTCACAGAACTTTCGAGTGTAATATTCAACTTTGATACTTAATCCACCCTCAACGCAGTCACAAAATAGTGTTACAGGAAGATATTCTAACGTTTTAATTGGAGTTTTGCTCTCGTCTGTTGAGTAGGTACTTGAAGTGATAAGAAGAGATAAAAGAGATATGCAGGGTCATCTTCACTTTACAGATAACAAAGTTTAAAAGGGGGCAAAAAATGCCTTAGAAGTATATCTAAGTTGAGAGTACATCACTTTTAATCTAATCAAGTGCCTTATATAAGCCTATTTTTTCTTCTTCTCTCGATATATATTATAAAAAGATTAAAAACACATAACATGTGGACTTGGAACATTCTTCCATAAACCGTTAGCAAAACTTAACATAACAATATGTTATTATATAGCTGCGATAGTAAATGTAAAAATTATAACTGCCAGTCCTGAACGAGACTCCAGGATTAGCACCATAGCAGAGAGTCGAGAATACAAATGATAAGTTATATATTTGATAGTGCTTTTCTTCATGAGGAACACATACACAAACACACACACAAACACATACATACGGAAACCATATACCAGTCTTTCTCTGCGGTTGTTTGAACATTCTAAAGCCTCTTCATTTCGTAGCTTGAAAGTATTTAAAGACAAATGAAATTAATTGTTCAAAAACAGTGTAGTGGATATTTTTATTGAATCTGGTGATCATAGAAAATTGCACCACGTATGATGAAATAAAACTGTTGATGTTGTTTCTAATTGCAAGATATTCTTTACGATATATCAATTCTTTTTGATAAATTAGATTTGTTTTTTTCAGACAATTGAAAAAAAAATTTTAGTGACTGAAAGTGTTATTATGGAAAGCGCTACTCTCTCCGTAATACCTTGACCTCCCTGGGATTTTGCGAATTTTCCTTTACCTTTGGTGGTGACCCAAATGATTTGCAAATATTACATAAATGTACCCTCTTCTGCAATGAAATTTGTTCTTTCATCAGACAGAGTTTTATTCAAAGATATCTTCTCCAAGTAGTTAACTGTGTTACTCTCATTGGGACAATTTAGGTGGGACCTATAAGCTGGCGAAACATCGTATCCTGAGCATACCGGTACTAAAAGAAATTTGAATTTAAACTGCAAATGACAATTTTGTTTTGCTTTATAAAGCAGGCAAATACATTTAGATTCATCTTTTCGAATATATCAACTATTTGCATTGGAATGAAATATCTCTACGTAGTACTTGTTCTGATGTAATGCATTGAGACTGTCGCTGCATAACTCTAAGCCAGTTCTTGTCACCATCATTAACAATATAACAGTCTAGTACAGATGTACGCCTAGAAGAAAATCTTAGAACAGGTCCTATTAGTCATGGAGTGAATATTGTTATCAGTATTCCTTGCCTCTTCCTTTCATTAGAAACCTTTTAACCTTTAACCTCAAGAGAAAGAGAGAAGAAAATATTGATAAATAGAGCGTTAACTATTGCAGGTAGAACACACTCAATTCCTCACTATTCTCAAGTTAATATTTCAAAATTCAATTCGACTACAAATAATTTGTTCTCATGCCAGTCTAAGAATGTATTCACACCGATCAGGAGACGGGGAATCGCGAGCTTTAGGCTCTTTTCCGTAAACAAAAATGAGTACTAGCAAATAAGTTATCATATGATTACTAGTGGTAACCTCCTGACCTAACTAGTGGTTGTTAACTGATAAAAATAAAAATAAAAATATGAGAAAATAATCTGTCTTTTTAAGTGTATGTTGATAATATAACCTTATATAATGTGCCATTTAGTTATAAAAGATCTCACTTTTTCGTTTATATATTCTGAGCAAAATCTTTAAGTAATCAACAAAATATGTATATACTGAAATATTTATCATAAATATCCATGATATAAATCATTTGCAACCAAGACATCATTGCCGATAAAATTCGATGTCTTATAAGTTGCTGTTCTGTGCAATTTCTTAATTATAGTGTACACGGCATGCTTTATTAAGGAATATTGACGTTATTGACACCTATTTTCACCTTATTTGCAGTTCTCTGTATCACCATTAATCCCCATTTGAATAGGGGTGGACAGAGATTGATTGAAGTTGGGGAGTTTAAGCTGGATGCCCTTCCTCACGCCCGTGGTGAGTTCGAACACTGGTCTATTTATTTTCATGACGGGGAAAAATATCTAATAACAAAATCCTCTTGTAATATAAGACTGTGAATTATCCTAATATTTTCAAATTAAACCAAACCTAAGACTGATTCTCGACAAGTAATGGGCAATCTTCCATCAGATACAGTTCTCTTTCTATGCCTACATCAACACAGAATATTCTTGGATTTTCGTTACACATATCTTATTATCCCTTCACATCTGACAAGTCACAGCACTCCCCATGTCTGCTTCTCTATACATTATGCTTTCTTCGTGCCCAGGCCTGTCGAGGACAGTTTTATTATTATTTGTTTTGGCCTGTCCTGGTGTCACAATCTTTAAAAAAATAATCTCTTTGCCCATCTCTGTTTTACATACATAAAGAAAAATAAATACTCGTGCTCAAAATCATAGATAGAGGGGAGTCTGGTGACTCACAAATTACTTATTATTCTGATCTAGGTCACAGAGCAAGAGAGGTGAGCGGGCGGCACAGAGTAGGCCTACACGGGCAATATGGCGCTTTGCTTAGACAGGTTATGACCTAATTCATTTTTACATACGGCATATCTCGTATGTAAATCGGCTAAATTAAATTGAATACAAGACCTTCATAACTTCATATAGAAAAGCTACAGTAGTCCACTCGCGCATGTGGGGCTACAATTAAAAATTTACCAGAATATTTTGATGAAATAAGACAAACCTTTCAAGAAAGAGAGGGTTGGGATGAGTAAATATTCTTACATTATTAGAAGGCACAAGATTCAGTGCCACATGGGGAACTTATTAAGGAGTTGCAAGTAATATACAAAATAGGTGGGAATGTCTAGGAGTGGATAGAAATTATTTAAATGGATGGGAACGGAGTATTAGAGTAAGACACTCTGTGTCTGAGTGCAGAATGGTTAGCAGTGGGGATCCACAGGGATCAGTTACATGGGCACTTTTGCTCCTTATTTACGTAAATGACCTGCTTGAGTTTGTTAATGCATTTTTACACATGTTTGCGGATGATTCAAATATTGTAAAGAAAGTAAATGACCAGAACAATGGTAGAGAACTTCAGGAAGACCTCAATAGTTTGGTTGAGGTGTCAGATAATGTGGCTAATGATATTCAGTACTTCAAACTGTAGGCAATAAGAATAAATGGCCCAAGTTTGGGTGCTCAAGAGCATGTGCGGAATTTCAAGAGCCAGGAAACGGAAGTGATTTAGGGGACTTTGGCGGATTTGTCTCCGGAAATGCATATAAATGATATGGTAATGGCTGCACATGCTTTCTTAGAAAATATAAGGGTGGCCTTCAGGTACATGGACAAAGAAAGGTTCAGAAACAAGTATGTGGCTTATGTGAGGCCAGAGTTTGAATTTGCAGCACCCTTTAGGAATCTGCACATGAAAATGCATATAACTAAACTGGAAAAGTTCAAAGACATACTATGAAGAAGATAGCAGAAGTACGCACTCTCGGTTATGAAGAAAAGCTGGAGAACTTAGACACACCATTACTTGAAGCTAGAACGAAGAGAGGGGATATAGTAACGGCTTTGAATTCTCTCATGGTTTTGACAGAATGGACAGTGAGTGATATTTTGATTTGTGTGGTTCCAGAACTAAAGATCACAGTTTGAAGCTTCTTAAAAAAAAAAAAAGCTTATTTGTAGGATATAAGGAGATACTTTTTAGTGTAAGAATATTTGAAATTGTTAGAATTCGCTAAGCGATGAGGCAGTAAATGCTAAGGGCATTCATAGCCTTCAAGACAAATATGATAAGCATCACTAAGTAAACAACTCAAAGTAAATTAGGTATCTACATACACACTAACATTCGCACACATATAAAAACATATTCAGAATTCATAGGCGTAAATGTAAAAGACCATGTAACATGGACTAAAATATGTCATTAAAAAGTTAAACCCTCACTAATTAGGCCTAATTCAAGTTGAATACTTGGTACTATTTGGCTAATTCTGTGAAGTGATACTTGAAACTTATTTACAAACGTCATCATAATATATATATATATATATATATATATATATATATATATATATATATATATATATATATATATATATATATATATATATATATATATATATATATATATATATATATATATATATTTGTGTGTGATTACCTAATTGTGTTTACGGGAAAGAGCCCAAAGCTCGTATCTTCCCGTCTCCTCATCGGTTCCATTTTAGACTTAGTGATACTTATCGTACCTGTCCTTGAAACTATGGATTGAGATAGCATTAACTACCTCCTCGCTTAGCGAATTCCAATTATCAACTACTCTTACACTGAAAAAGTATTTCCTTACATCCTGCAAAGAAGTTTTCTTACGAAGCTTCAAACTATGACCTCTAGTTCTAGAGCCAGCCATATCGAAATATCGATCCCTATCCACTCTATCATAACCATGAAGGAATTTAAAGACTGTCACCATATCCCCCCTTACTCTTCTTGCTTCGAGTGATGGTAAGTCTAATTCCCTCAGCCTCTCATCATAACTGAGATTGCGTATTTCTGGCACCAGTTTCGTGGCATGTCTTTGAACTTTTTCAAGCTTAGCTATGTGCTTTTTCAAGTGCGGATTCCAAAAGGGGGCTGCATATTCGAGTTTTGGCCTCACATAGGTTACATAAATATTTCTGAACATTTCCTTGTCCATGTGCCTGAAGGCTACCCTTACATTTGATAAGAATGCATATGGTGCCCTTACTATGCCATTTATATGTATTTCTGGAGACAAATCTGCCACTATGTTTACTCCTAGGTCTCTCTCATTTTCTGTCTCTTGAAGTTGTACTCCAGCCACCGAGTAGTCAAGCTTGGGCCTTCTTGCACTTGTACCTATTCTCATTACCTTACATTTTGAAGTATTGAATTTCATTAGCCACTTTTCTGACCACTCATGCAGATTATTTAGATCCTCCTGAAGTTCTCTACCATTGTTCTCGTTTTTTACTTTCTTCACAATCTTTGCGTCATCTGCAAACATATTCATGAATGAATTTACAGACTCTGGTAGGTCATTTACATATACAAGGAACAAAAGTGGCCCTAAAACTGAACCCTGTGGAACTCCACTACTAACTCTTCTCCATTCAGACACTGAGTGTCTTACTCTAACCCTCTGTTCCCTTCCTTCTAAGTAAGTTTTTATCCATTCCAAAACATTTCCACCTATTCTAGCCATTGAGTGCAGCTTCCTAATAAGTCTCCCATGTGGAACAGTGTCAAATGCTTTCTGGAAGTCTAGGAATATGCAATCTGCCCAGCCCTCTCTTTCCTGTAAGATTTAGCTTACCTCATCATAAAATTCTAATAAGTTTGTTACTGTTGATCTACCTTCTCTGAAGCCATGTTGCCTCACTGACAAAAAGTTGAAGGATTCCAAGTGAAGAGAGATATGTTTCCTTAGTAGTTTCTCCTTAACTTTGCAAACTATGCTGGTCAAGGAAACTGGTCTATAGTTCAGAGCCGTATCCCTCCTTCCCTTTTTGAAGATAGGTATCACATTTGCTTGTTTCCAGCATCTTGGAATCTCCCCCGACTCCAGTGACTCCTTAAATATGATACTTAGTGCCACTGATATTATGTTTGCGCATTTCTTAAGCACATGAGGGGATATATCATCAGGACCTGTAGCTTTATGAACATCTAAATCCATCAGCGCTTTGCATACCTCTGTGGCTGTAAGGTTGATGTTCTCTAATACCGGCCCTTGAGCTTCTATCACTGCAATCTGAGGGGGTGGGGTATTTTCTACTGTAAATACTGACTGAAACTCCTTGTTCAATTCTTTGCAGATCTCTTCATCCGTCTCAGTGATGCTTCCATCCGCTCTCTTTAGCCTTAAAACCTGTTCTTTTACCTTCAGTTTTCCTCTGATAAAGCTGTGGAAAAGCTTGGGATTTTCTTTAGCCTTCCTGGTGATGTCCCTCTCATAGTCTCTCTCTGCCTCTCTCCTTTTACTTAGGTAGTCATTTCTTGCTCTTTTGTAGGTTTGCCAGACATTTATGTTTTTTTCTCCTCCTATACCTTTTCCAGCATTTGTCTCTCCACTCCTTAGCTCTTTTACACCCATTATCGAACCATTTCTCTCTGGCATGAATTACACCTACTTTGGTGACAGGTATGCAGCAATCTACTATCTTCCCATATTTCTCACAAAAGATGTCATACATTTCTTGTACAGATTTGTTGTAAAATAAGGTTCTCCAGTCAATAACTGCAAAAAGCTCATTCATTTTGATGTAATCTCCTTTCGGATAGTTCCTCCTCATGTCCTCAGTGCCTCTACTCTCGGGAAGAATATCTTCAATGATATACTCCATCAACAACACACAGTGGTCACTCTTTCCAATTGGTGGTTCATACTCAATATTTTCAATATCCAACACATTATCTGTGAACACTAGATCAAGTAGTGATGGCTCATCCCCACCCCTGGCCCTTGTTGGTTCCATTACATGTTGGTGTAGGAAATTCCCTTGTACGCAATCTAGGAATCTTGCCCCAAATGAGTCCTCACCACTGTGTGGGTCAAGATTTATCCAATCTATCTCTTTATGATTAAAGTCTCCTATAATCAAAATCCTACATTTTTTCTCCCGTGCCATGTTAACAACTGAGTTTATGACTTCAATAGTGCCTATATGACTTTCCTCATAAATTTCAAGCCTATTTTGGTTCCTTGGTGGGTTGTATACAACAGTTATTATAATGCTCTCTGACCCAGTATTTATGCGAGCAACAAGAAATTCCCTGAACTCACTTTCTATAGCCAAGTTTATTTCTTCAACTTGAATCCTCTCACTTATGAGCAGTGCTATCCCTCCACCAGTCCTCTCAGATCTTTCAACCCTTAGTATTCTGAAGCCCTTAGGAAAAACTGTGACACTGTTTATGTCCTCACTCAACTTAGTCTCTGTAATTGCTACTATATCTGCCTTACTGTTGTGAATCCTATCTTTTAATTCTACTGCCTTACCAGCTAATCCATCAGCATTTGTGTATAACAATCTTAATGAGGCCCCATCCCCTGATCTTCTGTCATTATCTTCTTTATCTCCCCTTTGTCTGGAAGTACTCTGTAACGAAAATTTTTCTTCTCTTCTTCATTTCTTTCATCATTTAACCTTCTTGCCTCTTGCAACAAGTTTTTGATCTTTCCCATCTCTTCCTGTGTTCTGTATCGTCTAATGAACACTTCTTTGCATTCTTGAAGGTCTTTTAGACTTTTTTTTCTCAACAATATTTCCCTACATGTTTCCCCTCTCTCAAAGGTTACTTTTGTTGGTCTCGGCTTTCCTTCCCTCGAATATTTACCTAGTTGGTGTATGTTTACAATATCCTCAGGACCACATACTACTCCAAGCTTTCTTATCAGGTCTACAACCCTAGCTTTATTTTCTTCAAGTCTCCCCTGCCATGTTGGCTCCTGGGATTCACTTATGCCTGAGATTACCACTGTCTTCTCCTTGTATGTGTGTGTGTGTGTGTGAGAGAGAGAGAGAGAGAGAGAGAGAGAGAGAGAGAGAGAGAGAGAGAGAGAGAGAGAGAGAGAGAGAGAGAGAGAGAGAGAGAGAGAGAGAGAGAGAGAGAGAGAGAGAGTTTGTGATGTCTGATCAATATGATACTGGGAATTAAATACTGATTTTTGAGGATATTTTTAATATTTATGAACATTACTTGTACGAGTATTTGAGTCTTTTTGTATATAGAAAAGATGGCCTCTGTTAAAATGAAAAACCGGGAAGGAATGATGAAAAATCTTGGATATTTGAAGTAAGTCTTGAATCGATTTTTAATGACATAAAATGGACAAGTCTGTTAATAATTGAAATAAACATTAGCGTTGCGTAGGGACTTAAGGGGGGTTTACACGGTCAAACGGTTCGTCGAACGCGGTTCGACAGACAAGTGTTTGAAGTGATGTTCGAACGTGTGAAAGGGGTATTTGGTTGTCGAACACGTACACGTTCGAACATCACTTCAAACACTT
>JAXCGZ010020764.1:100000-120000 GCA_037179515.1 Halocaridina rubra
CTATGCTGGTCAAGGAAACTGGTCTATAGTTCAGAGCCGTATCCCTCCTTCCCTTTTTGAAGATAGGTATCACATTTGCTTGTTTCCAGCATCTTGGAATCTCCCCCGACTCCAGTGACTCCTTAAATATGATACTTAGTGCCACTGATATTGTGTTTGCGCATTTTTTAAGCACATGAGGGGATATGTCATCAGGACCTGTAGCTTTATGAACATCTAAATCCATCAGCGCTTTGCATACCTCTGTGGCTGTAAGGTTGATGTTCTCTAATACCGGCCCTTGAGCTTCTATCACTGCAATCTGAAGGGGTGGGGTATTTTCTACTGTAAATACTGACTGAAACTCCTTGTTCAATTCTTTGCAGATCTCTTCGTCCGTCTCAATGATGCTTCCATCCGCTCTCTTTAGCCTTAAAACCTGTTCTTTTACCTTCAGTTTTCCTCTGATAAAGCTGTGGAAAAGCTTGGGATTTTCTTTAGCCTTCCTGGTGATGTCCCTCTCATAATCTCTCTCTGCCTCTCTCCTTTTACTTAGGTAGTCATTTCTTGCTCTTTTGTAGGTTTGCCAGGCATTTATGTTGTTTCTCCTCCTATGCCTTTTCCAGCATTTGTCTCTCCACTCCTTAGCTCTTTTACACCCATTATCGAACCATTTCTCTCTGGCATGAATTACACCTACTTTGGTGACAGGTATGCAGCAATCTACTATCTTCCCATATTTCTCACAAAAGATGTCATACATTTCTTGTACAGATTTGTTGTAAAATAAGGTTCTCCAGTCAATAACTGCAAAAAGCTCATTTATTTTGATGTAATCTCCTTTCGGATAGTTCCTCCTCATGTCCTCAGTGCCTCTACTCTCAGGAAGAATATCTTCAATGATATACTCCATCAACAACACACAGTGGTCACTCTTTCCAATTGGTGGTTCATACTCAATATTTTCAATATCCAACACATTATCTGTGAACACTAGATCAAGTAGTGATGGCTCATCCCCACCCCTGGCTCTTGTTGGTTCCATTACATGTTGGTGTAGGAAATTCCCTTGTACGCAATCTAGGAATCTTGCCCCAAATGAGTCCTCACCACTGTGTGGGTCAAGATTTATCCAATCTATCTCTTTATGATTAAAGTCTCCCATAATCAAAATCCTACATTTTTTCTCCCGTGCCATGTTAACAACTGAGTTTATGACTTCAATAGTACCTATATGACTTTCCTCATAAATTTCAAGCCTATTTTGGTTCCTTGGTGGGTTGTATACAACAGTTATTATAATGCTCTCTGACCCAGTATTTATGCGAGCAACAAGAAATTCCCTGAACTCACTTTCTATAGCTAAGTTTATTTCTTCAACTTGAATCCTCTCACTTATGAGCAGTGCTATCCCTCCACCAGTCCTCTCAGATCTTTCAACCCTTAGTATTCTGAAGCCCTTAGGAAAAACTGTGACACTGTTTATGTCCTCACTCAACTTAGTCTCTGTAATTGCTACTATATCTGCCTTACTGTTGTGAATCCTATCTTTTAATTCTACTGCCTTACCAGCTAATCCATCAGCATTTGTGTATAACAATCTTAATGAGGCCCCATCCCCTGATCTTCTGTCATTATCTTCTTTATCTCCCCTTTGTCTGGAAGTATTCTGTAACGAAAATTTTTCTTCTCTTCTTCATTTCTTTCATCATTTAACCTTCTTGCCTCTTGCAACAAGTTTGTGTGTGTGTGTGTGTGTGTGTGTGTGTGTGTGTGTGTGTGTGTGTGTGTGTGTGTGTGTGTGTGTGTGTGTGTGTGTGTGTGTGTGTTTGTGTGTGTGTGTATTTACTAACTTAGGCCATCGATTCTATTAAGCTTAAGCATCTTGTTAATATTTTTAATTTGCTATTGCATATTATGTTGAAAATATATGATTTTCATATTATTCATCTAACGTTGATTACAAAATAGCTTTAAATAAATGATGATTTGCATTTGTAGAATTTATTTCTTCAGATTGGCGATGAAAAACGTCCCGAGTCATAGCTTGCGGTCCTTACGCCTTCAAGTAAGAAGACTGACAAATAGATATTGCTTTTGTTTCCCTGTCAAGTGCTCTTTGACTAAGAGATTTTGCTCTTATTTCCTTGTCAAGTGCTCTTTGACTATCCTACTGACATGCGCCACGTTTAGTATACTAATCCAAACACAAATGTCAGGTAGGTAGGTACATTCATTTATTTTTCTCTTTGAAATTGTATTTTTTTTTTATAATTGTGACACCAGAACGGGCCAAAAAATAATAGAATAATACAGCCCTCATCAGGTCTGTGCACGAAGAATACATAAAATAAAGAGAAACAGAAATGGAGAGTGTAATGACTTGTCAGATGTGAAGGGATAATAAAAGATGTGTATTGAATATCCAAGAATATTAAGTGTAGCTGTAGGCATAGAAGAAGAATCTGAAGGAAGACTTAACATCGAACTGTCGTGGACAGCCCTATTTAAGTTCAAAAAACCTTCAGCTGTAGTATCGCAACGGGCGGCTGTGTCATAGGCCAACCTACTATATATTATCCTATGGTTGTATTTTTCATTGTCATTTCATACTTGGTTTCCACCATGAATCTTCCTTAATAATGTGTTTTGTATGACACCTGAAAAAACAGGTTAATCTGGTTGCTAAGTTAAATTTAATCATTCAACAAAGTTGCTTATCAAGAGTATACCTTGATTTGCGTTAACCAAACAGGTTTTTATTAATTGATTCTTGATATGAGGATTTCATCTAATGGGATATTGCTTTACATATTATACCAGTGTACAACATTATTAATATGATCTCACAAAAGTCATGATGTACATAAAATATTTGTAGAGCTCTTTTGTTTGTTGTCAGTTACAGCAAAATATTTATTTGTGTATTATTTACAATTAGTATTTTCCTATTACCCTTATTTGGTTCATGTCAAGAAATTCGTCAGTTGCGTACATCACGCCAGGAAGATATTTGGTGGCGTCAGTTGATGATCCAAATTCTAGTCACGTCGATTCTCAGAGAGAAGAAGACCAACCGCGGTCGAAAAGCATTCTTATCTGGACACGTTTCGTACACGACGATCCATCAGAATGGAGGCAAATATTCTCAAGGTGATTACTTTAAATAAGGTATTTTTATCATTACTCATTTTAGACTTCATGACTGTCTAGTCATTTCTTAATTGTGCAGTGTTGATAAAAGATTTTTTTTTTTTAGTAGTAGCAGTAGTAGCTGCTCACCAAATGTTAATCTAGAATTAAGTTGACATTCAGATATATATATCAAAATAATATATTCATTAGAGATAGCTACATAAAGGAACCTTGACAAATATTACTTTCCTACATATTCCATTAACAGACAAATACGAGGAGAATGTCCTCAGAAATGCGACATAACTGAAAACAAGGAACACTGGCGATCTGCTGATGCCATTCTGTTCAAACAAGTTTCTAATGTTAAATATCCCCCATGGCATTACACAAACCAAACATGGATTCTGTTTTCGATTGAAGCTCCCACACGTGAGTAATTATCAAATGTTTTTTTTCACTTTTAACTGAATCATTTACTGTCTTTAATTCATCATATTATTCCTGTTTCTCTGGTGTATTGTCAGTGGTAGCCATTATAAACCATAAAGTGAAAAAAAGGTGCAATATCTTGTAAGAACCCTTCTATTCATGTGAGGATTACTTATTCAAACCTGAGGCTCAAGGCTATTATTATTTAAAAGAGAAATATTTATAATATTTCATGCATTAACCTCTTGAGTTGAATATTAAATGCTCCAAGAGCGTTTCAGCTGGTAGCAGAATGTACGATATCATTATTTCAATGATATTTTTGACAATTAGTTATTATTGTGTCCTTTCCCTGTCATAATTATAGTTATTACTCTGACTCTTCTTCCAGCCTGTCTTTATATTGTTTTTCATTCCCTCATATCTAACTAGTCTTTAAGCTGCTACTTTTCTTAAATAATTTGTTAGTACCAGAGGCTGATGAGGGCAATTTTTTTTTTTTTTGGCTCGTTCCAGTGTCACACTAAAAAGATTTTTATATATTACCTGTAGTAATCTTCCAGACAAGTCCTGGATCATTCCAAATCGTCGAAAGGACGTCTTTGATTGGACAATGACATACCACAGTGCATCTGATGTAGTCATGCCTTATGGACGCGTTGTTCCTCTTTCATCATACCAGCTCATTTCATCTATTGAACATTGTAAGTAAATTATGTTCTTCTGTAATAATGATGGAATAATTTAGCTGTGTAGTCATGCTTCATCAATATCTCTTCCCTTCTATCAATCTGATATGGTAGTATTGTTCCTCATTTAATCCGACATTGCAGTTTCTCTACGAAAGAAATGATATCCTCTCCTGTATTTACATGAATTCATGATATATTTGTCTTGTGTAATTATGACTCCATTACGTATCTTCATAAACAGATTGTTAGCAGTCTAGTTATCTATATTTACTGCGATTTTCCAGAAACGGTGTATCATTAATAGCTAACATCCAACTTCCTCAAACTTATGTTCAGGTCAAGGCCTAGCATTAGCGTACATGTTTGCAGTAAAATGTCCTAGTTCCAAGTGTTTAGCTAATATCCAATTTCCTCAGACTTATGTCCAGGTCAAGGCTGAGCATTAGCGGATATATTTGCAGTAAAATATCCTAGTTCTAAGTGTTTAGTAACATCCAACTTCCTCAAACGTATGTTCAGGTCAAGGCCTAGCATTAGCGTACATATTTGCAGTAAAATGTCCTAGTTCTAAGTGTTTAGCTAACATCCAACTTCCTCAAACTTATGTTCAGGTCAAGGCCGAGCATTAGATTACATATTTGCAGTAGAATTTCCTAGTTCTAAGTGTTTAGTTAACATCCAATTTCCTCAAACTTATGTTCAGGTCAAGGCCGAGCATTAGCGTACAAATTTGCAGTTAAATTTCCTAATTTTAAGTGTTTCGGCTATTAGGCATGGATTGTTTACAGTTAGTTATACGTTCAGTTGAAAGAAGTGCATTTGTGTATAGCCATGAAAACGAGTTTCGCCGCTGGTTCTTGTGCAAAGCTAGATCATTGTTTGTTGGGAGATATTTTGCTTTCCTTCACATATAAAGCTAATTCACAATGCTTGATAATTCACAGCATTAATAATTAATCAGAAATTTTGAGTGACATGCAAATTAGATCCAAGAAACAACATCCTATAATATCACCAAGGATACCTTTCTTGCAGCTCGAGACTACTGGTCCGAGAAGA
This sequence comes from Halocaridina rubra, assembly GCA_037179515.1. Classification (NCBI taxonomy): domain Eukaryota; kingdom Metazoa; phylum Arthropoda; class Malacostraca; order Decapoda; family Atyidae; genus Halocaridina; species Halocaridina rubra. The sequence continues at coordinate 105,298 of JAXCGZ010020764.1, forward strand.
CCAATACAAAGTTTGCTATATGGATGGTTAGTAAATGTGAAACACCTTCTCGGCGAGAAAAGTATGTCACCTACTTACAAAGGTAAGAAACACAGGCTAAAATAACTCATTCTTGAGAAAAAGTGGGGTAACAGTTTTAAAATACAGCTCAGACTTGAAACAGAACCAATCTTCTTTTTTACCTAGCAGATCTGTATTTACCTAGGCCTACGATGTTGAGTAATTGATGTCATACGAAACTGAGTGAATTAAAGTTATAATAAATGAAAAACTATTATATTAATGATATATTTTATGAAGGTATGTGAAAATAGATATTTATGGAGATTGTGGAACGCTGAAATGTGGAAGTCGAGTCATCTTACCTAAACTGGCTAAGAACCATAGTCACGAAGACTGCTACGAACTTGTGAACCAATATAAATTCTACTTTGCCTTCGAAAACTCGATATGTAAGATCATAAGCACTTTAGTATCTTTCACTAACATTTACTTATAATAGTTAAGGTACAGTCGTCAGAATTAATAATACTGTATACAGATGAACCCAACAGGGTGGCCATAATTTAGCATAAGGAGGAGGAGCTTAAGGGTTTTTCTCCTATCCTAGGTTATTTTGTGATAAAAGGAAGTCAAAGAGGATAAGATTACCCACCCTACTCTCCCCTATTCCTTATAGTCGGCTATTACGACTGGCAGGAAATACGAGGGAAGAATTCTCTCTCTCCCATCCAAGTATATGCGAATTTTATCGATATTATTTTTGTTAATGAGTTGTTTTTATTACTATTGCATAAATTATATACATCTTCATCTGTTCTTTCCTATATTTCTAGATTTCTTTTACTGTGTTGGTTCCTCTTTCATTTTAGTAATCAAATTTTTTTTCTTTATTATTAATGAAAGCTAAGATAAAATGCAAAATAATTAATTTGTTGTTTCTGGTTAATATTAGTATATATTCAAATCTCCCCACATAGTGGGTATGAATTGAAATCGGTTTTTGTTACTGGTGGCTACAATGAAGTGGTATTGTGTGCTGCATGCCATTGAAGACAAGATATCAAGTTCTTCAGATGCCACTCAAGGTAGTGGGCACCACTGGTAGTACTTAGTGATATCATATATATATATATATATATATATATATATATATATATATATATATATTTTTTTTTTTTTTTTTTTTTTTTTTCTCCCAAAATACATGTACAGTAAGGGCGAGAGGTCTCGGTGATTTTATTAATTTATTTGTAAACAATGCCAGTGCTATTTCATGCTCTATTGTTGTTGTGTACCTGGAGTTGAGTGCGGAGAAGTAATTACGAGTCAATGATATTATAATCAATGCTTCTCCAGGTGAGTACTACATTACAGAGAAGTTCTTCAAAGCCCTACAGATGGATGTCATTCCTGTTGTTTTTGGTGGTGGCAACTACTCATTAGTTGCCCCTCACAGTTCCTATATAAATGCCATGGATTTTGAAACTCCTCAAGATTTAGCTTATTATCTGCAGAGAGTTGCTAGCAATCAAACCCTGTATAATAGGTAAGTGGTGTATCTTCTGTATTAACAATTTATATACCATTCTTAATCTCTGATAGACAGAGTATGTATGCTTATTAGACAGTGTCATATATGTTTAAGAGTGACTGTCTTATTTAGTAATCATAAATGTCTACTGTCAATTAAACATTCCAGTGGAATGTTAGAATTAACGCAAGCTTCCATATTTTATGTGGCTATGATTTTGTAGTATAGTACGCTAAAACTGTGCCAGCATCCATACCATGGTGGGTAAGTCGATTTTTGCTCGATCAAAGTGGTTAAGCGCCTTTGGGTCTGTCGGTACTTGGTTAAGTGTTTACCAAGGAATGCAAGATGCTGTTGTCATATAAGGGGACCGCCGTGGTGGTAAAGTGCTTGATTCAGGAGATGACAATCTCATGTTCGAGCCTTCGGAGAAGCATTTGGATGGGCATCCAACCTATATATCTTGGCTTCAATCACTCTGTGTCCAACTCCAAATGGGGACTAATTGGGACACATAAAACTTGAAAAAAAATATTATACTAAAACTATAAAAACAATAATCTTCCTTATACGTATGTTGTAACTCTCCTTATCGGATTATCTACATTCCATGTGTGGAAATTTATTTTAGAGGGATGGGACAGGTACTTTGTATGTATAAACTTAGAGGACGATTAGTTAGTTTGCTTCAAGTAGTACTTAAAAAGGATACTCTTGTTACCTAGGATCTCTTTCATTTTTTATGAGTGTGATATCGGGACAGGCAAAAATTGACCTCATCAATAAAGCCCCGGGCACGAGAAAACACTAACACGAAGGAAAAGAAATAGGTTAAAGACAAGGCAGAGATCATAGTATACACATGCACTTTTTTTATGATTGTGACACCAGGACGGGCCAAAAGAAATTATAAAATAAAACAGCCCTAATCGGGCCTGGGCACTAAGAATACATAAAGTAAAGAGAAACAGAGATGGAGAGTGTAATGACTTGTCAGATGTGAAGGGATAATAAAAGATGTGTGATGAATATCCAAGAATATTCAGTGTAGCTGTAGGCATAGAAAAAGAACTGTTACTGAAGGAAGACTTAACATCGAACTATCCTGGACAGACCTATTTAAGTTCGTAAAACCTTCAGCTGTAGCATAGCAACGGGCGGCTGTTGCCGCCCGTTGCGATACTACAGCTGAATGTTTTTAATGTTCTTACCCTTCTTTATATTCCAGGTAGTCTTAATCATGACTACAGTTACTGTAATAATTAGTACCTAATTAAAGATTTTAAAAATATTGAATATAGACACATTTTATTCATAAATCAAAACGATTTTATTTACAGCATTGTGCTCATAGATTTTATATAGAGTTCAAGTATAAATCTTTAATAGCATTTCCATATTTAATTATGCCATTAATACTTACAGTTACTTCAACTGGAAAAGAAGATATTCGGTTGAATTAGGATTCCCTTTTTCTCCTATCATCTGTGACCTCTGTCGAAAACTTCATCAGCAAAGTGATAATGCCTCAAGAAAGTTAGTGTCCTCGAGTCTATTTTCCTGGTTGCTTGATTATCTTCACGGAATTTGAGTTTTATGTTTCTGATATTTACGAGTGAATAATAGGAATAGTGCCACTTATGAAATTTCTGGAATTTATGATAAAAAAAAAAACGAGTTTTTTTTTTTTTTTTTTTTTTTTTTTTTTTTTTTTTTTTTACTGATAATGAATTCATAAATTACACTTTTGATATCATATTAAAGCTGTTTATATCTTTTTTCCAGTATAAAGAATGCAAAAAGCAAAAACAAAAGTGGACATTATTATGACGTCAGAAAGTGGTTCAACACGATCTCAAAATGCAGAAGTTGGGAGGCATAGTAATCGTATGTACTAGTAATTTGCTTGTAATATTTTTGCTCATTTACCTACAGTTTTAATGCTAAATATGGATTTGTAAAGAAGACATGTTACTAACGTAGATACTTTTGTGATTTTTTTTTACATGCATTAAATTATATTTTATTTAGTTTGCATTTTATTTTAGAATTTACCATATCTAATGATATTTTGTTTTTGCTGTACTTTGATAGTTTAATAAAGATAGACAATGATTAAGGTTACATGTAGCCACACATGTATTAATTTGGTACTTTCTTCACCTTAGCATGTAGGTATGTAGAGTTCCTGTCAAACTTAGTCGTCTTTGATGCCAGCCCTAATGTTACTTAGTGCCGGACCATAGAACAGTGTTTCATGAGCCAATTCTTTTACTTCTGCTAGGCTGAAGCAAAAATGAAAAACAAACAACCTTGGTATTTCATGAGCTAGTCCTTTTACTTCTGCTAGGCTGAAGCAAGAAAGAAAAATAAACTACTCCTCATACAGTCACTAAGAAAGAATAGCAGTTGGTAAGGCATGACTAGAAGGCACTATTTTTGGGGAAAATAGTGGATTTTGCCATTGCCAGTTGTTGACAATGTGGCATATTCAGATTTATCTATGCAATACTACATGTAGTGTAATGCTAGCTGTTGACAGGGACATTTGGTCTAAAAAGTATGCTTGGTATTGGTTATCTTGATGTTCAGAGTACCAAATAGCCTAGCTGTTGATAGGAATATTTGGTCTAAAAAGCATGCTTGGTAGTGGTTATCTTGATGTTCGGAGTACCAAAATAGCCTAGCTGTCGACAGGAACATTTGGTCTAAAAAATATGCTTGGTATTGGTTATCCTGATGTTCAGAGTACCAAATAGCAAAGCATTCTTAAAATAAATCTTGAGAGAAAGAGTAAAGAGAAAGATAATAACTTCTCGAGGAGTTAAAGAGATCACCGAAACCCTGCTCATTGGACCCATCAATAAAAGGGAAATGATTCAACTATGGAAACTTGTAGTCACATGATACCAGCCCTCAACATGGTGACATCTTTCCAATAAAAAGGTAAATTTCAGTTAAAATAATAATGTATAATCCCGTTGGATGCAGCTCATTAAAACAACAGATAGTGAAACAGTTTGCGCAACCATTACATACGAAGACAATAAAGAAAAAAATGAGTAATTTTGTGTAAGTCATGGCACAGCTGCTTCAGCCAGACATATAGTGAAGGAGAAAACCAACCAGTTTCTCGTGCAAGTACACAATGGACTAAAGGGGGGTTTGCACGGTCAAACGGTTCCTCGAACGCGGTTCGACAGACAAGTGTTTGAAGTAATGTTCGAACGTGTGAACGGGGTATTTGGTTGTCGAACACGGAACGTGTTCGACAACCAAATATCCCGTTCACATGTTCGAACATCACTTCAAACACTTGTCTGTCGAACTGCGTTCGACGAACCGTTTGACCGTGTAAACCGCCCTTTAGACTCATTGATGAAAACGAAGTTCTTGTATTCATATAAAAATACACAACTTATGATAAGAGAAGCTCAACCCCTTCAGGATTACTTTGCACATCCCTGACTCCCTCATTACGTTATACACATGTTTCATCCAAGATAAATACAGAGCCATTTTTGTTCAATTTACGTATGATACTGGTATTCACAATGAAGGAGAAAGTGTTCCAGTTGGTAATTAATGAAAAAAAGTTTGGTAGGTTTTATTTCTGCAAGTTCTGATGGAGAAAATATATATCTCATATGGGGTTACTATGTCACTGTGAAGATAAAATAATAATACAGTTATAAAAATTACCTGTTTGAGTCTTCTAAATGCCTCGCAGGTGGTTAATAAATGAGCTTTTTATATACAGATTTTAGAAATATATATATATATATATATATATATATATATATATATATATATATATATATATATATATATATATATATATATATATATATATATATATATATATATATATATATATATATATATATATATATATATATATATATTCTTTTTAATGTGAGTAAGGCTAAAATCTAAATTTATGTTTATTAACTTCAGAGGTCTTAGAATTTTAGATTACAAAAGACAATAGATAGTTTTTTTTTTTAACAAAATTGTTTTTGTTTACTTGGGCAGGATTTTAAGCTGGGATCTGCTGTTAGTGAATTATTTGTTTTATGTAAACCACCAGCAGGTTTATTCCATGACTAAAATAATTGTTTTTGTAAACTTTGGTTAAGTGTAATCTTGAATCTATAGCGTTTCTAAACTCTTTAAAGGTTTTAAACATTAAACAATTAATTTAAAGAGGTGATTTATAAAGTTTCCAAATTCTCGTCTGTAATTTTATGAACGGAAGGCCTCCTGTAAGGTGCGTCCACACCGGCAACAAAACATATCAGCAACAAAATTGACAACATTGGATGCAACAACGTTTGTGTTGCTACTGATACAATGGTGTCGATATGAGGTATGGCGTTGTAAGTGATATGGTGTCTGCAGATGTCGACAGCGATGTTTAGGTCAATGTTTACAACTTGTTTCCGACTGCATGTTGCCGGTGTGAACGCATCTTAAAGATGCGTCCACACCGGCAACATGCAGTCGGAAACAAGTTGTAAACACTGACCTAAACATCGCAGTCGACATCTACAGACACCAGTAGTACCAACATATCACTTACAGCGCTATACCAACATATCGACACCATCGTATCAGTAGCAACACAAACATTGTTGCGTCCAATGTTGTCAGTTTTGTTTTTGATATGTTTTGTTGCCGGTTTGGACGCACCTCGAATGTTTTCAAGTTTACAAAGCTTTTTACATATTTGCTTGATTTTTTTTTTTTTTTATTAAAACCTTCTTACACTGTCAACTGTTTGAAACAATCTGTATTCATAGTCACACACAAATATACTTCATTATTCAGCTTCCAAGTTGTTAAATATGCCTAAAAATATTATAGAAAACTATGATAAAAGAATTTGAAATGAGTTTTCAAGATTAACATTTTCAATGTCAATGTTTTTCGTTCTTCCGTTTCCAAATTGTTTTATATGACTCAAGAAACTGTGGAAAAAATTAAAATATAATTTTACGAGAGTTTTTAAACATTTACATTTTACAATGACACTGTATCATCGTATCTTATTTTTTGGTATTGTTTTATTTGCTTTGATTAAAGACATGGGTCAACCAGGGGTGGTGGTGCACATAATTCCAGATACTCTCTGTCGGTTCCATGTTCGCAGATGGTAGCTGTCCGACCTTCAATATACAAGGGCTCCCCCTCAATGGCGGCTCTGCAGAATGGTTATATCGAGTTTATTAATATTATTATTATTATTATTATTGTTATTATTATTATTATTATTATTATTATTATTACTATTATTATTATTATTATTATTATTATTATTATTATTATTATTATTATTATTATTATTATTATTATTATTATTATTATTACTATTATTATTATTATTATTATTATTATTATTTTTATTATTATTATTATTATTATTATTATTATTATTATTATTATTATTTTTATTATTATTATTATTATTATTATTATTATTATTATTATTATTATTATTATTATTATTATTATTATTATTATTATTTAGTAGCATAGTAGTAGCAGTAGTAGTAGTAGTAGTAGTAGTAGTAGTAGTAGTAGTAGTAGTAGTAGTAGTAGTAGTAGTAGCAGTGATAGCAGTAGTAGTAGTAGATGATTTTCATTGAAATATATACTGTGTCTGGCAATTAATTCCAAAAGCCTTTAAACTGTTGCTATAAAAACTTATATAACATTGTATACTATTAATATAATTATATTATATTTAAACACTAAGGTAAAAAGAATGAAAACTATTAGTAAAAATCGTCTTTTTCATGAGGAAAAAAAATAGTATAAATTGATACTATTTTATGTGTTAAAATCAGCCTCGTACACAAACTTACACTGGTCCATAGTTGCAAACAAGAGATTCATAATGCTGAGTGCTACTTCGATGATCGTAATAGGTCGCGGCCGCACAACCCAGTTCGTAACTGTTCGCTGCAATCATCAGCAGGTAATGTCCAATAGTGAAATTCTTCCTATGAGAATGAAAGGCGTAAAAAGATATGTTATATATAATTATTTGAACGATTACATCTGCCAAAACAAGTCCTTCGCAAGCAGGCAACCGTCCTAGCCCTTGGTAGAAAAGGGAGTTTGTGACGTAAAACCGAAACCATAATTATTTGAACGAAGGGAAGAGAGAAAGAGAATGACAAGAATCCTCGCTCATGCCACACCAAAATATACGATAAATTAAAAAAACATTCCTACCTTGATAAGTAGAATATTTTATTCTGTAAATAAATAGCTTTAACAAAATAACACGCACACATTTGTATACCGTAATTATTATTATTATTATTATTATTATTATTATTATTATTATTATTATTATTATTATTATTATTATTATTATAGTAATAATAATAATAATTATTATTATTATTATTATTATTATTATTATTATTATTATTATTATTATTATTATTATTATTATCATTATCATCATCTACATGCAAAATAATACTATTCATGCACGCAAAACACTACTATTCATGACATATATCATTAATACTCACACATAATTATGAACGATATTCATATCCGAAATGAGAAAAGTCTCCTCCCACCATAACTGAACATTGTAATATGTAGCAAACTCACTTAAATTTTGCGCCATATGTTGAGCAAAGTTTTGAGCAACGTTGTAATCTCCTGAATAAGGAGAGAGAAAAGAAATGATCATATCTAAGTAAATCATGGTTCGACAGCAACAAGGAATGAAAATAATTAATGTTATCCTCGATTAGTGACACATGTTAAATTACTTTAGAATCTGGAAGCTCTATGCTTCACTGTACTGCACTCGGTAGATAAGAAATGTTCAAATATGTATCATAGTTCTATGATAAATTGTATTGGGTAGTAATATAATTCTAAATCATGTACTGGATTCATCATACCAGCAAAACCTTATTTAAATATGTAAGAGAAATTGAGGGAGTATTTCTAATTCACTGATAGGTTACATAAACACAGAACATGATTTACTTTGAGGATGGAGAGTAGCGGATCAAAAGCAAGAACATATATATGTTATCTACTGTGAGTGGCCTTTACTTGGGGTACAGCCACACTGTAAGCGCTTCAAACATGATTTACCTTGAGGATGGAGAGTAGCGGATCAAATGCAAGAACATACATATGTTAATTACTGTGAGTGGCCTTTACTTGGGGCACAGCCAAACTGAACGCACTTCACAGAGTAATGCTGGCATCACACATAGCCAAAACTCCCGACCCGACTCTTAAGACCACGTTCCGACGGAATCTTCGCTCAATCCTTGGAGAGATCCGGCAGATTTTTTAGCCGACAGGTGCATTCCTGTGCCTGTCAGAAGTGCGTCATATGTCCGCGTAAGCAGTCCTATGGATCGTAATTGCAATCGTACGGAGTAGTTTGAACGCGTAATTTAACGTACGACTGATCGTACGCAAACGTAAGTCTCATCATAGAAAACGGGAAATTTAAATTTTTGACCGTTACGACTGGGCCAACCATGCTCCCGACGCTCCCGACCCATCGTAGGGGAATGTACAAGTTCGTAGGGGGTTGTACGCAGTAGGGAGGAATACTGTAATTCCCCCGAAGGAAGGGTATCGTGGCAAGAGAGAATGGTTTAAAGGACGACGTTTGTAACTTTAATTTTAGCATGTTATTCCCATATAGATATGTAATTTATTTTAAGTCATTTGTTTTTCACATATTACAATAACTGATCTTAATATGTTTCATTTTCATTATTTTATACTGAGAATATATTAAGTTTAATATTTTACATTTAATAATGTAATAATGTTTCATCTTTGTCATTCACAGAATCCTTCAAATGTAAGTTGTATGTACTGGTAAACGCAAATAAAAAGTAATTTGGTATAGTTATATTTGCCCTTACTTTTCCATTTATATAATTATGTTAGAATTGATCCTAGAGAACGATAAATATATGGAAAATATATATATATATATATATATATATATATATATATATATATATATATATATATATATATATATATATATATATATATATATATATATATATATATATATGGGAGATATGTGAAAGTATAACCCTGATTTATATATTTGGAGCAAGAAAACTGAACGCTCAGGACTGGGTTGTCAGAAATGAGACCATGCATGCGCGCGCTGTCTTTTCGTACTGCGCTGCCAGACGTATAAGAGAATTTTTACATTTTTAATGGTTCCAGACCCGGAGGACTGCGTACGCCGGGTAGGATCGATCCTCTGGATCGTACGCGGGCGTACACCTTCTTCTACGCCCGCGTACTATCAAGAAGATCGATCTTACCTGTTGTGCGCAGACTTCTACGACTGATTTGGTCTTCCGAATCACGGAGATTATTGGGTGCAGCAGCCAATTATCGTAGGCCCTCGACGACGGTTCAGGACCCCCTCGATTTTTTTAAACTACGTAGGACCGTTAGGATTCCGTCGTATGCGGACGAAAAATTACACCCGATTATCGTAATGACGTCATTGCTGCCGGGAGGATTCCGTCTTTAGACGGTTTTAAGAGTCGGGTCGGGAATTTTGGCTATGTGTGACGCCAACATAAGGTTGCCTAGAGGATCAACAGTAGATACATACACATGTTATCTTTTGAGTAGCCATACTGGATGTGAGTAGCGCGTTCACATCTCGTTTCCCTTTAAATCGAACTAACATGTCGTTGTAGGGTAGCAATTTGAGTATAATTTTAAGGTCACTGTTTTTGTATCTGTCCTACAGAAAAACCCTCTCAATTTTTTGCTGATTCAAGTGTGTGTGATTACCTAATTGTGATTACCTAATTGTGTTTACGGGAAAGAGCCCAAAGCTCGTATCTTCCCGTCTCCTGATCGGTTCCATTTTTAGACTTAGTGTGTGTGTATGTGTGTATACATATATATATATATATATATATATATATATATATATATATATATATATATATATATATATATATATATATATATATATATATATATATATATATATATATATATATATATATATATATATATATATATATATATATATATATATATATATGTATATATATATATATATATATATATATATATATATATATATATATATATATATATATATATATATATATATATATATATATATACTTTTATATATATATATATATATATATATATATATATATATATATATATATATATATATATATATATACACACACACGCATATATATATATATATATATATATATATATATATATATATATATATATATATATATATATATATATATATATATATATATATATATATATATATATATATGCACACACACACACGCATATATATATATATATATATATATATATATATATATATATATATATATATATATATATATATATATATATATATATATATATATATATATATATATATATATATATATATATATATATATATATATATATATATATATATATATATATATATATATATATATATATATATATATATATACACACACACACGCATATATATATATATATATATATATATATATATATATATATATATATATATATATATATATATATATATATATATATATATATATATATATATATATATATATATATATATATATATATATATATATATATATATATATATACCTGCATAAAAATGTTTTCAAGTTACATACTTGAAAGTACATAACTGAAAATTGAATTTAATGTTTTCATTCTAGATACATGTTTTTTTTCATATCATACATCTATTTATCTATCTAATTATCTACATGAATACTTTCCCATTTGATTTTTTCCTAAGAAACAATGGACAGTGACCGACTGTCCCATGCAATCCTTCAGTTTCTTATGCAGCTACTATACCACTAGCTTCCACCAGCTACTCCAATGGAACTGTATAGAATATAGCTAGAAAGTAGCTACAAAGAAAATGGTAGTGTCATGGCATAATAGTTGCTCGTTTTAATTAGGCAAATTCACTGAGTGTCCCATGATGCTTGGAGTTCATGTAAGAGAAGTATACTTTAATTTGATTTTTAATAATGCCAACGATGCCTGTCTGACAACTCTCTTGCAGAAATGAAATTATATGTAAATAAGATCATAGCATGACTCAGAAACCTCATGTATGACACTGTGAAACCGTAATCTTCGTTTTATTTGTTGCTGTTAGTCCCCAATATGGAGCAGACACTGATAGACTATGGCTGGGGAATCAAGGATGGATGCCCCAAGTTGGGCTAGATTGCAGGTTTGTTAAATCCCGATCGAGAACTTTGACCAATAGGCTACTACGGTCCCCATGACACCTTGCAACAGTACCTTGGTAATTGATTTAAAATTGGGTAAATGATTTTTCATCTTGTAAATGAGTGCTCTGAAATAGAGTGGAGTGATCCTATTGGTAAAAAGAATTACCTGATTAGTGGATTTTTAGGTAATGAACGAAGTAGCTAGAGAGAGACTGACTTAAAATATACATTACGATAGCTAATGGTTAAATTGGTTAGGCTACACTCACTTGAGAAAACGTGTCTGCAGTCGTTGCAATCATGGTAGCGTTCATCTCTGCCAGCACAAGTTCTGGCCCAGTATTCAGCAACTTTTGCCAACTCCCAGTTCCATACCTGTCAGGGTAAAGATTTTGTACTTCATTAAATATTCAAGCATAGTAAAAGTGCCCATGGTATAGAACTATAGACCATATATTACTTAATATTTCGAGTCTAATATATGAAATTGAAATCATTATTTTATATCAGTTTTATAATTGAGCTTTCGGTTCAAGAAGTTAAGATATTTTCATTCGAACCATTTTGTGCATATCTGCAGCTGCCGGAAGATACTGTCCTTCTATGGTGCCAAAATTCTCCTCTCCTCTTGCCACTTTCGCTCTGATGAAATTGTGCATATCAGTAATATATTTGGCTTCTTCGTTAGAGACACCAGAACGCTCGATATAACACTTGTATTCTTCGTAGCAAGCTGAATGCGTCTGAGAAGGATCGTCTTCAGTAAATACTTTGTAGTCGTCACACCCTTTGTTGCAAACCCCCGTCAAATCCGGATAGGTCAAGGGACCAAGATCATAGGGTAACATTTCGGATTCTCGACTGATCTCAACTGTCGCTGGTTATTTTAAAAGAGAATATAATATTTAAAAAAAAAATAGCTATTATACATTCATGGAGGGACTTTATGGCGTAAGGAACATTATGGCGCAGTGCTGGTCAGTGTGGATGGTAATATACTGGCTCAAGATTCGATCCTAGTCCGGGGTTGGCTTAGCTCTCACTGTCTCATGTCGTTACTGATTAAACTTTGGCAATTAATTGGGGGGGGGGGGGTCGGTGATTCCTTTAAGTCTACCTGAATTTTCAGCCATTGCCTGGGGATCAATGGGTCCAAGTGATTGGAGAGAGGACTTGGGCTCCGGCTGTATGGTAGGTGTAGAGTAGGGCTTTAGTGCTTCTACCTTTCACAAGAGACCTTTAATCCATTAATAATGAAGAAGCCATATAGATAAAGAAATATAACTAATTGGCTAGTACAGTGGTAACGCGCTGGCCTCGCATTCCCGAGGTCGACAGATCGGTTCCCGTTCAGGACCAAGAGTTTAAGCTGTTTCCTGGGAAGGTCACTGCTGTGGCTGAACACCACAGTGGGGGGTTGGGGCTTGTACCGGCTGACGCCCGCCAGAGCAGGGGCGATGCCTCTGATAGGAGGGCTAAAACCGCAGACTTTAACTTTAACTTTTTTATATCTCTCTTTCCAGTTTCGTGTTTCAATGTACGTCAGGCTATTATTGCTTTTGCATAGCTTATGTTTAATAGCTGACCTGTAGGATAAGTAACTGCATTCTTATTGAAGCTCAAATTAAAAAAGATACTACTCCAACATAGACTACTCATATTTAATTGTGTCATCACCGAGTCTTCTGGCTTAACAGGGACTACTACACGAGAGATGCCACTACCCTCTCCTAATTTTCATTCTTATTATATTGTGTTCTGTGTCAGCACCCCATGAGAGTCATGAATCAGATATAAAGTAAATATTAGATATATATGCCTTTATCTAGGGGAATCAATCTAAAGATGGCTATAGTAATTACAACTATATTTCACATCTGTGTATGATAAGCCACAGAATAAGATAATCGTTTATAGACACGCAAGATAGATAGACTAACACAATAAGAGACGCCACTGTAATTATACTGTATATATTGATTATAATTGAAATAGGCCAATAAAAGTCCGATTACTATAAGAGCTAATATATGTGTGAACTAAAATACAGTATTGAAAAGCAGAGTAGTATAAAACTATACCTACCATTAATTTTTTTTAATGACAACTCTTTTCATGAATACCTTGGGGTCGCTGTTTGTCACTAGGCTCTAGTTTCTAATAGGCTTATGTTTGGTTCTGGGCTCAGAGCATGATGTCGGATTCAAATATTTACATTCACTGCTATTATTAATGAAACAAAAATATAGCACCGATTTTGGAGACAATTTTACATATTTAATCAAGTAGTCGCCGTGGCTCAAGTGGTAGCGTCCGCGACTGTGAGGCGTCAGGTCGCGGGTTCGCGCCCCGCCACGGTCTGAGGTCAGCAAAGTCATGCACTCAGGGTAATGATTACATCTGCCAAAAACAAGTCCTTCGCAAGAAGGTGACCGCCATAGTACTTGGTTGAAAAGGGAGTCCGTGACATAAAACACGCTTTTTTATTTACATTTTTCATCACAAATAATACCCAGGTGGTCATGCTTTTTTAAAACAGCTTTTATTTAATAGAGAAATTATTTCAGGTGTGAAACAAGGGAATATTGACCAGATCAATGATATAACTGAACCCAACTCAAATAGGTTAGGTGGGATCCTGAGTGTCATTTACAGCTTTTTTTTTTATGATATTAGTTATTTTTTCTTCTCTTTCTAGTCTGGAGAGGCTGAGGCAGCTGGTCGAAGGTTCGCACCCCGTCACGGACTGAGGTTAGTAAGGGCATACACTCAGGTTAACGATTACATCTGGCAAAACAAGTCCTTTGCAAGAAGGCAACCGTTATAGCCCTTAGTAAAAAAAAAGGGAGTTCGTGACGT
>JAXCGZ010020764.1:122500-245000 GCA_037179515.1 Halocaridina rubra
TGCCCGGTGCTGCCGCATATATGATCGTCTCTACATTATCTTTTTTTATCCACCATGTAGCTCTGAGGGAGGGGGTATGAATACCTCCTCCGTGTTCCCCTGGGTGTCGTAAAAGTCGCCTAAATGGGGTGGAGCGAGGGAACTGAGAATCCCCCCTCTGTATTTACTCCCCACAAAAAGTCAAAGTATTCTCTTTGACTCAGCCACCCCCCCCTCATAAGGGGGAATATGGGTTTGGTATATGGAGTTATGGATATAGCTCTGAGGGAGAACTGTACAAGTCACCACGTTGAGCTGAATTTGGGACCTTCTATGTAGGGTTCAAGCGAAGGATAATCACTGTAATGGCTCCGTGCCAAGAATACTTTAAAATGTGTGTAATTTCTACACACTGTAATTACCATGAAACTCAAAGCTCTTTACAGTATAGTCAACTGCAGCCTGACAATAACTCAAGATGCAAACACACAGCCTCATGTGTCACTGTTAGTCGACATTCAAAATGGGATGGACGCAGAATATTCCTCAATCTATTTATTCAGTATTTTCTACTTACGTCTTCCTATTTACTCGTTTATTCAAGCTTTGACTTTATTTATTTAATTCCATCTTTATTTAAGTGATTTGCCAGCTAACACCAACTAATAATGTTAGCCAAACAGTAACTCAAGATACTTAGATCCATTTGTTTATTCTCTCTCTCTCTCTCTCTCTCTCTCTCTCTCTCTCTCTCTCTCTCTCTCTCTCTCTCTCTCTCTCTCTCTCTCTCTCTCTCTCTCTCTCTCTCTCTCTCTCTCTCTCTCTCTCTCTCTTTCTCTCTCTCTCCCTCTCTCTCTCTCTCTCTCCTTCTTTTACTAATAAGTCATCCTTCAGCTACGGTTCTTGGATGTTAGTTACACATCTTTTATTATCCCTTTACGTCTGAAAAGTCACAATACTCCCCATGTTTGTTTCGCTTTACTTTAAGTTTTCTTCGTGCCCAGGCCCGATGAGGGAATGTTTATTTTTTTTCTAGTATTTTTTACTTAGTAATAAAAAATTGAAGATCATTATTATTATTATTATTATTATTATTATTATTATTATTATTATTATTATTATTATTATTATTATTATTATTATTATTATTATTATTATTATTATTATTATTATTATTATTATTTTATTATTATTATTATACCATGAAAAATGGTTTAATGTGTTCATTATAAATGGCTTAGATAAGGTCTTACATAGCATGCTGCCTGCACTGATATATATATATATATATATATATATATATATATATATATATATATATATATATATATATATATATATATATATATATATATATATATATATATATATATATATATATATATATACATATATATATATATATATATATATATATATATATATATATATATATATATATATATATATATATATATATATATATATATATATATATATTCTTAATCTAATATACAAACCTGAAAAGGTATAATCAAGAAACACCATCTAAGCATCTTGTACACAATTAAGTTCAAATTTCTACGGGCGAACCATGTAAAATTTCCACTAACACTATTTGTTTTGTTTTATGTGATAATAGCATAAATTCCTGAGTACAATGCGTGGAATCCTTCGAATTTTGTTGCTTCGCAGTAATCCTTTCTACTTGTGCTGTGCCAGTACTTTAAATAATACTACTTCACTATTTCTTGAGCAGACGAGTGCTGGAGGTGCTCCACCTACCACCAGTCCACCACTGAGTGTCTTTTGTTATCGTTTAGTGCAACAGATGTACTAAAAGAGGTAAGCACCTGTTTTCAAACGGGTCCAATTAGCCTTCTGAAGATGTGTTACACTCAGACAGGTAGGTTAAGTATTCATTATATGCCAGTACAGCAATGGAGGGTCCATACTTCACGCAACATCTGAGAGCCAGTCTCTGACCAGTTATTGTGGGTGGGGGGGGTACTGACAGTAGCCCCAAGAACTTAATGCAAAAGCAAATAATTGCCTCTTGATGTTATAATAATTGCCTCTTGATGTTACTCAAGTGTTAGGTTGTGTCAGATTAGGCTTGGTTAGGTTAGGTTGGATAAGGGTATGTTAATTTAGGTGGTTATTTTGTCAGATTGGGTTAAGTTGGGTTTGATTACATTAGAATCAGTAGAAGGATTACCAGAAATTCAGGAAGTTGGAACCACACTTCAGTGTCATCCATTATTAAATATTGAATTTGCAATTGTTCAGTCACTGTTCATGTTGATAAATGTTGGGTGACAAACTTGTTCAGTGTCAACACCTGCTTAACCAACTCTTGGCTTTTTTTTTGGGGGGGGGGGAGTTTCTTGCTGTATTGATTTTATGCAGATATCAGAATATAGCCCTATGTACCTCTGTGTAGAGTCTTTGTAGACAGTCTTATAAAAACTTCGTATTGTTAAAATAACTTGCATTCCAAAGTGGTAAGGGATGGTATTTCAAGCTGGCAGAAATGTGGAGGTAAGACAATTGCCCCTTCAGTATTTAATAATGGGTGGTGCCGGAATGTAATCCCTACTTCTTAAAGTTCAGGATATCCTTCATTGATTTCCTAACCTAACCTAATATGACACACTTTGACCTAACCAAACCAAATCTGACCTAACTATACCTAATCTGACCTAACCTAACCTTACACAACCTAGCAAGCAAACCTATAAGATAACTTATGCTGATACAGCTTAATCGAGCCAAGCCTAACTTAATCTGACACATCCAAACCTTACATGACACAACTTTACCTAATCTGACCTGATGCAACTTAATCTAACTTTAACTATTCTGACACAACCTAACAAATCCTAACCTAACCCAACTTGACAAAACCTAACTTGACCAAACGTAACCTGCCCTAACATTTGAATATTATCAAGAGGTAATTTTCCTCTTTTGCCTTAAGAGTTAGGGGCTACTGTCTTTTGGGTAATCGTCCTAGGGGCAATTGTCCACACTCCAGAAAATATAGCCTCCAACATTGTCTGAAAACTCGTCAGCTTAGAAATTTGTTGATGGCAGACATCAGGAATACAAGTGGTGGTTCACTTTAAAAACTGCTTTATTGATATGTCTATGCACCCATTACTTAAATTTGATGGGCATTTACTCACTGTCCAAGGAGAAGGAAAGGTACTGTAGCTGAAACTTTTGATAACTAGCAGAGTGACATGAAATATACCTCAAATTTGTAATCCTAGACCTAACTTGACATCTCTAGCATTCTGATCCTGCTCTTGAGTTTGCAACAGTCGGGATGTGAGCAGTTGACTATGAAAACCATATATAAGTCTGGTAATTCCCCTGATCGTCTCCACACTGAGTCTCCTGCTAACATTACTTTCAAAGTTGGTTCTCCCATTGGGTCATCAGATCATTATTTACTTCCTGTCACTCTAAAAATTTATCAAGATAACCCAGATGCATTTTTTTTCATAAAATTTACCATAAGTCACGGACCGATTGGGATGGTATCTTGTCTGATATTGCTAATCTTACTTAACCAGACATTATAAACAAGATATGATCGGATCATTTAAAAGCATTATAGCTGACAGCATTGGGAGATTGATTTCATCATCATTACTGGATCTTCACATTAAAGACAATATATATTGTTGTCTATCTATCTATCTACCTTGGCTGTTTCCCCCTTTAATTGGGGGATAGCCGACATCAAAAAAATTAAAAATAAGGGGATTATTTTGCTCTATGGGCAATGACAGAGAGCTAGCGACCGTTCATATGGCACTGCTGGAGTGCCACAGCCCGTCCTCCCGGCTCTTCCACAACCTGTGTCGCTTCATAACTGCCAACTCCCCTACTGCCCCCACCACAGGGCTACCTCTGCAAGATGCGGCCACGTGGTAACAGCAGATGCCCATCAGAGCTGCGTCACAATCGCTCGCCACTCATTCCCATTCCTAGCACGCTCGCTTGCTATGTTTTTGTAATGAATGTAAACGTGCCTGTCAGGGCAAAACAAGCAGCAAATAATCTCTGGCATTGAAACCAATCAGCTCTAACTTGTGGTAATTATACTGGACTATAACTGGGTCTAATTCCATTCATGCTGCAGCAGAGAAAGAATATTATAGTGTCAAAGAAACGCTTTTTGGTGTACATCAGCAATATCTTTGGTGGTCCGCTCTAAAAACTACTCTATGAGGTGTAAATATGTCTGTGCTACCATCACTTAAAACCTAATGGGTTCCTTCCTCACTTTCCAGAAGAAAAGACAGGTATATCAGCTGAAGACTTCAATGGCAAGTAGAGTGACTTAAACTTTATATGCCTCAGTGTTGTTATCCTGAACCTAAATTGACATCTTTAGCATTCCGGAACTGAGAGTTTAAATGTCATTTCCTTGACTTGAATGTTTATAGTTGCGCTAATCCGAATATAATTTATCTCTGTTTTTTTAATAGTAGTGCTGATCTATTTGCACCAAAATTGTCAGTGATATGTCAAAAAGTGATCATGGACGGTATGGCTGGGTAGTACCGAACACAACTGATTTGTTAGGGCTTAGGTTCAAGACCCGCCATGGTCTGAGATTAGAAAGGAAATTCACTTAGGGTAATGGACACCATGCCAAAACCAAAGTCCTTCTAAAGAAAGCACCGTCTTAGCCATTGATAGAAATGGTAGACTATCACATAAAACCGGAACATGTCGAAAAGTGATAAATTTTTTATGTTTTCCCTCATCTTGGAGGATTGGTAATGTGACTGCTCTCCTTAAAGATCTTTTAGAAACTGCATCACCCACTGATTATAGCTCAAATGCATTAACTCCTTTTTAATCTACAGTTTACGAATGACTACTGGTAAAGCACCTCTATAATTATTCAAAGTGCGTTGGACTTTTTCCGACTTTGCAGTTTGGGTTTTGTAAAGGTCTGGTCACCTGTGATGTGCTTCTAGCCATTTCTGAAGATTTTCAGAAAGCACTGAACTTAAATAAGGAGGCTCATATGATTGGACTCTACTTCTGCCTTTGATCGTCTCAATCATGTGGGTTTCATTTTTAAATTAAGATACGAGGATATTGTTATATTTATTCATAGTATTAATTGTGTAATTCTTAAATAATAGGACTCAAAGGGTAGTGATAGATGGACATCACAGTGAATTCAGCAATAATGTGATCTCAGGTGTCCCTCAGGGTAGTGTCCTTAGTCCCTTGTTTCTCATCTTGCATACACATGACATGTGGATAGGTCTAGAAATAATGCCAAATTAATATCTGTTGTATTATCCCCGAACATGAGACTAGCTGTTGCTGATCTCTGAATAGAGATCTTGCTAAAATTTGTGCTTTGTTAAAGATGTAGAGCATGAAGTTAGATGTTAATTTATCACAAAGTATGAAAGTCCACAACTCTTGAGTCTCCGCATGTCAATTTCATTATTAGCAATGTTTACCTAACAGTAATTCGTTCAAGATTCTGGTGGTAACTTTTGTCAATAAGATGACATTTGAATAACATAATTGTTGTATATATTCCCCAGTTGGGCGAAAAATTAGTATCTTGAGAATATCTTTTAAAAGATTTTGTGTGAAAGCTGTAATGATGAATTGTTCTCATTCTTGTATACTTCTAGTCTGGAGTATTGCTCCCTAATTTGGTCATTGGCTGTAGATTCTCATCTTATATTACTGGATAAGAACTTCCGTAGATTCTCATCTTAGATTACTGGGTAAGAAATTAGGTGCAAATAAAGTTCTTATTCCCGAATTAAGCACGGATATGTGATATTGACGCACCATGAAGCTTGCTGTGCTTGCTGTATACAACTTATCGCAATATTAATCACCCTTTGGAGAGGGCTTTACCTGACTTATTCAATCTTGCATGCCTTACCAGGTTAGCAGCCAATCTCTATATTCCTCATGTTTTTGTAACAAGTGGAGTGGGGATTTTCATTACTTCATACTTTTTTTTAGAAAAGTAAGCACTGAAAACTTTCATAAATTTTTTTAATTTTTGAAAGGCAAAATCTAAGCTTCACAACTTGTATCCTTTCCTCACCAAGTTGTTTCCCCTGCTGGAGACATCTAATTTATAGTCATTGACTGTTTCCAGCTGGTCTTGTTTAATAATAATAATAATAATAATAATAATAATAATAATAATAATAATAATAATAATAATAAAAATAATAATAATAATTATAATAATAATAATAATAATAAAAATAAAAATAATAATAATAATAATAATGATAATAATAATAATAATAATAATAATGTAAATACTTTGGAGGCTTTGAAGCCATTTCTTGTTTGAAAAATAATGTCTATATGTCGAACGTATAATACTTAGCAATCTTAATTAACTCTACCTTGGTCAATTTTTATGGATCCTAATGCTATAATGTATATGCACTGCAGGTATTAAGGCAAAGGCATCCAGCCCAAATTCTGTAGCCCTTACCTGTGAGTGTGTTCGCCCCTTTCGACTGGGGTTAATACCGACACATAAAACAGCAAACATTCATAGTAGTCACCGTGGCTCAGCCTGTAGCGTCCGTGACTCTGAGGCGGCAGGTCAAGGGTTCGCACCCCGCCACGGTCTGAGGTTAGCAAGGGCAAGCACTCAGGGTAACGATTACATCTGCCAAGACAAGTCCTTCGCAAGAAGGCAACCGTCCTAGCCCTTTGTTGAAAAGAGAGTCCGTGACGTAAAACCGGAACGGAACAAAACAGCAAACATTCTTAGAGGCATTTCTGATCTGTATTTTATAACACGACACTTTAGTGCCTAATATTATTATTCCTATTGTGTCAGATGGTGGGGTAGAAAGGGTATCTCATTGTATATTGTAAGTGATATATATGTGTGAAGGACTGATAGGAGTGAGGTTATGCAGAGGGTATGTTGAAACCATACCCTGAGAGAGGGGGGTAAGAATACTTCCTCCGTGTTCCCCTGCGTGTCGTAAAAAGTCAACTAAATGGGGCGGAGCGAGGGGGCTGGGAATCCTCTTCTCTGTATTTAATTCCCACAAAAAGTCAAAGTATTGTCTTTGACTCAGCCACCCTCCTTATAAGGGGGGATATGGCTTTGGAAATATGAATATGGATGTTGAAACCCTGCTGCCTCCATTTTTATGTTTAGTTATCCCCATCCTGCTAACTCCAGTGGGATATGGTGTTGCGCAAAGAAAATATAGATACGGATCCATTATATCTTTTATATCATGGATGACTATATTAGTGTAACAAAAAGGTCACATATAAAATATTTTCGAGAGGATAGGCTAAAAAAAACTGCTTAATATCATTTATTTCTCAAAACCAGAATAACACAGTAGAGCAGCCTATGTTATATGTACCATTACATATGCTTTCAACATAAAGGCAGCACAATTACTAGTTCTTTTACAAAGTAAGTAAATAATTGATAATAATATAAAGCAAGAAGAACAAACTCATTTTACTACTCTCATTACCAGTTTTGAATACTTCTTTTCAAATATTTGCCTAACACTTTTAGCATCTAAACTAATTAACATACAGTATATATATATATATATATATATATATATATATATATATATATATATATATATATATATATATATATATATATATATATATATATCATTTGAGATAATCAATATAATATATACATTCATATATATTTCTTTTTGTAGTATGCTTATATATATAAATATGATTAAAGTATAAGAACATCTTCCGTACTTAGTTTCTACAAGCACTGATGGATATATTCATCATAAATGGAATATTTTTGCTAAACAACAACAAACAGTCAGTTTTACGAGAAATAATACAGCTGTAGTTGGCTTATAGAGGTTCCTTAGAAAATATGTCATTGAAGAATACTTAATGATGTGAAGGTAATACTGTATGTGCACAATTACAATTACATATTCAAGTACATATCCCTAACATGGCAGAGTTCAAACATGTCACAAACATCAAACACAAAATGATACCAAGACTTAATGCCCTTAGATCTCTTGCCAATACAACATACGGACACATTTAAGAATTCACTACTGCAGTATACAAAATATATACACTTACTGATGGAATATAGAATCCTTGCTTGGGCTTCTAACTTCTCTAAAGCACACCACAACACCCTATAGATTATACAAGCACTAAAAATAATCACTGACTGCAGAACTACAATACTACAGACCACTTACATTAAGAAACCAAAGTCCTCAAAGTCATATACCATCTGGATACGTGGCACATCAATAGTCGCTGCAGCTTCCTAAAATCAACTCCACCCACTGAACTACATGGCAGAACACCCACACACATTAATGAACATAAAGAAAACACCTATCTCACAAAATTACACAAATACTGTCATTTCTTCCACCCCCGCCCACCCCGAACCAGCCACTGCAAAGATATTCATACCTAGTTGACTTTTCATTCCATCCAGTCACTCAATCACAACACAGCTGCATGTATATCCTCCTGACATCTAGCCCTCCGAATCCTTCCATCCCCGTAAAGATAGAGTCCACCTGGTCAAGCTGCCATGTAGGCAGCACCCACCTTTTATTAGTAATCAGAAGAGGCTGGCAGGCTCAATCAATGATGTCTGTCCAGGATGTAACACCTCGCCACATACAATCATACTCATTATGGAATATTTCACTGCTTTACACCATAAGTGCCAATAACACAGAATAAACTCCTTGACAGCTCCATGGGAAAGCCCGGTATTGGAAGTGATCTACCTTAAGGACTAGGGGCTGTTTGGCAAGGGAGCTTAGGGGATTCAGACATGGCAGTGTCTGAATTAATTTCTTTGAGGTCGTTGCTTTTGTTCCCTAAGCTGCTTGGCTAAACAGCCCTGAGTCCTTAATGAAGGCCACTGCTGATCCCAGGCTTTCCCGCAGAGCTCTCAAAGACTGTATGTTGCGTTGTTGGTGAAAGTGGTTGTAAACAGCGCAGTCTTTCATAACATATTTGATTGTATGCAGTGATGTGTTAGGGCTGGGTAGTACCCACATTGCTGCCGGCCAGGTTGACTTTTTTTCACGGGGAAGGTATGATTCAGAAGGATGGATGACTGGATGAAAAGGTGTGTCAAGTAGGCATTTATAAGTTTGCAGAGAGTGCTTTTGGGAGGGTTGGCCGGGAAGATGACAGTATTTGTGTGATGTCGTGTGCTACGTGTGTTGATGATCCTTGGTCTATGTGGATGTTCTGACATGTGATGTAGTGAACAAGTTTGAATTGTTGAAACTGCTTACGAGTATCCGTGTGCCTTTCATGTCCATACGGTCTCTGACTTTGAGGGCTTTGGTTTCTTGGTGTAAGGGATCTGTAAGTGTTGTAGCTGTACAGCCTGCGGATATTTTAAGTACTTTGTTTTGTTTGGTCTGTAGGGTATTGGAGTGTGTTTTTCTTAGTGAAGTCAGAACCACAGGCAGGGCTTATTTCTATACATAAGATTATATATTGTTTGTATACTGTTGTCGCAGTGTCTTTGTGGTGCCCAAATGTCGTATTGGTAAGTGATCTGAGGGCATTAAGTCTTGATTTCTACTTGTTCTGTGATATGTTGTTTATATGATTTTAGGTGTGCGTGTGTATACACATCTAATTGTGATTACAGAAAAGAGTACTATGCTCGAAACACCCCATCTGATCAGTTCCATTTTTATACTCATTGATACTCATCTTATTTGTACTTAAGACTATGGAAGCAGTTAATATTACCTATTTCCTCACTTAGTTTATTCCAGTCATCAACTATTCTTGCACTGAAAAAGTACTCCTTACATCCTTCAAAGAAGATTTCTTACGAAGCTTCAAACCTCTAGCTCTATACATAACCATATCAGAATATCAATCCCTTTCCACTTTGTCAAAACCATGAAGGAATTTAAAAACCGTCGCCATATCACCCTTCTAGCTTCAAGTTATGGTAAGTAACTCCCTCAGCATTGCCTCATAACTGAGATTGTGTATCATTGTCACCAGTTTTGTAGCATGTTTTTGATTTTTTCCACTTGATTTATATGTTTTTTCAGTTGTGAATTCCAAAAGGGCACTGCATATTCAAGCTTTGGCCTCATTGAGTTTACATAAATATTTCTGAGCATTTCCTTGTCCATGTGTCTGATGGACACCCTTAAATTTGCTAAGAAAGCATATGCAGCCTTTACTACCCCATTTATATGCATTCCTGGAGACAAATCTGCCAATAAGTTAACCCCTTGATCACTTTCGTTATGTCTCTGAAATTAAGTACCCAAACTTGGGCCTTCTTGCAGTCATGCTCATTTTCATTACCTTACATTCTGAAGCACTGAAATTTATTAGCCACTTTTCTTGAGTGATAAAAAAGTGGTTAATGAAATTTAGTACTCAAAATATGAGGTAATAAGAATGCGCGCGAGTGCAACAAGTTTCCAGCTTGGAAACTCAATACTAAGTGCAGAATTACAATAGACAAAGAATGAGAGATCTAGGGGAGAAATATTAATAGATCTGTCTCCGTAAATGCACGTAATTGGTATAGTTAAGGTTGCACATGCTTTCTTAGCAAATTTAAGGGTTGCCTTTAGACACATGGAAAAGGAAATGTTCAGAAATATGTCTGTAACTTACATGAGGCCATAGCTTAAATATACAGTATCCTTTTGGAAAGAGTTCAGAGGATACTAAGAAACCAGCGACAGAAATACGCTCAATTATGAGGTGAGGCTAAGGGAGTTAGACTTACTGTCACTTGAAGCTAGAATGAAGAAAGAATATATGATGACAGTTTTTAAATTCCTTCATGATTTGCTAGAGCGATATTTTGATATGTGTATTTCTAGAACTAGAGGTAATAGTTTGCAGTTTCGTAAGAATACTTCTTTGAAGGGTGTAAGAAGTACTTTCTTATTGTAAGAATAGTTGATAACAGAAATTAACCAAGCGAGGAAGTAGTTAATGCTAAATGGATTCATATTCTTAAGGACAAATATGATGAGTCTAATTAGGTATAAAAAATGAATGGCACTTTTCTATATACACAAATAGCTAAGCAAACATATACATACACACATGCACGTGTGTCGAGATTTTGTTTATGGTGATGTTGGAAAAGTCGCAGTGTTCTGCAGTCCATGTTGTGAAGAGAGAAATTGTAGATTTGGAACCATTTTTTGTAAGACTGCGGTGAACCATTCAGGTAGTGTGTTGAGGTAGGACTGACGGAGATCTACAGCTATGTTTGCAGCAATCCAAGTGCTTAAGGTGTATGGTGCTGAAATTGTCAGGGCCAGAGGCACATGAGTGCTGGAGATTGTTGATGATATTCTTTGTTTGATGGTTGGTGAAAAATGTATAGTCTGGGTCTGTAGGGAACAGTCTCATACATCTGAGATGCGTCAGTTGTCATGGCGGGGATGAAGATAACTGACATGAGAGAAATGGCTCATTATGGGGTTTACCTGTTTTTTGTTTTAGTGTAGTGTTTGACATCAGGTGCTGTTGTGTGATTATTTGAAAGAGTAATGCTCTCTAGTGTTTTGTAGAGTTTGTTTTGTGATAAAGCACTTTCAGATAATTATTTCAAGTTAATGCTTGTTGTTTTGTAGTATTTTATTGTTTTGTGTGTTAAGTGCTTGTATTTGTTGTGTAGTGTCGTGTGTGGGGAGTTTAAGGAAATTTTAGTGTATCGTGTTGTCTGATGAGGTTTTGAAATTCTGGCATGAAACTTTGATTTTCTCTTTTTGTTACCTCTAGGAACATATTTTTAGTCTGCATTTTGATTTGTTGTGTTAAAGGAGCGTAAAGCATTGCTTATGTTTATGATGGGAGTACTGTTTAGTTTCGAACTGCTGTTCTGTTTCATTAGTGAAACTTCCCAGTTGGCTCTTTTATAATTGGTGTAGGTGTTTGTGGTAAGATGGGATGGTTCTTGATTTGGTGGTGGTGATGATGGGAAGGGGATTACAATCTTTGTTTTTTACCATTTTTCATGATGTTATGGGGGTAAGATATGGTGATCAGAAGGTGATGTCTGAGGATGATGGTCGGAACTGGCTTTGGTATGGAATGTGTTGGTGAATATCAT
The DNA here is from genome assembly GCA_037179515.1 of Halocaridina rubra. Lineage (NCBI taxonomy): Eukaryota > Metazoa > Arthropoda > Malacostraca > Decapoda > Atyidae > Halocaridina > Halocaridina rubra. The sequence continues at coordinate 134,604 of JAXCGZ010020764.1, forward strand.
TTAGAATGGTATCGTATGACCAGCCCTCTCTCTTTGTCGGGGCCATCAACAAACTACGTGACTGTCTTAGCACTGAAGATTTCAACCAGGGTGATGCTTGAAGTGTTTGTGACGTATTGTAATTGTGGGTGTAGTCACTTGATACTGTAAGGGGATGTTATGTCTGATGTGTTGCCAGTGCATACTTTAATTGATTTTATATCTGTGGTAGTGTCCTGTGGGGGAAGAGGGATATTGTACATGTACTGCAGTCTATGAAGTTATCGAACTTGTGTACCAGAGTGATAAGTCTGCTCCCAATCTGGTCGTATGATGGTGGTGTGTGGGTGTTTTATAGGTTCTATGTAGTTTTGTTTCTTGTAAGATGGCAATGTGTGTATATTGTTGTTTGATGAAGTTAAAAAGTTCCCTTTTTTTTTGGTGTTAATGCCATCTATGTTAAGTTGTAGCCCAGTAATGTTGTGTTTGCAGTGTGTGTTAGGTGCTGATGCAAGGGAATTAGGAAGTATTTGTGCAGTGTTTCTTGTAAACAAGTGTTGCACAGGGAAATTGTCTCCAATTTCTGCATGCATTGCAGGAAACTGAGCCTTTTGTGTGTCAGTTCGAATTGACGGGTGTAAACAAGTTAAGACATATGTGTTTGTAGTTGCGTCCTGGGTTGCTCTCATTGTCTCCGGCTTGAAAAAGACTATTGAGAAATGAAGTAATCACCCAGGTGACTGAAGGTTTTGCTGGGTGTTTGTGCCCAGTGAGGGGCATGGGTTGTTTAAGGCAGTGTGGCCTCTTTTGCTGCTCCTCTTCTAAATAGCTTGGCGTCCTCTTCTGATTTGCAGCTCCTGAGGGTAGTCCCACGACATAAACACTGTCACACCAAGTTTCTAATTTGAGGTTTAGTAAAGGGAATAAAGAAAAATGCACTTAGATTAATGTATCCTCATCTCGTTCCGTGAAAGCCACAAGCAGTGACTGTTCTGAAGGGGTTCTACGCTCAAGACGTCGTAGAAGTGACGATAATTCACATGCACCACCATTATCATCTCCTTTCTTAATATTTGGATCTTTCCACTCTTGCACAGGAACACTCTCTGCTGCTGCTAACTGTTGGCGTCCTGGACTATGTAAGTGTCTCTCTTCTGATTCCTTGACAGATTTAAATTGGTTTTCCTTTTCTCGGAGGCGAACTTTAAATGTGTCTTGAGTATCCCACACTCGCTGCTCTTTGGTTTCCCCTTCTGTCCAGGAATGACGCCAGACAGTCGGTTGAGAATGAGATGAAGAATGACTTGAGTCAGTTACCTGGATTGAGTGTTTGTGCTGTGTAGCATGACTACTGCATGTGCGAGGTTCTAGGGAAGAATAAGGATGAGTATGTGTTGCATGAACATATTCTGGATATGAACGTTTAGAATGAGATAAAGGAGTAGGATACTGCCCATATGATGATATATCTCCTGGGTGTTGAATATGACTTCCAGAGTAGCCTTCATCATGTCGAGTAGAATGACCATGGCTTGAATGGTATCGAGTAGCTGGGGTATGATGAGAAAGTTCAGAATGGGTAGGCTGTGCAAAATGTACTGTAAGGTTTGATTTGCCTGGATGAGTTGATATTGCAGAATGAACACTACGAGTTCCATGGCTTAATTGAGTGGAACGCAAAGTTTCTAATTGCTGACCTCTGTAACCACTTGCTGGATGAATTGAATGCATCTCTTCGGTATGGTGCATGACTTGTGGCTGCGAAGAATGAGCTCGCAAAATCTGAGTGTCAGGTTTAATTTGGTGGCTATGAGCGACCTGAGGAATATGACTATGTTCAGTGGCATATTGAAGAGAACTTGACGTTTTTGAAACCTGATGTATATCATGGCTTACTTGAACCATCTGTGATCCACGGGATGGGTAAGGCATTTCTGATGTTTTGGGTGACACAGAGTGAGGATATGAATGCTGCTGCAAGCTGTGGGTTTCATGATCCTGATGCTGAATAGTTTCAGATATATTTCTTGGAGTAGTTTCCCTAACATCTCGTATGCCATGTCCCCAAGAAGTTGGAGGGGGTACCACAGGAGGGACATTATTCCGTGCTTTGTTGTCTTGAGTTTCAACCTGCATAATATTTTTTAAAAATATACATCATAAGCAACTGCCTTAATGATTAAGCAATATTAATACAGAAATCTATGAGACCCTCTCCAGCAAGATCTAGATCAAACTATATTTTTCAAACTAGCCTTAGTAGTGGGGAGAATGACTTCCATACATGTATTGCTCAAGTACCATTGGAAATGACTTAAGAGACATAGGAGAGCAGATGAACAAAAATTCCTTTTGCCTTCCTTGAAAACTATTTTCTTGTCAGAAATGAACTTAAAACAAAAACAAAAAAGGAAAGGCTATATAAAGCGAATGACTTCGTTATATGACCATCCTGTTGGATATAATGGGATGTGGTATCTCATTTCGAAATAAAATACCTGTACAGACAAGACAACAAGGGAGAAAGACTGTTACCCTTATATTCTCTGCATGTTGTAACATCAAAATGAAAGAGAAGGTAGACTGGAAGATTTGTATGCTCTGAGTGTCATGACAGCAAACAAAGGCTGATGTCTTTGCTGGCGTAGGAAATAAATTTGCCTTTGTATTCTCAGGGTATTGATAAGCTGACTAAAACGTATAAAGAAGCTAAGAGTCAACAGTCCTCTTCCCTGGATTTTTTTTTCCTTTTTCTTACTGTAGAACACCTGATAGAAGGGGTGAAAATGGGTAGGGTAATAGCTTCCCTTTGTTTTGCTCAGTTATGACCAGTGGCCTCAGCAGACTATGGCTTCACATTAATAAAACGTAATATGATGCCATCATATCACTTATGATAGTAGCTCAGTGGTTAGAGCACTAGGCTTGGGAAGTGACAAACCTGTGTTCGAGCCCACCTCGAGGCATTAGGAAGGGTATCCATTACCCAGCTCCAACCTGTCAGTGTCCACCTCCATTCGAAAAGAGAAAAATTAAAAAACCAGATCAAATATGATAGTCATACCTGTTCCCGTGAAATTGTAGGCTCCTGGAACCTTGTTTCAGCAACGCCAGTCTTGCGAGTTGGTCCAGGTTGAGCACTTAGAGGTTCTTTGTACTTTCCTGTTCTCACCTTAAAATAATATTAATTTAAGAGATTATGTCATTCATTCTGTATCACTTAAGTATACTTTTAGAATTGTACATGTAAGGTTCTTCTAATAATCTAACGTTATAATAAAAGTTTGGTTTAATTTTTGGATATTTCATTTGATTGTACTAGTTGTCATATTCTTAAGTGTTTTTGTCGTCATTAGACTAGTAGCTTTCATATTCCTAATTACTTATGGAAAACATTTATAAAAAGTGTTTATGTACCTGCATCTCAAGTCTTTCAAGTTCTTGAAGGCTCATATCGAATCCCCCGAAGCTCTCTCTGTAACCTGATATTGTAGATGTTTCCATATAGCTAATTTCACTAGCACTTTCTGGCTCAGGCTGAATAACACCTGGTCTGTGGAGGAAAATATTGATCAATAGAGTTATTTGCTGCTTTATGTGTCATTATTAAACCCCATTCGAATAGGGAGGACACAGACAGGTCTAAGCTGGAGAATTAAAGCTGGCTTCCTTTCCAAACGCTCTGCACTGGACTCAAACAAGTTATCATCTCCCGAGTCGAATGATTTAACCACTTCACTACCGCGGTCAACATTGATTAACAACGCATGTTCATTATTATATTTTATATTGATCCAATTAGGGAACTACAGTATTGGTCGAGCCCTCTGCTGTGCATTAGGAGGACATTCAGTCTTAACTTCCCAACTCAAACCTGTCTATGTCCTCCCTCCATAAATGGGGATTGACTGTGAAACATAAAACGGCAATGAACTGTACCGAAAGTTTAGACATAGATATTTCTATTTCAAAAATATTCTTATCCTTTGTTTTGACAATATGGAGGTCTTATATACCTAAGAACGTTCACTTACAAACGTCCTAATTTCAAAGAGGGCATTTAACAATATAGCCAGTAGGGTAGCCACAACTGAACTAAATGAAGTAGCAGCACTTCTTCATAACTTTTCTATCTTCACCCGTTGCATGAGCTGAGGAATGAAACAATTGTTCATCGCCATTTCTGCTACATTAGCTTTGTAAAGACGGTTAGGTTTTCAATATGTAAAAACCTTAGCACCAGAATGGATGACGCCAAAATGGGTGTAGAAACTTAACAGGCACTGCCAAAATGGGCGCGCCAGTATGAACCAAACCTCATCAGTGGTGCTTTTTGCGCAAGAACTATCAAGGAATAGGCTGCCCATCAAGCTCCTAACACTTCCAGTCGGGTCTCACAACACGCAAGGGATCTTGACAATATGGAGGTCTCAGACACCTAAGAACGTTCACTTACAAACGTCCTATTTTCAAAGAGGGCATTTAACAATATAGCCAGTAGGGTAGCCATAATTGAACTAAAGAGAAGTAGCAGCACTTCTTCATAACTTTTTTATCTTCACCCGTTGCATTAGCTGAGGAATGAGACAATTGTTCATCGCCATTTCTGCTACATTAGCTTTGTAAAGATGGTTAGGTTTTCAATATGTAAAAACCTTAGCACCAGAATGGATGACGCCAAAATGGGTGTAGAGACTTAACAGGCACTGCCAAAATGGGAGCGCCAGTATGAACCAAACCCCATCAGTTGTGCTTTTTGCGCAAGAACTATTAAGGAATAGGCTGCCCATCAAGCTCCTAACACTTCCAGTCGGGTCTCACAACACGCAAGGGATTTTGATTAAGACATTCCTTTTCTCCCACTGCCAGAGATTATAATAGATAATACTTAAAGAGAAAACTTGCAGAAAACTTCAGGACAATGTAATTTACGTTTTATGTGTTACTATTAATCTCTATTATGGGGTAGAAACACAGATTTTAGCTGAGGATTTAAGCCTGGATGCTCTTTCTCATGTCCAATGGTGGGCTTGATTACAGGTGTGTCACCTCAAAGAGTCAAGACTTCTAACCCCTAAACTACTGCAGGCCCCAACTTTAATACAGTGTAGGACTGCTTTTCCCCCAAGGTAACATATTCTGCATACAGGATAATCTATATTAATAATGAAACTAAATTCGCTATAATTTTTGTTAACATATTACTTACAATACTCTGTGCTGTGAAGATAAACTGAAACTCCCGAAATATTGGGACTTGCCTTTTATCAGCAGTGAAGAAAGGTTAGGTTAAATTAGGTCTAGCCTAAACTAACCCTTCTTTGCTGTTGATAAAAGGCAGGTCCTAATTCTTCAGAAGCTCCGAAAAACTAAAGGTAGTCCTATTTCTAGGTCAGCTTAATATACAAATGTGAAAGGTAGTCAATATTATTGCATTCCACTGGCGTGCACGGACATACTGTTGTTCTTTAATTGCAGAGGAAAGCATATGATGAAATTAAATGATGTTACTACTATTCAAGAAGTGCACTTATACTCTCCTACCGTAAGGGACTACTGCTATATTTATTCTAAGTCATGTCCTTTACTTTAAAAAGAATATCAAATATCATGTTTGAAATCCAAAAGAATCTGCCTGTATGACTTCATTGTGTGTAATCTTTTAACTACAGAAGAGGAGCTGATATTCAGCATTTACCTTTTACAATTATATACATAATGACTTACAATAACGACTTTCTAACAGTTCCCTTTAATTAGTCCGTCCCCAGTGTATTAAATAGCATACAAATGTTACATTTTGATGAAAGTATCATTGGGTAAATCCATTGTAAAATCTCATACATTGCACTGAATTATTCGATGTTTGATGCTGCATTCATATAGATGGATATTATAAGGAAACTTGCATTAGAATTCACTGGGCATCGGCAGTATTTGTAAATAATAAAGGGTTATTGAAGGAGTTAGTTCTCTTTTTGTAAAATCGAATGTTTATCTATCTATATATATATATATATATATATATATAATATATATATATATATATATATATATATATATATATATATATATATATATATATATATATAATATAATATATATATTATATATATATATATATATATAATATATATATATATAATATCAGTACAGGTAGTTGTTTTGAAATTTAAGTCAATAGAGAATCCCTAAACTATGGCAGTAATAATATGTTACTGTTTAATTTTTCCGTGGGAAAATTTAAAAAATATATAGTTTTGGAGCTACGAATAAAGAATGAATGTGTGAAAAATAGTTTTAAGTTTGATATGTCTATTTTTCTTATTATTCGAAAAATTGATGATTATCATTTTATCTACTATTATTTAACCTCTTTTGGAAATTTCAGAATTAATTGCTTTTCAGAATTTGTATTCACTCATGGTTTCACTAGCAGAGGAAGTAAACTGCGTTCTTTGGTTGACTGAGCTAAAATCTGTCGCTGCTGTCCAAAGTAAGTTTAGAACTCATTACAATTAAGAACCACACAGGAACTCCATATCCAAGTGGATGAAAAAGTTTCAAGAAATAAACTATGTCAATGATATGACAGTCTGTCAGACCAAATCTAAGTGAAGGATCTGTAGAAAGTTGAATAAAATAAATAAAAAGGGTATCTATAGAGCTGAGGCTTCTAAATCAACTATGTACAGAATTCTACCAATAAAACTTTATATGAAAGTGTATCTAGGTAAAGGAAGAGGTAGAAGGTGGGTGGTAATGCAGACAAAACACAGAGTGTTTCAATAACTTTAAGATGGTTACAGAGAAGGTAATTTGTAAGATAAACAGAAGAAAAACTTACTTATAGTTGAAAGGAGGTCGACGAGGGAAACCAGGAGGCATCAATAATCTTAAATCATATCAACAGTAATTAATATACTGTACATACATTCATGTCCAAAATTGACAGGACAGTAAGTTACTTTAGATTAGAAATATATTTGAAAAAAAAAAATGTTTTAAGATCAACTAATCATTCATCATAAAATGTAAGAATTGCTTCCCTAACAAAGTAATTTAATATTGAAATAATTTATGATGTTCACATGAGACAGTGAAGGCAGGATCTATGTGTATTAAAGAAGTGGTTGTGTTTTGTGTATTTTTGTCTTCCCGTCCATATGTCTCATTATTAAAATACACCTACCTTTGACGATCCCTTTTCAGCGAAGCGCGAGTCTGTGAGGGGAAATCATCTTTTGCAATATATGGAACCGACAACTCTCTTAGTGCAGGGTCTTCCCCGCCTACTATTTGCCCAGTAGTCATAGGAGGTAATCGGGCAGGTTCAACTTCAATATGGGCTACTTGTGGAGTACGCTCTTGAGTCTGTATTAAAAAGTGCATTAGTTCAATTCAACTTTTGTAAGACAATATGTGAAAAAACTATTTCTGCAAATAAATTTATAGTAGAGAACAACTGTAAATAAAACAGAAGGAAACATTTTAGCCTCATAAGCATTGTATCATATTATATAAGACTTCCTTGACAGAGTAACAGGTGACCTTGACTCGGAATGTGACAAAGCAGTGTTTGCACCAACCGCAAGACGTTAGGAAGGGCATCCTGCTCTGACTAGACTGTGTACATCCTTATGCAAATGGGAACTCATAGTGACACATAAATTGGCAAAGAAAGACAATCACAACATAACATGTCAAGAGCTGGATTCTTAAGTCAATTTCAAGCATCTCATTAAAGAATGTATGATGCCCAACAATTGGAATGGAGCCCTAAAAAAGTGTCATGGTATGTAATGGGACAACTAGAAAAACTAATGGGAACTACTAGACAATGTCTGAACTCATTCAGTGCAAACAGAACCATATGCAAGAGAAAACAAAAACCAGCATAGAATATACAGACATAAACAGTAATACATCATTTATAAGTTATAAGGGTTATTTATGTGCTTTTTATTTAACCCTGACAAGTTTTGAGTAACATACCACTAACTGGTGAGGCTGAAGAGTAAAAAACTAAATGAAGACAAAAGAAAAAGTGAAAATTAGCAAAACCATCCAAGTAGTGTATATCATATATGATTGCCTTGAGCCAATTGCATTAGGTGAATAAGGTTTAAGTCTTACGAATTCATAGTGGAATTTTTCCATACTGTGTATTCCAACATTCGTTCCTTATTATGGGGGTAAACAAGCTGCGGCTGTTGGGTCTCATGAAAGAAAACCCTAAGCCACTTACCCCGAGGGTGACCCAAGCAGGGTAAGTAGGGGAATTGTGGACGCCCTTTACCCCCAATGAGACTGAGGGATATTAGCTTCTGGTGAATGTGTGTGTTCTGACTCAAGTCATCCCCGCCTTACAATAGCGATTGCGGCTACTGTATATGCACATATGGCAAGCTTTGCACCTATGATCATAAATAAATGAGATAGAAGCATTTACCTCGACATGATGACCATGCTTGCTCTTGCGGAACCTAAATGTCTTTCTTGACTGAGCCATCTGACGTTGTAGTCTGTGACGTCCTCTAACACTTTCCTGGCTGCCGCTCAGGCTTCCCTCTTGCCCTCCTCCAGTACCGCTAGGAACTCCTGCTTCACCTGGGCTAGTAGGTGTTGAGAGACTGCTGTCTTCACCTGTAAATTATGCAACATAATTATTTAAAAGTAGGCCTAATTGTGATAAAAATCCTTGTTCAGTACTGTATTTAAAACACAGTGCATATATAACAGTAAAAGTACTGTATTGATTAGGAATTATATGTTATGATATAATAACTTTTGACTGTCAAAAGGATACAGTCATAGAGAGAATACATCACCACCACTAATCCATAACAAAGTACCGGTACTCTTACAGCTTGCTAAATACCCTAAGACTCAAAACCAACTTAATAAGATACTCTCCTGACATTGTTAGCTCCACAAGACGAAGAAGGGTTTAGAAAATGAGATTTACACAAAACACTAAGTAAATGGACATATCTATTTCAGAGACTTGGGTTCAGATGAAACGTCATAAGACAAAAATATTCTGCCCAACTTAAACAATCAAGATAAAAGATAATTTTGTAAACTTAACAATGGAAAGAAAAATAATCAGATAAATATGTATAATTATTACGTACTTAGACAACATAACAAAAACTTAAAAATTTATATAATCTCGCAGCAAAAAGTTTGCTTCAGAAAATGACACCACATCAGTTCTGAAACAGGTTAAGTTTCTCCATAATTTACATAATTAAAGGTGGATATATTTGGAACTCCCTTATAAATAAAATAAGAATGTATCTATGACTCATATCAATATGGAAGAGGGAATTTATGCATTCCTGTTACATAATGCACATGATGCAAGAAGTTTTAATTTTGCCATTGTTTACTAATCACGATAATCAATTCTTACAAATCAATAGGGCTGAGAAGTTACAATATATCAGAACGAATAAAAGTGCTCTGAAAACATTACTCACATATATTGTAATCGTCCTAAAAATGCTAAGATATGCTTTATAGAGGATCAGATCGTTTTAACCTAATGTATAAGCAGTATAAATGTGTATATATTGACACAGTTCTGCTCGAGTTAAAAGGTAACTGTTGTCAGATATGGTAAAAGTCTTTGTTTTACAAAAATATTACAAGCGTTCTCTTGCACTGGACATTATGCTTTTAAGTACATGTGTTTACGGATTTTGCTATATATTTCATCTGCCCTCCTTATTGTCGAGTCAATTATACCAGGAAGATTAATGGTATAGATACGCATAAATGGCAGTTATAATACTGTAATGAAGGCTTTTGCATTTTATATAAAACTTTTAGATGATATCAATTCTACTAGGAAAGTTTTTATTGTATGATATTCTCAAATTAAATACAAAAGTATTATTTTTCTTGTCAGGAAATAGGATATACAAATTGCTAAACTGCTCGCTCCTTGATCTGACTAAGGATACATTAGTGATAGCAACCACACTGGGTTGTTCAGTTTAAATAATTATTATAAGAATGTGCATATATATTTGCTTACATTAACTTATTAACACTGCCTTCTCCTTGAACACCAGCTAAGGTAGGGTTACCACCTCTCATAATTACAGTAAAACTATTTCTAAGTTTTCTACAGTTTGTGTGAAGAAACTGAACTGCTCTCAATCGTTTTCAAACTGAGAATCAGTGTGATGGAACTCAATATGATATACAAATATTAGTCTGCATGAACCTGTAGTACAATGGAAGACCAATTCCATTATAAGAAGCATGGACAATGTCAAAATGGCAATCAAAACATCCCACAGCAAAACACGACATACATGGATGGAAAAGACTTGACACCATTTTGCTTGCTGACCTAATAACCACCTAACAGTCAATTGTGGAATCATGATCTTCTATATATAAAACGCAAGCATATACATAAAAGAAAATCGTGAACTTGCTCTTTTATATAGCCATGGCAAATTGGGCAATCGTGCCCTTCAGTCATGGTCAGAAAATGATGATGAAAAATCGAACTCCATTAAAAGTAAATAAATAAATAAATATGTGCAATACATGGAGTCAAAAATATAAAAAAACAAGTAAATAGAAAAGATATGATGAGAAACCAAAGTGACCAGAAATTTTAATGCACTTAGTCTCTTGAAAATGACAATTTATATCAAACAGGGAAGACAATGTACCAAGAACAAGTCCATAGTCTAACAACATAAGGAGAGAAACGGGAATCCCATCACTGTAAATTCAGTGAAATCTCTTGCAATAATGTAGAGATGTAAAGCTACTGCCTCACAGGTGTATTAAGTTGTAGGCAGATGCTCTTACCCAGCAACACAACTTTGCAGAACACTATCAAGAGTAATACCTGTGGATATAAATGTCATGGAAACTTGAGAATGCACAGCAAAACAGTGGATATGTTCTATAGCTGCAGAGTTATTTGAATAATTATCTTAACTCTTGAGAAGATAACCTATAGACAAACTCTTCCAAATATGAGATTAATATTCCATATATGGATGTACAGCGTACTAGTTAACTGTACATATGGTACAGCTATTCAAAAGTAAAGAATATTTGGGACCTGAAGGACTCTCCCAACTTGTTTGAAGCAGACTTGACTTTACAATTGTATGAAATTTTCAGGACTGATTTCAGGCTTTGTTGATTCCCATTATATTAACGGAAAGGTATGGCTGAGTAAGATTATTTTCAAATATAATTTAAATTTTTCTGTGTCACTATTTTTAGAGGAAACGGGTAAAAGAAAACGGTTAAAACATTCCCTGAAAAAAAAATGCAATACATTATAATAAAAAAAAAAAAACAGAGGCACATCAATCAGGGACTCTAGAATCCTGCTTCTATGACTGAAAATATTTTTTATTCTGTGCCTGGGGTCATACATAACGCAAATCATAACCACTCATCCTGCTTAGGGTGGACGAACACAACCAGTAATAATAATAATTCAAATAATGTTGCAAACTCAAAAGTACAAATAAGGGGACCACCACAGCATAGTAGTAAAATGCTTGACTTTGGAGGTGATGGACTCGCGTTCGTGCACAACACGTGGTGGCAGAAACGGAATGCAGCCTTGAATCCCCATCCATGGCGACACATAAAAAAAGTAAAAGAACTTAAATGTACTAACATATAAAACATATAAAATCATCTATAAAGGAAGAAACCATTACCAATGCAAGATGAGGCGATAATAAAAAAGAAATCTCATATGCTTATTAGATATAATAAATTCTTGATGAAAATTCTTATTCTCTTCCACACTAACTCTGGCTTGATAGGAAAATTTCTATCAGATTCCCCTTGATAGTGAAAATCTTGTTAAAAACATTGAACAATTACATTTGCACACATTTAAATATAGAAAGCCTTATACAATGAGTCAGTAATTAGTTCTAAACTCTTAAATAAAAGATGAAGGCTATCAACTACCTACTGTGCCTTGAGGTGTATAATTTTGGGAGACTCCCATGCTCTTACCATAGATATGGTTATAATACTAAATGCATATTAATATGAGCATGATACTAAATGCCGAGATTAGTATCTTCAGTCTCCCTTGCACTTGATCTGGCTTAATAGGAAAGATGTAATTAGTCTCCCTTTCCTCAACAGTGGAAATCATATGAAAATAATATTTTGCACTTGTATGAAATATACCTCTTGTTATTTTTGCCGTTTTGTATGTCACTAATAAATTCATTATGGGAGTAGACAGAGAGGTTGGAAATTGGGAATTGAGGCTGGTTAGCCTTTCTAGTTCTCTGCAGTGGGTTTAATTGGGGGTCTGTCACTACCCAAGTTAAGAGCTCTAACCGCTGCATTACTGCGGTCCCCATGCAAGAGATATGTGTGATTTACACATTATTATCATGAGTATTTTCATTTAACCCAAAACTAGTCAAACTTAATAGAAGGAGTTCATACTAATTCGTCTCCCTCAGTGGTTGAATGCAAATCACTAAACAGCACACACATATGCAAATATTTAAATATCAAACCACCCATACAAAACAGGTATCAAACCTTGAACATATACAATTAAGGAACAAACATATTGTGGTATAATGGTGACAGGAGGGTTAAATTTTTCTTCACTATTAATTATTTGTAACAAACAACCTACACACGTTTCAATCAAGCTACATTCCACATCTGATCCTTCTCATTATGCATTTCTCCCTCTTTTATCGTGGGGGTTTGGTTCCAGGACCGGCCGCGATAGGTGAAAATTCCCGAAGTAGGAACTCAATATATACATAGGTATTTTATATTTATTTTTCCCTTTACTGTATAAACCCTCCCTGCACTGTTAACAAACCACCCTTTAATTTATTAATAACAGCGTGAAAGTGTAAATCTATATGAACGTGATAGGTAAGCTTACCGTGAATGAGGTGATGATGACGTGTACATACTCAACAGCCAATGACAGCTTTACGGTTGCTTTTTGAGAGAAAATAACATGGTAATGGGGAGTTGCTGTCGCTGTTTATTCTTTTCTGCGAAGATGGTCTTGTAAGGAGTCATGGCAATAATATTGCAGATGGTCACCAAACGAACCATATTATCGTCATGCTCCTGCAACAGTTGTTGGAGTTCTTTTGCATGTTTATACATGGCTGCCAGAGGTTCTTCGACTTCGTGTGTTTCCTCTGGTTATTCTTCTTCCTCTCTACTCGCTGATTTTGTCATTTCCTCCAAGTCTTCATCAGTCAAAGGCTGCGGGTGGCAGTCTATCAGTTCATTCATGTCTTCGTGAGTCATATCTTTAAAGCCTTCTCCTCCTAGAAATGCAGCCAACTTCACAGCTTTTGCAACTGCAGAAGGTATGGACTTCGTCAGAAGCAAATCCCTTGTAGTCGTAGATGACTTCTGGCCACAATTTCTTCCAGCTGGCATTGATTGTGGCAGGCTTCATCTCTTTGATTGCATTCTGAATATTTTGAAGGCATGTAGCACTCGTGTAGCTGCGCCAGTATGTCTTCAGTATGAATTCTTTGTCCGCATCCATGGAGTCAGCTAGGTAGAGGGCCTTGAACGCAGGAATAACACCTTGATCCATAGGCTGAATCAGTGATGTTGTATTCAGTGGCAGGAACTCTACTTGAACACCATCATATTCGAGATCAGTTGCGTGGCCACCAGCATTATCCGTCAAAAGAAGGACTTTAAATTCAAGGCCCTTCTCTGCAAGATAAACTTTGACCGGAGGGATAAAGCATTGGTGAAACCAGTCCAATGTGAGACTTTTCATGATCCAGGCCTTAGGGTTATGCATCCAATACGCTGGCAGCAGATTCTTGTTTTTGTTCTTTAAAGCCCTAAGGTTCTTTGACTTGTAGATAAGCCTAGGCTTTACAAGAAGCCCGCAGCTTCCCGCACATGATGAGGGTAACGCGGTCTCTGTGCGCTTTAAATCCCAGGGCTTTAGCTTCTTCCTTGAAGAGAAGAGTGCGAGACGGCATTCTCTTCCAAAATAACCCAGTCTCATCCATGATAAAGACTTGCTCAGGAGCATATTCGCCCTCAGCGATAATTTTCTTAAAGTCGTTCTTTAAACATTCTTCAGCTGCAGCTGTATCTGCAGAGGCAGCTTCACCATGCACCGAAAAGCTCTTTAGGCCATAGCGTTTTTGAAATTTGGCGAACCATCCCTTTCTTGCAAAGAACGATCGTGTCCTTGGGGGAGAATCGCTGGAGGGTCCTGGTTGTGGGTCGTCGATATCTTCTTCTCTCTCCTCCTCACGGTCGTCACTGTTGCCGTCAGGTTCATTTGCAGCGAATGTCTCGTACAGCCTCTTCACCTTTGTTTGTATAATATTGGTGTTTAAGTTGAAGTTCTTCATCTTGCAATCAGCAATCCACAGGGCCAAAGCAGATTCCATCTGCACTATTATCTTATTATGGGATGTTACGACCCTCTAGTTGTTTTACTAAAAGAAATAGCTGCTGTTTTCCTGAAATTTGCCTCGTTCTTTTTGATGTATCGAACAGTAAATTCGTTGATGCCGAAATGGTGGCCTTTATCCGCAAACCCTCTTCCTTCCTTCAGCATATCTAACAGTTTTACCTTATCTATTATGGTTAACATCTTCCTTTGCCGCTCAGGCTTACTACCAGAAGCCGTAGAAGATGAAGGACACTTGGGAGGCACTGCAGAGGTTGAAATACGAAAGTTTCACAAAATCACAAGCACAACATATTAAGAAGCATAATGCAAACGACGCAAACGCGAGTAGACTGAACGGGCGAGGCGAGGCAATGGAAGATGCTGGGAGAATGAAGCTTCAATCAAAAAGCCAATCAGACCCCATGATACAGAACACAGAAAAAATTCTGTGATTCGTTGTCTCCCACCCATCAGCCAATAGCATCCCATGTACTATCTCACATAGGTGCGACCCTTTGCGTTTTCCAAGATGCCAATACAGTGTACGCTATCGTACAGTATTTTACATGATGCAATACTCTGAGTTACATGTTTAAATTTATGTTTTTTTACTATTTTTTACTGTTTTATTATTCTTAGGCTAGGAAATACTTTCTTTTTATCAATAAAATAATGAATATACTGGAAATTTTAATATGTACTAGCTCACGTAGGTGCAACCCTTTTTGTTTTCCGAAACGCCCATACCAGTATCGTATTTTATATGTTGCAATACTGTGAGTTACATGTTTGAATTTATGTTTTTTACTATTTTTTACTGTTTTATTGTTCTTAGGCTAGGAAATGCTTTTTTTTATTAATAAAATAATGAAAATATTGGAAATTTTAATATGTACTAGCTCACGTAGGTGCGACCCTTTGCGTTTTCCGAAACGCCGGTAATGGTATTGTACTTTCTATGGTGCAGTGATACATGTTTAAATTTATGTTTTTTTTACTATTTTTTACTGTTTTATTATTCTTAGGCTGAGAAATACTTTTTTTTATCAATAAAATAATGAAATTTTTTTTTCAATAAAATAATGAATATACTGAAAATTTTAATATTTCAACATATGGTGGATTCTCGCATATACCCAGAAAAAAAAAAGCTCGCCCCCCAAAAAAACCGCAATGCACTGAATTCGAGAAAGGTGAACCGCGATACTGTACTGGATTCTTTCTCCTTTTTATCTCATCTGACCACTGCCTTGTCTCTATCTCCATTATTATGGCTCCTACACCTCCTTCCCTTACCTTCACACACTGCTTTTGGTACTAAAAGGAATCTGACTGCTTATTTTCTAGACTTTTATATTTATTTTTGCCTTTACTGTATAAACCCTCCCTGCACTGTTAACAAACCATGGGGTTTAAAATGAGTGCAGCTGCATTGGCTCTAATCCTATTTTGGCGACAATTCATATAGCTGGCACTAAGAAGATTTAAATCTTGTAAACCATACCAAATCTAACTCTTTACAAAGCACGTGGTACTATATACAGGATGGACCCAATTGTTTCATTCCATTGCCCCCTGCAGCCTCTATGAAGGCAACTTGTATACTATACTGGGTTTAAAAGCAATTACAAAATAAGCCTGACGCTTATCTTGCATAAGCAAACCAGCACTTATAAAGCCTATTCATGAATAAAAAAAAAAAAACGTTTCATATACAGCATTTATTCCACGTTTTATACCAAATTTGGTTCTATTGTTTTAATATGTACCTGTATTTAGTTTTTTCTAATTCCTTGCTATTATGTTTTATCATTACATCTCTGTTTATAAGATATAATCCGACAGACGTGTATTGTGAATGCAAAAAGGTTTAATTAAACCAATAACTTACATTAGTCAATGTCCGTCCAATTATTTGTCTATAATGAAACTCTCTCTTGCTAAATGATGGTTTGATCAATAAAATTATGGTGCTATTCTTGCAAGAGATGGAGTATATTACGCACAATAAACCTTTCCTTCTGCTATCATTCATGCTATTTCCATAACTATTAGGAATTACTATAGTTTCTTATCTCTTACAAATTGCTTCGAGGATATTTTAGTATGCCAAGATCTCCAATGAGAGAAAATGTGAGGCTCTTATTTCACCTCAAGATTTTAATATTAATTTCATCATTATCATCATCCCCTCCTAAAGCATGTGATGCGAAGGGCAAAGTTCTCCATTGATAGAAAATGTGATGTTTTTACTTCAATTCAAACTAACAGCTTATCTGTGTCCATTTCTGTTGAAAGTTTAACTAAGTCTCGGTGTCCTCTTAGTCTAACAAAATTATGGCTGTTCTTTTACCTATCTAAATTAAAATGGGGTTTCAGTATCCTATTTGCCAACCAAAATTACCAAACTCTGCGTCCTTTTTGCCTACCAAAATTATGAAATTTCTAGATGCACTAGTCAACCAAAAGTACGAAAAGGCTTCAGTCCGTTTTTGCCTACAAAAATTAGAGAAGAATCATGGTGTAGTCTACCAAAATTATGAAAAGGTCTTGGTGTCCTTTTTGCCTTTCATATTTTGAAGTGGTCATGATGTCATTTTTGCCTACCAAAACTTTTAAAAGGTACTAGTGTCCTTTTGTCTACCAAAACTACTAAAGAGCTTTGGTGTTTTTTCACCTATAAAAATTGTAACAAGGTTTGATTTGTCATTTTGCATCCTAAATTATCAAAGGGTACGATGTGTTCTTTTGTCTACAAAATTATGAAAAGACAGATGTGTCCTTTTGCCTACCAAAGTAAATAAAGGCTTTCCCCTAATAAAATTATGAAGAGTCTTAAATTGCCTATAAATTTATGAAAAAGTCCATGTCTATTTGTTTCCCAAATCAGTGAATTTTGGTTTCCTGTGTCTGATCCAGTTTTACGTCACGGATTCCCTTTTCTACTAAGGGCGAGAATGGTGCCTTCTTTCAAAGGACTTTTGTTATGGTAGTAAGAAGCTTATCAAAATAGAAAAAAAGAGGGTCCCTTTGTTTACAAGAGGAATGATATCGGTATTTTTTCCTTAGCATACCAAAATTAAGAAATGGGGCGTATGTCTTTTTCTTTAGCATACCAATATAATGATATGTTCTGTCACTCTCTATCATACTTCCACTACTATGGATATCTATTAAAGCTAAACTCCAGTTGAATATGTTAGATTTACGCCTATCACCAAATATACCTTGCCCATCAAAATTTACATGATGGTAAATGGGCTTACTTCTTTGGCTTCCATTAGATAAACTTATTTGCTTATCAAGTACAATATGAAAGACTGCTACTGACAAATCATATAAATTTTTACCATTTAAAACCAACAAATGTAAAAATACAGTTTTAGTTTATTAGTTTTTCTGGCTCGTCCTGATGTCACATTCATATATAAAAAAAAATAATAATAAATTTCTACTACTTAACAGTTACACTGTTGGAATTATGAAAGATGTAAAAGGATGATTTCTGCTTGTAGTCACCGTGGCTCAAGCGGTAGCGTCCGCAACTCTGAGGCGTCAGGTCGAGGGTTCGCGCCCCGTCACGGTCTGAGGTTAGCAAGGGCATGCACTCAGGGTAACGATTACATCTGCCAAAACAAGTCCTTCGCAAGAAGGCAACCGTCCTCTCCCTTGGTAGAAAAGGGAGTCCGTGACGTAAAACCGGAACATATTTATACTACTGTCTATCTGCGTCAGCTATTGTCTAATAAGATTATTTACTTACTTTGCAACACTGGAACACTGCTTGCCTGTAGGTTAGGTTTAGATCCCCTTTTCCTCAAGAGGAAAGTTTTGCGGTAGAGACGAGGTTCGGAGGAGGAGTCTTGTGAGGGAGGCCGCAGTGAATCTACAAACGCACACACACGAGAAGGGAAAAGGGAGCAGCCAACCACGTCATCACAAACCAGTTCCAAAGCACGCACGAAGGGAGGTAGCAGCACATCCAACATCCAGTGGGCAAAGGAGTGTTTTAAGTTAGCCACAGCAGCAGCAGCAGAAGTAGGTGGTTTGTGAAGGGTGAGGAAGTGGAGGGGGATATAAAATCAAGGAAACATTATTTAGCAGGCAATATGTGTTTTTACATCTCTCCTTTTTATGAATATTTGACACTATTTTTAAGACCTTTCCTTGTGAAACTAAACTGCTTTACATCTGTCGGATACATAAAAATTATACATAGTGTATTTAAGTAATATTTCAATTTCAAAAACAAATCTTCATTCAATTTGCAGAAGAGTGAGATTAACACAATTACGAAATGCTACCGTTATTGGTCCATGCAAATAGTTTTCATATTTACAAATGAGTTGTTAACAAAATATTGAGAAGCTTTGGCTAAAATTACATAGGCACTTGTGCCTAATATTGAATTAACTTATTTTCAAATTAAGAGAATACCAACTCCCATTATTTTTCTACTGTTAGAAGAGCAATAAGAATGTTTAAAAATCTCAAATTCTCTATTCAGATTCACCTACAGCTATCAAAACTTTCCTAAACTTGCAGTCATTAGAATCAAGTGTCCCTAACATTATAAAGGGGAAACTTACTTCAAATGCAAAACACCTTTGCAACGAATGGGTACAAGACATAGATGTACCAGATATCAATAGACCTATGTACCCAAACAACTAACCCTATAGGTAACGGAATTCCTTTAAAAGGAAACAGTAGCTAGCACGGTAGTGTTCCAGTTTGCCAACACCTAATAATCTGAATTTATTATTACTCTTGTATATAGAGGTGATTGAAAAGATTGATTTAGGTTGGGTTAGATTAGATTACATTAGGTTTGGTTAAGTGATTGTTATGAATACGTGTTGGCACTTTGTGAATCAGCAAATGACCATGGCAAAATAGGAATTGGTGCTAATTCGCTAGAACAGTGCATATTTATTCTTTTACAACTACCTATATACATATAAGTCGGCGTATGAGGAACCAGGTACCTAAGAGCAGCAATGAGCATCACAGAACCTGGAAAATTACTAGTCAACAATATTGTTGCCTATTTACCATCTCTTAAGATGGGTAGGCTAACTTATAAAGATAAGAATAATTTTTCACCCCGACCGGGACTTGAACCTGGGACTTATTATTACTAAGCCAAGGCACTACCAACTACACCACAGAAGGTTAACAGATAATAATCTTGAGGAGGAACTCATGAACTCCCCATGTGTAAAATTATCTCTGAGCAAATGAAGATTGGTTATTCTTAAAATGAAAAATAACTTTGTTGGGGCGTACAGACTCTGAATAATCAATAACTAATCTGAATATAAAGTTTTTGCAAAATAAATTCGCAATATAACATTCTATAGGAATATTGAAGCATATAGACAATAAATAAACGAAAACCTGAATTCTAAAGCTATCAATTTTTTGCAAAAACAATTAGCAGCATAATATTCTGTAGGAAAACACTTAGAATAGTAAAGATTCCTGTCTATATTTTCGGGGTAGTTGATCCTGTTCACTTTAAAATTCAGTAATTGTAACTATAGACATGGACCTAAGTGGTAAATGTAAAATTATTTTAGATATTTCAGAGCTATTCTAAACGGAATGTAAATAATGGGAAAGTCTGCATAAGACAAAAATATATTCTGAGCTATAGTAAGCTACAAAATTATTAATAACTTATTAGAAAGGTATATCACAATAAAAAAAGGTTTTAATAACACATAAGATCTGGAAGGAATTAAAGTTCGTAGCATTAACTGTTCCAGATGCAATGCATATCAGTTTCACAAGTTACATTAGTCTAGAAGTGAGTCTATTAATTATCCACTGAAAAGAACGGTGGTAAACAATTTCTTAATAGGCTATATAAAAAAAACTTACTCTTTTATGTACGGTCTAATGCTCTCAGGATGCTTTTCCCCTATTTCAGTCCTTCAAGTCTGTGCTGTTACAGAAAGCACATAATTAAGTTTTGAGAAAAAAAGTTTAAGTGACCCCAACTAATATATAAAGGAAATCTGCATTTGACCAAAATTGTGTACCACAGTTCTTCAACTTACATAGACAAAAAACTGCTATTCTTCAGAGAAGATAAGTGTATATCTACATACTCACTACACAAGTCAGATTATAATAATTATATGGATTTTATTTACAGAAGGCAGTGGACTTTAAAGCTCATGTATAAAATCATTAAAGAAGCTTTGGGGTATTTACAAATATTTGCCAACGCTACAGGGTTATTACAGTATTATTAAAGGCTACACTTTAATTAGCATTATCACTAAGTTTTAAAACATTATGAAACGATTAGGAAATACCATAAGATGTAAGAGTAATAAAAATCATGGTTAATATGAAATATATGAATTAGAAAACACCCCTAAATAAAACAAAAGGTAAAGAGTAGATATACTATAGGAAGATCAAGTTACTGCCCTTTTACTGTACATCTACTTTTTACTTTGTGTTTTATTATTGTGCCTTTTCTGTTTCATACTGTACTGTTTTGTAACAGCTTAATTTCCATGTAATATAAGAGTTTATCCTTAAAGAAACATCTTATGCATTAGGAAAATCATATTACAATACATGTATTTTGATAAACATCATTAGCATTAACTTTCACTAAATATTTCACTTAAATGGAAGACAGTGCATGCCTTATATATGCATGTATTGATTTCTTAAAATTTGTTGTAAATATAATTAAGAGATATGACTTTTTAGCATTGTCCTGAACTCTTTACCTGTTAAATATACATTTATTATTAAATTTTGCTGAAATCTGAATGATTTTAGGGCAGCATTAGTTGCTAAAGACTTGTAAAAAATACATAAGAAAGTTTTGGATTATGAGTATATGAACAATGACACAGTGAACAGAGAAATATCTGCTTACACATCAAAAAATATATAATGTATACATGGACACTCTGTTTATACCTTCTAATATTAATTACTGTGCAGAGAAACCTAAAAATTTCATTTCCATTGTATAATATGTTTATGGGATCTTTGTTTAAGCAACATACCAAGACCATCCTTGTTTATGTATAACTTGGACTACAGTTTAGACCAAATGCTAAGCACAACACCATGAAATTAATACAGTTCATCATTCAACTGTAACAATATAACTACATATAAATAAATAATAACAGTTCTTTAAGAGGATACCTTAAAAAAAAAACGTGTTCAGACGTTGCTTAGTTGAAGAAATGATACCAGACTCCCTCTAGTACAAGCAACACTAGTCAATACTAGAGGGAAATATATATAATGATATTCATTCCACTCTGTGGCAACTCTTACCATGAGAAGATATTTGCCAACTAAATATCTGATTAGGTAATAGCACAATCCTTCACCTTCAAAAACTTAGCTTCAATTTGGCACGATGTACACTGGGACCACCATGTGTAGCTCATACATCAGTGCAAAGTTCCTCTGATTTCCAGATGGCATCCACCCATAAATCTTTATGCCAAAACCTAACACTACCCTTCAATAGGCATAAGATAAACAAGAACACTTAGAAAAAAGAAAAAGAAGAATATGTATGTGAGGATTACCTTTATCATGAACAAGTAGAATGGGGTGAACAGTGGAGACAAATTAATGCTCTACATGAAATCTTGTGACCTTAGAAATCAAGATGGGCAATACCACAATTAAATATACTGATCAAATGATGAAAGTACAGGTAAATGTTAGACAAAAAAAAATTGATGACAGTGAACTGCAAAAATATGGAAATTCGCAGCCACCCAATAATGAAGACCTTGACATGTAAGAGATACAAAATCAAACCTTAGGCTGTTGCTGAGAATATATGACCAAAGAAAAAGAAAAAAACATTACCAAAAAGAAACGCTTGCATAAGAAAAACCGGGAAAGAATGGGGGAACTCCAGCATATGACAATGACTCCCCCGTTTCAGCAAGTCAGATAGAAAGGAATTAAAAAATATTTATACAAAACATGCATTTGGTTACTGCTTGAAATGTAGTCATACAAATATTAACTGTTTGTCAAAACTGTTGAAGTTATATGAAAAATATTATCCATTTTCGTATGGTGATATAAACAGAGATAAGAGTATGAGATTATGACAAGTTCATTGATAAGATTTCTCTTTCAAAATCCCGGTAGCAAAGGCTTGCTTGAGCAATGCCTTCATATTCACGGAATGAAGAATGCACATAAAAGAACAGCGAAGACTGAAATTTACAGATTTTAGAAGACAGGGCTACTAAAGTTGTACAAAAGTACAAACAGAAAACACTTGGGATGTTGAGTTACAAGTACTGCTACAATTTACGTGGCCAAATATGTAAATATCTGCATTGGTAATGGTGAGGTAATTCGGTTTAATATAGTAAACGTGAGAACTGGTGCCGTATCCCTGGTGTGTTCTTAAAAGGTGTCCTTCCAAACATGAAAAATTAACTCACTGGACTACTTAAAAAGAAAATGAAATGTGAATTTTGATAAAGAGAAAGGACATGGATGGTCCATATATCATGGCCCCAATCTATGCCTGAAAACACGAGGAAGATAACTTACAAAGATATAGTATTCAAGGTTTTAGTTACAAGGTACCCAAGGGATACATACAAAGAGGCCAATAACTATTGGGAAAATAATGATCTATCAGAGAGAAGTGACACTGCTATAATAGCGTGTCAGTTAGCAACCATATTAATGGAATGGAATATAAATATTGCATAATGACTGATGAAGCATGGATAGAACATCACTTGTGTTAAGAGGTGTTGATATGGGAGAGACTATAAAGGAGAGCATGTGGAATACAGTATGTGTGATTGAAAAGTGACTAATTTTTAGGGTCACACTCTGCCCATGGCAAGGGGGCCACAGTAACTTGGTGATAAAGCATGCGAGTGAGGAAGCGACTACAGTAGGATCTAGCCCACCATGGAAAGTTAGAATAGGTATCCAGCCTTAATCCAACAGTTTTAACATGTTTGTATCCACCCCTATTCAAATGGGGACTAACTGTGAAACATAAAATGAGAACTGCGATCATGGCAAGAAACTTCACTGAAGAATGAGGATTAAGTCTCTCAAAAGAGCCAATGAAAATGTTGGAGACAGAAATGTGTGCAAAAAAAATTAGACCATTATGCTCACATATATCATTAGTATTCCTAGATGTGACACAGAAAAGGGGCTTATTGGTAGGAGCACCTTTATACAGTTGTCAGGGTGTAGAAAAATAGCATAAACTCTATTTCGTAATGTGAAAAATAATAAACTGCTTGGAAATAACAAATTATATATTAAACAATAATTGTACTTGTATCCAGAAAGTTATGAATTGAGACTTCAGGATTTCCTCTTCAAAAAAAAAAAGAATGAAAATTCTGATGAAAAGAAATTTAATTTTTATAAATCTGCTGTGATTACCTTTACATATAAATTTCAACAGAGTCATTAAATCAAAGTTTATTAGTTGACCAATAAATCATACACAAATTAGAAAACGCAAATGAACACAGTTGGTTCACTTAATAAACAGGCTGAAATGCAAGGTTTGCAGTCATATGGGAAATACTTAAAGAGGGGAAAAAAGCTACGAAATGGAACAGATAATATTTGCAAGGAATAGATGAGCTCAGTAATGATGTAGGAATATGATATAAGTAGACGATATATATAAACATACGTTTACTAGTTAAGAGGATTGAAAAATAAATACGTGTTCTTGAAGAGGTATAACCTGCCAAAAGGAAGTAAAAATGTCAATAAAATCTACGGGTATTATGTCCCTATTAGGTCAAGCATAAAATCCAGCTGATAAAGTATAAGAGCTATATACATGAATTATAGAATTAGATAGAAAAGGCAAATGACTTAAAATCATACAAGTGTTCATAACCATTCTCTGCATGCATACAGGATCTAGGGAGAATATTTCAATCTAATTACAGAGCAGCAGTGTGCAATACACCAAACCTAGCTAACAGAAGCATGCTTTAAGTAATATTCATATTTATAAATTCTACACAGCAATAACAGAAAATAAAGGAAAAAGGAAGACTTAAAACGTTATACTTACCCACTATCCATGAATCATGTCTTCAGTGTGTACTTCTAAGTTAATCATTAAGATAATCATAAAACAATGAATGATCAGCTACAATTAAAGATTTACTAAACTTCAATAGTCATTTAGTTGGAAACTGAACATTATTCATGTACTTTAGAGAACTTAACCATATCTGAAACTTTTCCATGCATATCCATTCAAACACTTCAGTCAGTTCAAATGGTCATATTTCTTTCTACTATTCAAACTAGAATATCAATTAGGAAATCTATCCTAGAATTAATCACATCCAGTTGCATGCCATCTTTCTAATAACCCAATACTTTAAAAACAATTCAAAGTCTCTAGTAGACCAACACTTGAAAAACAATTGAATATACTTGTTATAGACAGAGTAAGTCACTCTAAAACAATCTCAACATTGAGTTCAACTGCAAATACCAATTTAAAAAAATAAATATATAAATGTTGCACAGCGAGCCAAAAAAAAGTATTTTCAAATAGTGTTCTGAATTACAATGCTAATTATTCTTCTAATTGCACCTTAGTAAATATAAAAAATATAAATATTTCTAAGTAGCAGTACAGCCAGCATTAGACAAAAATAATTAATTCATATATTTCTAATATTTCAGCTCAGACATTTAAAATAAAACTGCCTTGATACAACATATATTGCTGGAGGCATGAAGCTATCCTTGTATCAAGGGCCCTAAATATAATTATGAAGAGGTTTGATAGTTACCCAAAATATGCAATCTAGTACAATCATATTTATTGTAAATTCTATTGACTATGCAAAAGAATGATTGAAACACTAATGTAGTCCATTACTGAACCAATACTAGTCCTACTTCTTGCATGGCTAGTCTTACCATAAAGTATAGCAAATGCTAGAAAACATATACTCTATGGACCATATTAGAGACAAATGATAATAAAACCCATTCCAAGACAATGACAACACACAGGCAAAACTGAGCTCAAACTACAGGAATGGATGAATTCAATTGCTGTTATATCTGAAAACAAATCTGGCAACTGAGAGGTCTCCTCTACAGTACCTGGGAGAGGCTGCTGGCATTCCCCAGCATATGAGGTCCTTCGAGGTTGAGCAGCAGCAGGTAGTTGAGGAGGTAATTCTTGGAAGGAATCTTTGGTTGCTAGACGGGGAGCAGGACTGGAATGGGAATGTAAGGAGAATCCCCTCCTGAGGCCCAATACCGGACCACTCACTTTGAAACCATAAACAGAGCCTGCTCCCCGTCACAAATAGAAGCAAAAACGATAAAGAGGAAGTCAAGAACGAGGAAAAATGTGGAAAAGAATGACAGTTTTTGTGCCAAAAGATTAGTAACAATCAATAAACTGTAAAAAAATTGTGATAAATAAAGTACCAAACTTAACAAAGAGAAAGATAATATATTTATAGCAAAATATGGAATAAATAGCGAAGTACTGATACATTAATTATACATTGGCTTAGGCTTAGTGTACAGAAATTATTTATAATTTGTAGTAAAGTGTTTTTCGGAGTATACATAAAATAATATTTATGGAGTAAAGAAAAGCAATAAGGATAATGAATAAGTTTATATTTTGGTATTTCTTTGCAATCCATAAAGAGTACTTCTGGGTCTTGAGTGTTCGCCCAAATACTAATTTGAGGTCCAAATATTAATACAAACTTGTACAAAGTTCAGCTATATGTATACCTAGGATATCATATCTAAGAGGCATGTGGAATTAAATAGAGCTTTCATCATAAAGCAGGCATACGTATATGCCGCAAAGTGCTTTACTATGCCTCCAGGAAGAAGTTTTGGTTAAGTGTTAGGCCTCTCTCTGGTGCCAATAAACTTTTCCTAGTTAGGAGACAATTAAAAGGCAATACCTAACGTTGTACAGAATGACAGAATATATCTACTTCTCATTTTTCAAAATCACTTTGGAAGGGATGATTATGAATTGCATGTAAGAACCTGCAACAAGAATAGAAGACTGGAAACTATAACTATTCTCAAAATGTAGTACCTGTATAGTCTTATCCTTTTCATACTATATGAGAATAAATGAATGTGGGGTAGTCTTAAAAATATATACCTACTTATAGCTAACAGTGAAGTAAGCAGGGATTATATGATATCTGGCTAACGAAGATCTGTTATATAATCTGTAAGGCTGTAGAAAATAGTTTACTCGTAAATATCTTTACTACAACCTGGGCCTATAACTAGCCCAGAAGCACTGCTTACAGCCCCATACGACAACAACAATACATGCACTCTCTGAGAGCTCTGTGGGAAAGCCTGGTATCGGCAGAAGCCTTCCATAGGGACTCGGGGATGTTTAGCCGGGCAGTTTAGGGAACAACAACAACCAGTTCAAGACACAGATGTAATAGCTTGGAACATGTGTAGAGGCCAAACCCACAACTCATTTGTAAGCTGTGAAGTTGAGAGGTTATTTCAATGTCATTTCAGAAAGAACTGCAGCTATCAAAACTAACCGATTAGGATTAAAGAGAAGGGTTGGAGGGTGAATTTGATATTGTGGATGAAAAGCCAAAACTCACCAGTCTCAAAATAAAAAAAAAAAGTCTTTGAAATAATAATTACCTCAGTCAGTTAAACGTATATTACCATAAAAGTATATCAAAGTAAGTAAATAAGTAAATTAATAAATAAATCTTTTTAAAATCCTAGCTCTAAAATAGGTGCCTGTTCAATAAACAACGACATTTCAAGAATACAATATACTCCTAAATATACTATACATAATAAAGCACGGATAAGGAAATAAGGAAGAAAAATAATTTACTATAATCATGATATTCCCATTCATGAACACAGTATAGTAATATTTTTTACTTCTTTTTAGATAAAGACACATGTATATCCTACATGAGGACCATATGGAGACTGACGTACAAAGGATATGGTATCCTACGTGAGGACCAAACTAAGCAGGATAGACCTACAAAGTATATGGTACCATCAGAGGCCCAAGTCAATGAGATTTTTCTCACATCAGGAAACACTGGTGTAAGTCTTTAAACTAAAGCATATACAGAGAGGTAGTGCAGTGGTTAGAGCACTCAACTCGGAAGAGTGATAGATCAGTGATCTAGGCCATGGCAGTGCATTAGGAAGGGGCATCTAGCTTTAATTCCCCAGCTTCAGCCTGACTGTGTCCATCCCCTCAATGGGACCTAACAATGACATATTAAATGGCAAATAACTACAACAGAAAGCACTAGATTCCCCAGTGGAAGGGGTTACTAAAAAGAGTTGCATCTCATAAGACTAATCCTAGCCATGCAACTATCCAAACTTAAAGAATTAAATCGTTCTCATAAAGCATAATTTGCATTCACATACGAGCTGTGTAATTGTTGTACGTTATTCAGATTCTTGTTTGAAAACTAAAGACGTCTGTTAAGGCAATCAGTGCCCAGAGATCAGCAAATTACTGTAGTGGCTAGATTAATGAATAACTGTTGGGAGAATAACACTTCCCTATAGAGCCAGAAACATATGATAAATGAGGAGTCTAGTTGTCTGTGGTTTGAAGACTGTCTGTGAACTTAACATAGAATTTAAAATTAATCATATTTGTGACTGTATGGCTGAAATGCAATACTACACGGAGGTACAGACCATATTTATGTGAATACTCAAGACAAAGATAAACTCTGGAATAGATGAACGGAACAGAAAAAAAATCATGTGAAGACATATGGGATGTTACTTAGAAAAACCTAAAAATAGGGTATAGGTATGTTTGAAGAGCTAATATAAATACTGAAACGATTGCTTTATATCACAGCTATTGGGATGAAAATATCAAATATGTAACCTACTCCACTACTACTGACTCTAAAGATGAGAAATACCAATCTAACGATTTTGAGTAATATCAGGCTTAAGCTAGTTTCCACAGTGCAGTTTAGAGTAATTATACGAAAGGGAACTGCACAATCTTCTCTTAGTTACTGGGCTATAAAATGATTATGAAAAAATCTACACTAAATATTGTATTCCCTAAGATACTACAGCATGCCAGCTCCAGAAGAGAGACTGTAAGGTCTCACAATCTCTACTGGAAATTATTAATACTGAATTGTCTTGTCGTTTGACGTTTTAAATCTAATACCTCTGTATCCAATGAAAGGTTACTCAACAAGCATGATGAGTATGCAGAATCTTTGTTTTACGATTCCCTGATAAAGTTCCATCATCGAGGTTTCCTACATTAAAAGCCAGTGTTTTTAATTACACAAGTTGTAATTGCATAATGTGTCTCTTCATAAAGTGTCCCTGATCTCGTCACACCTCACGTGGAATAAGTAATGTCATTTGGGTCTTTCTGCCTTTTTCTGAAATCCTGTAAATCCTACTTTCAGGTTGTGGTAATTTTGACTAAATTAAGTATAGTTTCTAAGCTTACTCTAATACTGTCATCAGAGTGTGGTTCTTGATTCAATTTTACCTCTTTTGACTAACTTTACTTTGCATTGTCATGTGATGGTTGCTGTTGATGGAGTTCTCTGAGGATACATGCATTCTTTCTAATACAGTTTTGGAGTCAATGTGGTCTACCAGTCTGCTCAAGTGCCTCCGAAAATGTTGGTGGAACCTTGGCCATTTTCCTTGTACTTTTGGTACAATGCCATTACTTCTATTACTCACTAGGGCAGTAAGGAGTCTTTTGCTTTTACCTTTACATCTAATCTTGGAAAATGGTGAACTATAAAGTCATTATCTAGAATGTCATACTTTTTACTGGCTTTGTTTTGCTGCATCTCATGACTGAAGCCTTGTTCTCCTTGGACCTTGCTACATATCAGGGGTTCAGAGTAACAAACAAAGTTGCAATAGGTTAGTGTTTATCTACTGAATTTGGTGTATGTTCAGGGACCTTAAATGTTCAGCCATACAACTTGGATAAGAACCTGCTGCTTGCAAGAATTTTAAATGCTGATAACCTATTTGAAGAAAAGAATTTATTGTTCCCGTATTTCATACTAGCATTTAACTCCATAGGGTTATTTGAATTAGTTTGTCCTTTAATTCCTGGTTCTTTTTTTGTACATTTGTTTTCATCATTAGCAATCACTAATATTCAGCTTAAAAAAGATTATTTTGTTTGAACCTACTTTTGTGTTGTAAATGCTTCCAAAATTCACATGTTATAATTTTTTGAATGCACATTTGTGTCTTCATCTAAATGTTTATCGAGACTCAGCATTTTCTACAAGATGTACTTTGCCCCGGTCATGACATGGTGTCCTAATACTGTAGGTTATGACTCATAGTTTATGATACACTGTATTTTTAGTTCGTAGTGATGATAAGTGAACTGGACATGCTCCTAACTTATTGTTATCTTACATCAATGTGGGTCCACTTACATCACGTCAGTAGCTTGATTAGCCAGTATTTAATGGTATACGAAGCAGCTTTTGCCATAAAAAACTGAATTTGAATCTTCAGGTCGGTAGCTTGCCTCACCAGCATTTGATGGTATATGATGAATCCTTTGCCCTACAAAAACAGTATCTGAATCTTTTATATTTCTGTTATGGTGCAAGATATTCCATATGCTGTCAACACTGATCTCATCATGTATATTCAAAATACTAAGTGAAGAAAGACCACAGCATCACAGCCAGCAAAGTTGATAGAGTTCCTAACCTCGCTCTTCCCTGCTAAATAAGTATGAGGATCTTAAATACTATTTGCATTTCATTGTATGTTTTGCCTCTGTGTCAGCTAAGACATTCTGCCACCATTAATAATAATTGAATGTAACTGTCGTTCTTCAACAGGATAAAGAAGATGCTTTGGAAAAAAATCCAGATTTCCCTTAATTTTCATAAATGCAAGCAGTTGACGGGATTTGAGTGCACTGTTTACAAAAATAGCTCTTCTTTCATATAAATTACGCGAACTTTGTTTTTAATATCTTTTTTTCACTGTATATGTTGACATAGCATGTATAAAAGATAAGATGCGTGATTGTATATGTAAATTGCGCTTGAAGAAGGGTAACTCAGTGTAGTCAAGAAAGATGAACCATATTATTGAGGATGCCTTATAGAAATACAGTACTCAGCAGGTACTTGCTTCAACTAATATGTATTACTGCCAAGTAAACATAGAGCCATTTCCATCCCTAATGACAACATGTTAGATGGTGAATCAGCGTATGAGAGAAACCACAAAAATAGCAGAAGCTGGTTATTTGCAACAATTAGAATGACAGACACCAGAAGAGATTATTATGGATAATATTAACCCTTCCGGAGACAGTTAAAATTAAAACCGTTGTAGTAGAATACTCGAAAAGTAAACTTGCAACAGATAACACCAATAAATATGACAAATAAAGCCATTAGAATTTGCCTGACACACATGACTGCTATGATCTGCAAAATGTAATAGAATATTATAAAAAGTACAATACACGTAAATGAATCTACAGCCATGCACGAACAGTCATTGTAAACTCTGAGGCTGGGATATTCCTATATTTGATATGGACAGACTGCATGAATGAAAACATAATAATTAGGTTTGTATTCATACTAAGAAACCCTAGATTTGCACTAAATTAGCAGACAGTACATCTCTACTTATTAGAAAATTATTAAAAATAAATTAGTCATTATCAAAACGGAAAAAACTATACCTCTAATAGACTAAAAGCAATTATAATATGAAAAAAAAAATTGCAATAATAACGATATATGATAAAAGTGTTGATTAAGATCATTATAAATATATAACACCTTACCTTTGGATCTTAATGGTGGTGAAGGCACGTGGCGAGCAGGAACTTCAGAGGGTGGTCCTGCATAGGAAAGCCGTGGTCTCCGAGACACATGGGATATTTCACTCTGGATTTCCAATGCTGAAGGGCGAACATCTAACTCTCCTAAAGGAACATAAGTTAGTTTTAAATATGAAATCTTAAATGGAAGTATACAGTGGAATAACTTAACAGTACAGCTTATAACTGAATTACTTATAACGGAGGCTGATTAAATAGTTTTACAATTCACAGCTATTTTGAGATACATTTTGCAAGAAACCCATATCAGAGAATTAATATGAGGTTCTAAATACGCACAAGATACATACATTAACAATGCTAGACATGAGATGAAATGGTAGAAAAACAATATCCTAAATCAACTAAATGTAAGCAATGTGAAAATTTTGGTTGGTGGCTGGGAGTCTTCAAGGAATTTTAAAATTTAAATCAAAAGTATACCAGTTTGTGGCGCAAGGAAAGTGATTTCGTAAGAGCAGAGAACTTATTAAATTCTACAAAAAATGCAAGAGTCCACCTGGGCTGGCTACGATGTAGGCATCACTCAGCTCTTTTAGGCTGGACGACTCTGTTCATGATGCCTGTCCAAAATGTAACTCATCACCTCATACAATCAAACACATTAAGGAAGACTGCACCTCTTACAACCACATATGCCAGTAACATAACATACACTCCCTTGGAGCTCTGTGTGAGGACCAGGGACTGGCAGTGGTCTACCTTAGGAACTCATGGCTATAAGGCTAGACAGTTTAGGAAAAAACAATAACAACAACAACAACACTCATAACATATACCTACAAAGTTATCTGACTTCTGGTCACTACTAAGGCATGATATATAATTATTAAGATCTTAGAAACAATGCAACTAGTCAGTAAGAAAAATATACCTATAAAGAAATTTCAATTGCAAAAACATACTAGGCAGGCAACTCAATCAAGCAACATGCCTGTTTTCTTTGCAGAAATGACTTCTTCCTTTAGCTGTTTTACTTGGTGGGCTAGATCTGAGAGAACAGATCCATGACAGCGAGCGGAAGGGAGAGACCATCCATGTACTCGATCACGAATGATAAGTTGATACTGGTCACTGCCATCTTCAGGGCATTCTAGGTAAAGCTAAGGAATAAACGTTAGAAATCGTAAACATCTAACTCGATGAATACATAGCGGGAGGGCAGAAAGCTTCTGCACTCTATACCCTGAGTGTCGGAAAAATGAACTAAAAGTGATAGAGAAGTGACAGTCTGGCAATTCCTTTCAACATGAAACTCTTCTCCTTGGTACATAATAGCTGATAGATGAGATGATTTTCAGGGTATGATGAAGCTCAACGACATTCCAATACTGTTCACTTATGGCCAACCAATCAGTTTAACGATCTTGCCATGTTGATAAAAAAGATTATCATGTCCATCAGCAATATCATCCACTTTCGACAATGTGTTGGCACTGTATATTTAAAGTTCTACAACAAAGCATATATTTAATAATAGTTTTTAAACACAAGTATTTTTTATGGCACACATGTATAGTAAATTTCACTTCAAAAATAGAACAATCATATACACTTACTTTGGTGAGTATAAAGGGTCGCATAAGAACAAAAAGTGGAGTTCGAAAGGAAACCACGAAGTCGAGAAAATCCCAGAGAGCAAGTCCACCTTCTCCTCTCGCATCCATGTCCTTCAAGCAATGTAGAACACGATGCCAGTCTTGTGATAACTGCTTTTCAAAGCAGACCATCATCACTTTTAAGCCTACAAACAGTAAGGACATAAAGTTGCTGATGTTACATACAAATACATTAAAATACATGAAATATCAAGACATATACAGAGGATGAAAAACATCAAAAACTTCGAGTACAAAGTTTTTCCAGTATTAGTATATCTAACTTACCATTCACTTGGATAAGTTATTGCCAAGGAGCTAAGTGGAGGGACTAAGGTATGCTTGGTTTCTGGTGAATGTGCATGCTCTGACTTGGCCCATTCCATTACAAAGGGGCTTGCGGCCATAGTATATGTGTGTATGTCTATCTTTCCTACGGGTCTAAGCGATATCTATATATATATTGGAAAAGAGTTGCACCAAAAGAGACAATAAT
Organism: Halocaridina rubra; assembly: GCA_037179515.1. Classification (NCBI taxonomy): domain Eukaryota; kingdom Metazoa; phylum Arthropoda; class Malacostraca; order Decapoda; family Atyidae; genus Halocaridina; species Halocaridina rubra. The sequence goes on from JAXCGZ010020764.1 coordinate 168,047, forward strand.
TCACTTATACTTTGTAACTTTGACTACATGGGATGCATTATATTTCAATTAATATTATTAATTTTCACAGTAAGTCTGAAAATATAGCATTTCCAATGTATCTATGCTAATAAGTCCCATTTGTCTACCTGCTATCAAGGAAAGAGGGTATGGTGGAATCTGGAACCAATCAAAAGACAGCATCTGTTATTTGGTACAAGCTATTTATCAGTTGTTCTTCACTGAAAAGTGAAATCTTTCTGTGAAATTTTATTCAAGTGTATAATAGTAAACGCGAAAGGTTGATTGTTTACATAGTGTTTGTGGTTAGTAAAAGTAAAGTATGTCAATTTGAGACATGGAGTAAGCTCGTCTTACAGTTTGTCAACAATGAAGCTGTATATAGACACTCGGCTCGAGGGATGTATACGGTTTGTCAGATTGTGTCGCTATTAATCCCCATTCGATTGGAGGTGAATTAGGTGAATCAGTGGACTATATCTCACATTCTTAACAGTAGTGCCATGGAAATAGCTGCAAACCCCTTAAGTGGTGAGTCAAGTCTTTTAAAGTTTAAATGTAAGAATAAAGCTTTTCCTGGGAGAATACAGCATCATTCATTCTGCTAAAGAATTGCTTTACCTTGCTGGTGAGACAGAAAAAAGTAAAAAAAGACACTCGGCTCGAGGGATGTATACGGTTTGTCAGATTGTGTCGCTATTAATCCCCATTCGATTGGAGGTGAATTAGGTGAATCAGTGGACTATATCTCACATTCTTAACAGTAGTGCCATGGAAATAGCTGCAAACCCCTTAAGTGGTGAGTCAAGTCTTTTAAAGTTTAAATGCAAGAATAAAGCTTTTCCTGGGAGAATACAGCATCATTCATTCTGCTAAAGAATTGCTTTACCTTGCTGGTGAGACAGAAAAAAGTAAAAAAAAGATGAATTTACTAAGATAAAAAACTATAAAAACTAAACAAATTTTGCATTTTACCAACATCACATGGCTCTTGAAGATATGTCATAACTAAACACTTCCCTGCTATATTACCAAAATTCAATATTCATATAAAATATCTTTACTGGGCTATTGAATTTATGAGGAGTATGTACCTGGAATCAAAAGCGATATTTCAAGGTATTTTGATATTCCTGTAATACTTTATGAAGTTAGATTTTACGTTCAAATAATTCAGTAACTGATGCATACAGTATTTTGTTTATACTAAACTCAAATTAGTATAGTACTTCCATATGGACATGAAAGACATCTTGTCATATACCAAAACTACTGCTTCGTAAAAGGTATTTTATTACGTGTTTTTCCACTATTAGTATTTCTGAAACATAGTATAGCTACATCCCTTACCTCAATGTACCTTTGGGCTTTGGAAATCAGTATGCATACTTACTTAAATGTATGATCTTCTAGTGGAATATACTATAACACATAAATCAATAGCGTGTATAGAAAACACTATAGGCGAGAGGTCACTTATGAACATTCTTAGGTGAACTACCTTAGACTGAGTTTTGCCCTCATGAGATGAGAGATGATGGCTAGAAAAACGAATGAAGTTGACTGCTGAGGGAAATATGTCTGCATATGACAAATACAGGTGACAAATATTTTGATCCAATTTTAATATTCATAAAAGCAATAGCTAGACAATATTCTAACTAATAACTATACACAAATTACCAATACATCATCGAAAAACTTACCAAGAAAGGCAATTCGTAATATCGTCGGTCTCACTTTCGGGAGAGATTTTGGATCCATGTGCTGCTGTGACCAAGACTGAGATCGAGGATCTGAAGCCGGTATTGTTCGAGCTTGACCACCATGTAGAGGAGCTATTTTAGCAAGTGGTGGATTCATGGCATGTAGGACGACAGTCAAAGCAAAGCTGATATCTGCCTGTCGCATCCTAGGAGCATCTGTAAGTTCAGGTGTATAGTCAGTACAATATCCCACAAAGAATTATATTTACAAATTTCTGGTTAGTCAGGATCTGAGTTTAATTAGATTCTCATCAATTTCTTCGGAAACTCTTACTATTCATTATATATGCTATGTCTCCATTCATCAGAACTTAGAAACAGAGGTTTTTCTTTGACCTGTGCTTTTCTAAGATAAGTTTGTTTGTATGTAAGACATTCAACCCAAGGTTTGCCTCAAAGCAAGACTTCTAAATAGCACAAACTGACTGAAAAAAAAAAACACTTTCCAAATAAAGCAATATAAACGACATGCTGTGATTACACCTCACGTCCCTTATTTTGTGTGATAATAATAGGGACTTGTTTCCTTTTGCCTATATTGCACTGTCTGTCTGTTTGTTTGTATGTGATTACCTAATTGTGATTACCTAATTGTGTTTACGGGAAAGAGCCCAAAGCTCGTATCTTCCCGTCTCCTGATCGGTTCCATTTTTAGACTTAGTGATACTTATCATACCTGTCCTTAAAACTATGGATTGAGGTAGCATTAACTACCTCCTCGCTTAGCGAATTCCAATTATCAACTACTCTTACACTGAAAAAGTATTTCCTTACATCCTGCAAACAAGTTTTCTTCCGAAGCTTCAAACTATGACCTCTAGTTCTAGAGCCAGCCATATCGAAATATCGATCCCTATCCACTCTATCATAACCATGAAGGAATTTAAAGACTGTCACCATATCCCCCCTTACTCTTCTAGCTTCGAGTGATGGCAAGTCTAATTCCCTCAGCCTCTCATCATAACCGAGATTGCGTATTTGTGGCACCAGTTTCGTGGCATGTCTTTGAACTTTTTCAAGCTTAGCTATGTGCTTTTTCAAGTGCGGATTCCAAAAGGGGGCTGCATATTCGAGTTTTGGCCTCACATAGGTTACATAAATATTTCTGAACATTTCCTTGTCCATGTGCCTGAAGGCTACCCTTACATTTGATAAGAATGCATATGCTGCCCTTACTACGCCATTTATATGTATTTCTGGAGACAAATCTGCCAATATGTTTACTCCTAGATCTCTCTCATTTTCTGTCTCCTGAAGCTGTACTCCAGCCACCGAGTAGTCAAGCTTGGGCCTTCTTGCACTTGTACCCATTCTCATTACCTTACATTTTGAGGTATTGAATTTCATTAGCCACTTTTCTGACCACTGTGCTTACGGGAAAGAGCTCAATGCTCCTAACTCATGGTCAGTTCCATTTTTATACTCTGACAATTATCATATTTGTCCTTAAAGGTATGAATGCAGTTAGCACTAACTACTTCCTCGCTTACCGAATTCCAATCATCAACTATTCTTACACTAAAAATGCTTCCTTGCATCTTGCAAAGAAGTCTTCTTATGAATCTTCAGAATATGACCTCTAGTTCTAGAGCCAGTCATATCAAAATATCAATCTATATCCTCTCTGTCAAAACCAAGAAGGAATTTAAAAACTGTCCCCATACCCCCCTCACACTTCTAGCTTCGAGTGATGGTAAGTCTAATTACCTCAGTCTCTCCTCATAAGTGAGGCTGTATATTTCTGGCACCAGTTTTGTAGCATGTCACTGAATTTTTTTTCCAGCTTTCTTAAATGTTTTGTCAAGTGCGAATTTCAAAAGGGTGCTGCATATTCAAGCTTTGGCCTAACATGAATTACATATACATTTCTGAACATTTCCTTGTCCAAGTGTCTGAAGGGTTTCCTGTCATGTGCCAAGAAAGCTTATGCAGCCCTTAGTATGCAATATATATGTGCTGTAAATATGTGTTCTCCTAGATCTCTCTCATACTCTGTCTTTTGAAGCTCAGCACCTGCTATTTGGTACCCAATCTTGGGGCTTCTTGCACTTGTACCAATGCTCATCACTTTATATTTTGAAAAATTGAATTTCATTACCCACTTTTCTGACCACTCATGCAGACTATTTAGTCTTTCCTGACGTTATCTACCACTGTTCTCGTCTCTTACTTTCGTCACAATCTTTGTTTCATCTGCAAACATATTAAAATTGAATTTACAGGCTCCGGTAGGTCATTTACATGTACAAGGAACAAAACTGGCCCTAAAACCAAACCCTGGGGAACCCCACTAGTAAGCTTTCTCCATGCAGACTCTGTATTAATCTAACCTTCTGTTCCCTTCCTTGTAAGTAAGTCTTTATGTCTTTATCCATTGCAAGGCATTCATACCTATTTCTGCCAGTACTTGCGGTATCTTAATAAATATTCCATGTGGGACCATAGCAAACGTCTTCTGAAAGACTTAGAATATGCAATTTGCTCAACCCTCTCTTGATCTGGCTTACCTCATCATAAATTTCTAATAAGCTTGTTAGTGTAGATCTGCCTCCCCTGAAGCCATGTTGCTTCACTGACAAAAACTTGAAGGACTCTAAGTGAAGAGAGATAGATTTTCTTAGTAACTTCTCCATAACTTTGAAAACTATGCTGGTCAAGGAAACAGGCCTATAATTTAGAGCTATATTCCTCTTTCCCATTTTGAAGTTAGGTACCACGTTCACTCGTTTCCAGTTTCTTGGAATTTCCCCAGGTTCCAGTGAGTTTTCAAATATTATGCATACAACACCGATATTGAGTTATCGCTATTCTCAAGTATGTAAGAGAATATATCATCAGGACCTATGGCTTTATGGACACCTAAGTCGATCATCGCTTTGCATATTTCTGTAGATGAAAAGACGATGTTCTCTAATACCGGCCCATGATCTTTTATCTCTGCAATATGAGGGTGTGGAGTATTTTTTATTGCAAATAATGTCTGAAAATCCTTGCTCAATTCTTCGCAGATCTCTTCATCTGTTTCAGTGATGCTTCCATCTGCCCTCTTTAACTTTAAAACTTGTTCTTTGACCTTGAGTTTCCTCTGGCAAAGCTGTGGAAAAGTTTGGGATTTTTCCTTACCCTTTCTGGTAATATCTCTCTCATAATCCTTCTTTGTATCTCTTCTTTTACTTAGGTAATTGTTTCTTGTTCGTTTGTAAGTCTGCCAGGCATTCTCATCCTATATCTATTCCAGCATTCGTCTCTCCACTCCTTAGCTTTCTCACACCCATTATTGAACTATATCCTTCTGACATTAATAGCTCTTATTTTAGAGGCTAGTATGCAACAAGAATCTATCTTCTCATACTCCTCACAAAATATTTTATACATATCTTGTATAGAATTGTTGTTTTAAATAAGTTCATACAATCAATAACTGCAAGAAGATACTTAATATTGTTGAAATCTCCTTTCAGATAGTTCTTCCTTGTGTCCTTCTAAGTCCCCCTACCCTCAGGCAGAACATCTTTGATTATATACTCCATCAACAACACACAGTGGTCATTTTCTCCAACTAGTGGCTCATAATCACTTTTGCCAATATCCAACACATTAACTGTGAATACTAGATGAAGCAGTGATGGCTCATCCCCACCCCTGGCCCTTGGTTTCAGTACACGTTAGTGTAGGAAATTTCCTTGTTCACATTCTAGGAACCTTGCCCCAACAGAATCCTCCTCACTGTGTGGGTCAAGATTTGTCCAATCTAGCTCTCTGTGATTAAAATCTCCCATAATCAATATCCTACACTTTCTCTCCTGTGCAGAGTTAAGGGCTGAGTTTATAACTTCATAGTAACCATATAACTTTCCTCATAAAGCTCTAGCTTTGACTCTTTGTTGATTCCTTGGTGGGTTATAAACAACAGCTATTATAATGATCTCTGAACCAATATTTAATGCAAACAAAGAAATTCCTTGAATTCACTTTTTATAGCAATGCTTATCTTCAACCTGTAACCTTTCAATTATATACAATGCTATCCCACGAACAGTTCTCTCAGGTCTTTCAACTCTCATTATTTTGAAGCCCTTATGGAAAACTGTGACACTGTTTCTGTCATCACTTAACCTAGTCTCTGTAATCGCTACTATATCTTTCATACTGTCATGAATCCTATTTTTTATTTCTACAGCCTTACAAGCTACCCCTTCAGCATTTGTGCACAGCAATCTGCATGAGACTGCATCCCCTGATATCCTAGTATTAATTTCTTTATCACCCTTTTGGCAGGAAGAACCCTAAGACAAAAAATTTTCTTATATTCTTCATTTCTTCCCTCATTTAACCTTCCAGCTTCTTTTAGCAAACTCTTCAACCTTTTCATCTCTTCCTGTGTTCTAAATGGTGTACTGAATGCTGTTTTGAATTCCGGAAGGGCTTTTAGCTTTTTTGCCCACATCAAGAATTCTTTACATATGTCCCCTCTCTCAAGAGTTACTTTTGCATTGTGTGTGTGTGTGTGTGTGATTACCTAATTGTGTTTACGGGAAAGAGCCCAAAGCTCGTATCTTCCCGTCTCCTGATCGGTTCCATTTTTAGACTTAGTGATACGTGTGTGTGTGTGTGTGTGTGTGTGTGATTACCTAATTGTGATTACCTAATTGTGTTTACGGGAAAGAGCCCAAAGCTCGTATCTTCCCGTCTCCTGATCGGTTCCATTTTATACTTAGTGATACTTATCATACCTGTCCTTAAAACTATGGATTGAGATAGCATTAACTACCTCCTCGCTTAGCGAATTCCAATTATCAACTACTCTTACACTGAAAAAGTATTTCCTTACATCCTGCGAAGAAGTTTTCTTACGAAGCTTCAAACTATGACCTCTAGTTCTAGAGCCAGCCATATCAAAATATCGATCCCTATCCACTCTATCATAACCATGAAGGAATTTAAAGACTGTGTGATTACCTAATTGTGATTACCTAATTGTGTTTACGGGAAAGAGCCCAAAGCTCGTATCTTCCCGTCTCCTGATCGGTTCCATTTTAGACTTAGTGATACTTATCGTACCTGTCCTTAAAACTATGGATTGAGATAGCATTAACTACCTCCTCGCTTAGCCAATTCCAATTATCAACTACTCTTACACTGAAAAAGTATTTCCTTACATCCTGCAAAGAAGTTTTCTTACGAAGCTTCAAACTATGACCTCTAGTTCTAGAGCCAGCCATATCGAAATATCGATCCCTATCCACTCTATCATAACCATGAAGGAATTTAAAGACTGTCACCATATCCCCCCTTACTCTTCTAGCTTCGAGTGATGGTAAGTCTAATTCCCTCAGCCTCTCATCATAACTGAGATTGCGTATTTCTGGCACCAGTTTCGTGGCATGTCTTTGAACTTTTTCAAGCTTAACTATGTGCTTTTTCAAGTGCGGATTCCAAAAGGGGGCTGCATATTCGAGTTTTGGCCTCACATAGGTTACATAAATATTTCTGAACATTTCCTTGTCCATGTGCCTGAAGGCTACCCTTACATTTGATAAGAATGCATATGCTGCCCTTACTATGCCATTTATATGTATTTCTGGAGACAAATCTGCCAGTATGTTTACTCCTAGGTCTCTCTCATTTTCTGTCTCTTGAAGTTGTACTCCAGCCACCGAGTAGTCAAGTTTAGGCCTTCTTGCACTTGTACCCATTCTCATTACCTTACATTTTGAAGTATTGAATTTCATTAGCCACTTTTCTGACCACTCATGCAGATTATTTAGATCCTCCTGAAGTTCTCTACCATTGTTCTCGTTTTTTACTTTCTTCACAATCTTTGCATCATCTGCAAACATATTCATGAATGAATTTACAGACTCTGGTAGGTCATTTACATATACAAGGAACAAAAGTGGCCCTAAAACTGAACCCTGTGGAACTCCACTACTAACTCTTCTCCATTCAGACACTGAGTGTCTTACTCTAACCCTCTGTTCCCTTCCTTCTAAGTAAGTTTTTATCCATTCCAAAACATTTCCACCTATTCTAGCCATTGAGTGCAGCTTTCTAATAAGTCTCCCATGTGGAACAGTGTCAAACGCTTTCTGGAAGTCTAGGAATATGCAATCTGCCCAGCCCTCTCTTTCCTGTAAGATTTGGCTTACCTCATCATAAAATTCTAATAAGTTTGTTACTGTTGATCTACCTTCTCTGAAGCCATGTTGCCTCACTGACAAAAAGTTGAAGGATTCCAAGTGAAGAGAGATATGTTTCCTTAGTAGTTTCTCCATAACTTTGCAAACTATGCTGGTCAAGGAAACTGGTCTATAGTTCAGAGCCGTATCCCTCCTTCCCCTTTTGAAGATAGGTATCACATTTGCTTGTTTCCAGCATCTTGGAATCTCCCCCGACTCCAGTGACTCCTTAAATATGATACTTAGTGCCACTGATATTGTGTTTGCGCATTGTTTAAGCACATGAGGGGATATGTCATCAGGACCTGTAGCTTTATGAACATCTAAATCCATCAGCGCTTTGCATACCTCTGTGGCTGTAAGGTTGATGTTCTCTAATACCGGCCCTTGAGCTTCTATCACTGCAATCTGAGGGGGTGGGGTATTTTCTACTGTAAATACTGACTGAAACTCCTTGTTCAATTCTTTGCAGATCTCTTCATCCGTCTCAGTGATGCTTCCATCCGCTCTCTTTAGCCTTAAAACCTGTTCTTTTACCTTCAGTTTTCCTCTGATAAAGCTGTGGAAAAGCTTGGGATTTTCTTTAGCCTTCCTGGTGATGTCCCTCTCATAATCTCTCTCTGGCGTTTATTCCAACTTGGGTATATTCCTGAGTGAAAGCCACCCAGAGGTAAGGATTAAATTGCACTCGAGGCTTGGATTTTGTTCACCCTTATTTTAGTTGACCTTGCTTGAAAGCCTTCCCTATTCTTGTTACTCCATCACAACACAATTTACTCTATTTTAGAGGAGGGGGATTCTGGCATAATTTCTTACATGCCCTGCTTTACTTGGGATCATTGTTTTGAGTATAGTGGCCTTCATACTTTTGGCAAAATTACTTTCTTGATACTTCCTTGCTCTTGCTTGATGAGAAGTCTTGGGTTCCATTGAGAGAACCTTCCTTGGGTTGTCAGCCTCAAGTACGCTGAAGCGTATTTCTGGCTTGTTATCCTCACAGGTTATGTTTCTTAGATGGTAAGCAGTCCTTCTGCCCTACCCCATCAAAGTTGAGAGACTGGGGGCAATTCAATTCCTGTTGATTTTATGAGAATAGTTTCTTACTTCTATCAAGCAATTTTTCTTCCTTTGGGAGGATATTTTCTCTTTTTCCATTAGTATTGCCAGACTTGCATTTGATCCGAGATTATTCTGCCTGGCTGGGCAGTATATTAATTGGCTCAGCAGTTGTTCAGCCTTTTTGGCTTTATGAGTACTCTGGTAATTGTCCTCAACTTTGGTATAAGTGTGCTTCCTAGGGTGCCTTCCTTACAGGGTTCCTCATAGGGCTGAGGGTCTAACCGACTCTTTCACTGCTACCTCATGATCTTATATGAGGAGTATTTTCAACTTATGGTTTAGTTTCTAAAAGAATTCTGGGGAGTTTTTTAAGGTCTTATAGGTCTGATAGGTTTAACCTTATGGTATTTTAAATAGCTCATATTCAGTAACTTAATTTTAGTGCTTTGTTTTATTCTGCTGAGTTAACTTCATTTCATGTTCCAATCTGCTCCTGATCCTCTTTATCATCATATTCGAAAGAATATGGCTTTGCATATTCCCTTTTCATATTATGCTGCTTGCTTTGCCAATGTGACATTCGACTACATCGCATTTGCTTATCATAAAGTTAACCCAACTCATACCAATGGCATTTTAAGGATCCAGTGGCCTGGGTCATATCTCCCAATTCCCTGCTGTGCATTACTATAAGACAACTTGGAAACGAACAATTCTAAAAGGTTAAACAAATTAAGGCCTGTCAGGGAAGTCAAATTATAACTTGTCAGGAAGAGAAAATAAAAGACGTAATCCAATTTGGAAACAAGTAATTCTAAAGGATACATAAAATTATGGCCTATTACGATAGTACTGCATTTTGCAACCTGGATAGATTATTTTTACAGCCTTACCTTTGCGTCCACATCCAACTCGAAGGCACAGCGGCAACAAAAGGTTCATGATCATATTTTCTGTTTTATCTGCTGTTGGAAAGAGAGAGGAGCCTCCGCAAATCTGTTCTAACGAATATGTAACCTGGAATTTATTTAAAAACAATTATATTTTAATATTACATTGAAACTACATTACATGTTTTCAAAGAATATAATGTACAAAGAATACAAAATGTAATGTCTCTTTCTACACATGATATTATCTCCTGATCCAATACAACAGCTTAAAAAGAACGTATTATATCTGAGTAAAAATTAGCACGCGGAAGTTTTGTGAAATAAAATCTAATTTAGCTACTCTCTCAAAGTTATTGGATATTTGTATCCCTAAATGAAAATCTAAACTGGTTTCCAGTAGTCAGAGTAAAAATCCATGCTATTTATAATGTTTGGCATTTTATGTGTTATTATTAATCACCAATATGAGGGTGAACAGAGCAACTGAGCTACTGTGGTCCCCTCAATCTTATTTACAATATTTAAGTAAAAATACATTGAAGATAAAAATTTCAATGAAAATCTACAAATGTAATTTCTTAAAATATGAAATCTTTATACTGCTTTATATAAATTTTATAGCAACAACAATAAATTTGCAGTTTTTCAGAGTAGAAATTTGGCATCCATGCATTCTAAAGAGCTATATTTTTTTTTCCAAATAACATTCATGCTGATTTTGAAGAAATTACCCATTGAAATAGGTTTAGGAGCAAGAGATATTACTGACTACAAAGAAGGTAGTGCACAGATATAAACTGGAATGACAGTGATAGTAAAATATTATAGGGACTGGAAAAAATATATAGAAAGGTTTAGAAAGTATTAAATGGTTTGATTTTCAGGCATTTAAATAAGTAACATTAGTAAGCACAAGTTATATCAACATGAAATATATTTTTTTATACAATTTTTAGTCCTCTTGTTGCAATATAAGAGCCCTATCTATCAAATATATTCGAATTCCTTAGACCACATTGAATGTCACCTGAGATAAATAACCTAAGGCCTATTAAAGAATGCGCCAAAAAAATCTGGGTGGTATTTTTTATTTTCCTGATCTCAAGTGGTCACCTTCTCTAAGCACTTTTAGGAGACCAGATGAGATCATGAAATCAATAAGTAAGTCATATATTTCCCAGTTGTTTTCTTTACTGGGCCCTTTCCTACCATCACTTGAGATGTTTAAGTTTTGATCAAATTTTAAGTCATGTATCTGGTAATATTGCAAACTATGTTAAGCTAATGTCATAGGTCATCCTGAAATTAAAATAAAGGTCAAAGTAACAATGAAAAAAAACCACAAATCTCCTTATACAATCAGTGAGCACATATTGCTGTCAGAAACTGTAAATAAAAAGTCATAATAAGTACATATTTCATATATTATTACCTGTATCACCATTAAGTCCAGTAGTCAGAAAACTGGAATTACTTCTTCATATCATCTGATAAACTATAATTTCCTTATGAAAACATTATTTCTGTCTAGTGAGGCAAGAGTTAAGAATGGGGCAACGTTTCTATATATTCTAAGTTGCTATATCATGCCAAGCTCAAGTGTTTCAGACTTTTTTTTATGAATGTATCAAACAGAACCATCATGCTTCTACTCCTTGCCTAAAAATTGGTTCGTTTAAGAATAAGTAGCTTCGCTATTTCTCAGTGGCTTAATAAGTATATAGGGATTAGTGTGCTACCCTATTACAAAAGAGAATTAGTGCACTATCCTATTTCGACAAGTGAGTGATCTAGTGGTCTTTAAGGGAGGAGGTTCAAAGGCCCAGGACATGGTTGGGCATGCTTGAAGACGATGGGTTCGCTAACAAAGGCCTTTTCCATGACCGGGTCTGAGAATGCAGTCATCTAGAAGGGGTGATAAAGAAATTTCGGGTACATCTCCAAATTTAAGACTTTTCTGCATATACCACTAGTCACTTGTTTGCAGTTGGAAGCAGAATTGAGCCATCTCTCTTTTACTGACGTTATAGTTCCATTAGAAAAAACCTACAACTAGGATGTCATGAGGAACTACTTTGGCGAACATGTTTGACATCCTTCTCCACCCTAATAAAACCTATACACTGATGTCTCTCTTTAAGCCTGGCGTTTTCAAATGTGAATTGTTAGTGATGCATGGATTTAATTTCTGAATTTTTCCATGTTGTATATCAATTTCCTAGGGCTAGAAGCAAACTTTCTTACTAAGACAGTCATCTAAGTTTTGGCAACTCAAGAGCACTGCATGATCTCAAGAGAGGGGGTTTGGCAAACTCATTTCCTCTAAAGAGGAGGGTGTTCATCATTAAGACGTTATTAGCGAATGAGATCTCTTATCCTTCTTTCTTATCAATACAGAATATTTTGGTGAATGTCCTCTAAAAGATAAAACCAAAACATTAGATGACATTCTGATTAGACATTGCTCTACGATGTAGTTCCAAGGAATGCCTCAGATGGATCTTCTTGACAGAGATGGAAACCCTGAACTCTCAATCTATTTATCTTCAGAGAAGGTGCAATATATCTCTTTGCTGTACTTGAAACGCTGAACTCTGAACTTCCTTGTCTACATAGAAAGATCCATGGATCAATTTGCGAAACTTGGGAAAGTAAGGTCTCAATTTAACTACCTTCAGAGAAGGCTTCATGTGAGAGTCATTTATATTTTACATATACACATTGGCCGAGCCAAGAAAAGTGCATTCACCACGATCCACACATATCTCAACCCCTCCTCCTAGCACCTTGGGGATAAGGGATTGCCACGTTTCTCCCTCTTCCCTCCTGCTTAGGTCACCCACAAGGATATTCTACAATAAAGCCCGACAACTGCAGCTAGTTTCCCCACCGCTTCATCACATGGCAACTCTCCTTACACCCATCCATCACAGTTCACTGAGCTAGCAGGTGCAAGAAATCTCTTTGGCCAGCATAATCTCTTCACAATCTACCTCCACTCATTCCTATCTCTTGCATGCACTCTTCCCTGCTCCACTGGCATTCCATGCGCATTCAATGCCCTTTTCACGCCATCCATCCATCTCATTCTAGGTCTTTCTCTTGACCTAACTCCAATCACTTCAGCACTCCACACTTTCTTTACTTCGCTCATCACACATCCTTCCATGTGTTCAAACCAACTCTACACTCTCTGATCTAACCTATCCGAGAGCTATTTACCTAAGATAAATCTTCCTTGAGGGTTAGCAAGTAAGAGCCTTATTTCAATCTCTTTCCTAAATGGGTGTAGAGATGATCTATAAACGGATTTTCACATGGACGCACGCATGCACACACACACATACAGGTATAGACAGCATAATGATTTTTGCATCAGTAAAACGTGTTTGATATTTTGTCAAATGATTAGTAATCCCACTACATCGTTCAGAATTACAGAGCATTTCTTGCCATACATTGATATAACTGTTATATTAGTCCAAAAAGCATTACATCAACCAGCATTGTAGGAATGGAACAAAGATCAAGGTAGAAAACCATCGAAACAATTAAGCAGTGATATGCTGTTTTAAGAAGGATTAACAACACAAAACACAATTAACAATTAAAAAAAAATTTCTGAATACCAAATTTTCTAGCGAACAAGTATTGATGAAGGAATGTTACACATCAGGGAATACACTTGAATGTTCGTCTGTTAAATATTTGTTTTAACTTTCACAATTATCTTATATATGTATTTAAAATAAACTTACAAACAGATTTTATGTGCAATTTAACTTAGAATCAGTGAACATGAATTCCGTAATAATGTTAAAGTACCCATCTAAACTTTAATAAACGTCTACTAAACAGTATATAAAGGAATTTATAAAGTAGAATATGAAGATAGAATGAACACTACTTCAGTTGACTGGAAAGTGGAAAACTAAGGTGAGAATAATGTCAAGATCATTAACTTTTTCTTCTGAAATATGTCTAAGTCATTTGCCAAATCTCTATGTGGAAGGTGGTATTCAAGGCAATTATGCATCTCCCATGATGAGCATTGAAATTTCTCCATGGTATAATTAGACAAAAAGAAAATATCCCATGAACTTCTTATAATGAAAAAGAAAAAAATTTTCCACTTTCCCAGTTGATAGAAGATAGGGCATAATATGGGTAAATCTTTAAAAAAGCAGTTTGGCAGAGGAATGTTTGATTGAGGCTTGCCTGTTGCTTCTATAGTAACCAATGCTATTACTGCATTAAAGTAAGAGAAGCAGGTTAGTTATTGCATAAATTGTATATCTGAGTACTCCTTCTAATGTAGGGGCAAGAATACCTCCTCCGTGTTCCCATGTACGAAGCAAAAGTCAACTAAATGGGGACCGGGAACCCCTTCCTGTGTTTCCCTCCCACAAAGTCTACTTTTGTACTTGACTCAGCCACCCCCCTTAAGAGGGGGATAACAGCTTTTGTATATATAGAGGAATACAGATCAATCATGTATTACTTTGCCAATTCTGCCATATTAAGAGTGGGTAAGGAGCTGCTTTCAGGTTATCTACTGCCGAGCTCTGGAGGGAAAATGCAGAGAAGAGTTATATGTAGAACAACAAAGAAAACTAAAAAAAAAAAAGTATCTTAGAATGGGTTTTCAGAGTAATATTTTAAGCTCACCCCTGTTACATCGCTGAACATCTGAAATAAAATAGTCAATTTTAACACAAAACCATAAAATGTTGCATATATTACAATTGAAAAAAAGTCCTTAATTCAACTGAAATTAATATTCAGGTTAACATATCTAAAATTAAAAAAAAGTCTTAAAGTTTATATCAGTAGTAATTCACAATGTTGTTTTTACTATAGATATATACAATTTACCATTTACAAACTACAGAGTGGTCACCCCACTGTCTCAGCAAGATATTGCAGTTAATATAAATTATAAATAAAATGGCAAGTAATCAGATATATAATCATTGCAGACCCATGCAACTAGTAAAGGGTTATTTTTCATGTTTTCCCCACCTCAAAATTACTCTACTCGTAGGTGAGTCTAATGCATATTCCAGGATCTTATAAACAAGAGTAGGAACAGAGTGTTCTCAGTTATTCTTATTCACGAGAAGAACACTTAACATAAGCTAATCTAAAGAAATGCAACATAACCTAACAATTTAGGTTATTAATTTTTACAAGATCCCAATCAAATGCAGGATGCAAAACATCTGGTCGATACGTAGAGTAGGCCAACACTCAGTTGAAACAGAATTGATAGAGAGAAAATATCTGTAATTACCAAGTAAAATCTATATGAAGAGGTAACTGGGTATATCATAGCCTACATGTACAAGGGGCTTATTATAAAAAAAAAATATATTGAAAGAAGGTACTTGAAGAGAAGGGCATACGATTTTGTGGCTGTTGGCAGAATAAACTACACTATAAACATTCCAGCTTTAGAGCTGTAATGGTTCTTTTTCGGTTGTGTCAGATAGGATGAAATAGCACATGGAAAAACACCTCAAAGATCATCCAATCACTATTCAGAAAACCTACAGTAGCAATACCCCCCAATGAAGATATAAAATGAGGCGGTAACACTAGTCAAGGGATGAGAAAAATGGCCACAGAACTACCATAAATAACATGAGCAATCCCATTATGATGATAGATATAGAAAAATGTGTCATAATATAAAGATGAGTTTCTCAACCCATCCTAAACTCAGACAGGATGAAGAAGGAAAGACTCCCAAGAAACTCTCCAAGGAAAATACAAAAACCACAAGAGTGAAAATAACCTCAAAACCCTAAAGTGGAGGGTATGCAAAATCAAAAACTATTAACCACCATAAAAAGACAAAGGTCAAAGTAAACAACTTGAGCAAGGAATAGCTGAGTGATACCCACATAAATGGAGCAAGTCCAAAACAAGAAGATGCTCCATAAAAATAAAAAAAAGATACATACCTACCAATAGGGTGAGATTTTCTGCTAAGGATATAGAAAGGAAAACACTCAGCAAATGCAACACAGGACCAATGAAAGATGAGACCAGCTAATCTGACAATCCCTAGCAAGAAAAAACTTACCAAAAAAAAAAAGCAACACTCAAAAAAGATAACCACATCCATAAAATAGGTAATTAAGAAAATATACCCAAAATTGCGTTAGCTACCATAAATGCTGTACAAAAATTATATCAGACAATCCTTAAAGCCAAGATAATAATTTCCATGTCACTACCTTCAAAGATCAAAAGTCACCTATTACCACAAGGAGGGAACTTCAGTTACAAACATTGGCAAGCAAAACCAGAAACCTCATGGAAAACTTGTAAATCTTAGACCTGGAATGGGAGCGTTTTCTACGTAGGTACACCCTCTGGAACTGCAACTCAGAGAAAGATGTCAAGGAACTCAGAAAAGGAGCAACAGAAGAGGCCAAACTGCCACAGACAACTCCTGACTCTCTAGGGGCACTTGGGAGAGGCTTCAGTCATTGCCGCAATTGCCTTATTTCTCAACATAGCACACACAAAAATAAAATTTTTCTACATCGAAAAATGACTCTCCAGTAGTCATTGCTTGAAGTCTCCTTTTAGCCAGAGACAATGAGAACCTACTGGCTAGTATAGTGGTAATGCGCTGGCCTCGCATTTGCGAGGTCGACGGCTCGCGCCTCGTCCAGGCAAGAGAGTTTAAGCTGTTCACTGGAGAGACTACCGCTGTGGCTGTGCACCACAGTGGTGGTTTTGGGCCTGTGCCAGCTGTCACCTGCCCTACGGGTCCTCCGATACCCATTCCACCCATGCTTCAGTAAAGAAAAAAGAAAAAAAAACTTATAACAACCGAAGAAACACATTATGGAAGGCTACATAATGTGGCCTTCCACAGCCACATATGCCACCAATACAGCATACACTCCCTGAGAGCTCTGTTGTAAAGACTAGGATTGGCAGTGGCCCTCCTTAGGAAATTGAGGCTGTAAATAACAAAAACTTGCAAACCTAAGAATGCCTGAGGTAAATGACAACTCCAACGTCAGAGGACGCAGAGTAACATTGGTCCCTAGTATATTAATATTCAGTAAAGAAGAAAGCACCCTAATCAAACTTAAGGGATTCTATGGAGGAAATGAATAAAAGAATAAAAAACATAACACTAAGGTATCCTCACCTTTTTGACTCCCACCAGTAAAATTATTAACACATAATCAGTCAACATTTTAGAAATTGAGGATACAAGTCATAAGTATAATAAGACAAAACATGTAGCTACGGTTGGAAAGAAGGAAAAACGTAACATTGGCAAAACTTTGCTTAAAAAAAAATCCTCAAATGATTCTCCAACCACCTGACTGGTCCAGCCGATCAGAGTACCCAAAGAAAAGCAAATGTGGACGAGATATATGATGAAGTAATGGAAGGAACATATGCCCCATCCATGGGCACTCTTTGACAGAAGAAAAAACAAATGAGAGACACACCCAAGAGAGTAAAATGTAACACTATATTAAGAAAATAATCATTATAATAAGAACAACAGTAGCCAACACTGCTGGCAGATAATATGTCGACAAGCGCTTTTATATGTTGCATTACCTCTTCATACTTCCTAGCAGCTTACATATGGTAGTTTTAGCTGTTTCTCTCTACCAGTCCTGCTCCCTCTACATTATAGGGGCACTAAGCCCATCACATATGTCTCATATTTTGCTAGTGGCGAAATTAAGAGGACTCATAAAGTAGTGGGTCACAAAAGAAGCTAGAGTTATAGCAATCAAAAATAGCTATAAATATCGTTAGTAATATACAGCAAATGAAAATATAAAACAGATGCTACCTAAAATGATATAATGATGCATGAAAAATATTACTTCAGTTCTAGTTATTCTCAGGTCAACGAGCCACAGAGATACACAATATTCTTTTTAGTATGGTATTCTTAGGTAACACCATATTAATTGGATTTAAAATACCAGTAATAATAGTAAAAATTTTTGCTTACTGCAACATTTTAAATCTATATTCTGTACGTATATATTCAGAGACTGATTTCAAAGAATACTTACCCCAAGTGCTAATATCTGCATTGCAATGATTCTAACAACCATGGAGCAAAAATGTTGAGGTGGAGTTGAAGACCAAGCTGCAATGCTGTGGCCGTCAAACTCTCCAATGCGCTCACCCAGGATCAGTGACTATAGAGAAAAATATATGTGAGTAATTGCGATGATATCTTTGAAGCCATATCCTATTACTTTAGCTTATATTACCTAGAACTACGGGATTGTATTAAGGAAGCGTTTAGGGCACTCGACCTAGAAGGTGACAGATCCACAATCTACCCCACTGTAGGGCATTAGCAAGGGCATGTAGCCTAGGTCCAACCTGTTTGTGTCCATACCCAAAATGGGGTTTAACAGTGACGAATAAAACGGCAAAAACAAACAAACTATTAAGAGTATTTTGAGAAAATAGCTTTAGTAAACAAGGCCAACACAAATCATGTGCATCTCTCTTGATTTTCCTTGAGATATTTCTGAGAGTCTAAGTTTATATTTTTATGTGGTCTTACGTGAATATTAACAATGACTATATAACTTTTATTATTTCCTAAATTTACCTGTATATATGGTTGAGTATAATCAGAGGCCCTTAACCACGATCATTTTAATTTTAATTTATATAGTACAAGATCTCAAGTACAATATGAATGAAAATATAAACGTTTAAACCCTCTTTCTTACCTGGCACACTTGAACAACCATCTTTAGATGGGGAAGATGAGCTATATAAGGATATCTTGAAAGGGTGGTGTACACTCCCTTCAGAAGACTGGCTGCAGCGCCCCAATCAATTAGGCGCTGGAAAAAACAATTACGAAATAATAAAAGGCAGTTGTAAAATCATTTTACAGTCTTGCTCTTTTTAGGGTCTTTCAATATTTCAAGAAATATATTTCAAATTAAATTTTGTATAATCAAAGATTAACAAACCAATGCATCAGTTCAATTTAAGCATCCAAGGAAGGACAGTAATCTATAATAATCTATATACAGCCAAATCAACTAATACTTATAGATTCTATTCAAGAACTTACTCTGATTGAATGCTTCTTCGCAATTTTATTGAACATTTTGTCAAGTCTCCTAAGAATGTTGACCAAAGCAGGCCTGAGATCTTCATGGGACCAGTCTGGATGAGGCAAAATCTCATTCATATACCTCTGTAAACCACGACATCCCATGGTCACAGGATCATAAGGGGCCACCTTCAAGAGGCTGTGAGCAACCTCAGCTAAACGCTAAGGAGGAAAGAGGAAAAAGGAAGTCACACTATTTGTACATTAGCTTTCATACATAATGAAATTATTAAAGATCTTCTTCAATTGCACCCTTTGTCTGTGATGCTAAGATTTATCTACATTTTTCAATATTACGATTCCTTGAGATATTCAGATTTTCCGGTCTTTCAGAATAATGTCAACTTATGTTGTATTACGATATGCAGAATTTCTCTAGCAAAAAGTCTAGGGTGAAGTAATATGATTTTAAAATGCACAGTAGAGAGCTATAAAGAATGAATTATTTTCAGTTCAATACTATTACTAAAACATCTTACCAGATGACATTTAGTGTCCAGCAAATCAGAATGCTTGCTCTCTTGACCTGATTTCTTGTTTATTTCTGCAAGTCTTGCAGAACAAGTAGTTAAGAACTCAGCTACAACATGCAGTAAAGTGTCTCGTGGTTGTCGGAAGTCATATCGAAGAGCCTACAATATTGTAAAATAAATGTATATATCAAACCAGCATAATAAATATTCCTCGTTTTAATTTTGTGAATAGTAACTGGGGGAGCAGCAAAAATAAATATTTCTTGATCCCCTGAATTTCGTAAATGTTGATTTAATGGCAATGAGCGAGGGATTGGGAATCCCCTCCTTTGTATTTTCTCTCCACAGAGTCAACTTTTAGCTTTGCCTCGGCCATCCCCCTTATAAGGGGATTATGGCTTTTGCATACAGCTAAAACTGCAACTCACAGTGAAAAAAAAAACTAAAACTCTATGTCCCTGCATATCATAAGAGGAATATCCCAGGGATGTCCCTGAAAAGCTGGAAAAAGACTTTTTCTCTCTTATGCCTTGTGCCTTCTAATAGCAAACTAAAAGGAATTTCTTTGGTGGTGAAGATTAATATTTTGGATCTTGTAAAAATGTGTAATCTCCAATACTTTATGTAAACTTAAATAACCCTGTAATTTATTAGGTTAGGTTAGGTTAGCCTAGATTAGCTTAGATGATGCCTTGTAAATACAGTACATATAAAGCTAAAGTATCCTGGGGTCACTCTTCTTGCAATGAACTGATTTTCCCTCTCGTGTTTGTAGACGCAATTAAAAGGAAAAAGGGTTGCAAGTTTGGTACTTGTTTCCTTAATTATTTTCTTTTCCTGACTTATAAGAGCTGACAGAAGAGCTAAGAAAGGCCGGATATAATCTACTCAAGCTGTTTCCTTTCCTTTATTTCAGATGTGGTCACCTCGTTTGATTTAGTGTATATGGTGTCAGATTGAATTTGTCTGTCTGGAAATATTATATTGTAGCAGGGAGGACATCTGAGAGGAATGTTTATTGTAGTCGAAAGTGCACGACACCACTATTTTGATATATCTATTAAAGAGACACCATAAAAAAAAATTCTGTAGGAGCTAATAGCAGTCTCCATATATGATCCATAGCAATATTCTTTCCTGACATAGCACAGCAAGTTTTCATAGGTTTTTCTACATATCTAGACTTGATGGCACGAAATGGTAAATAAAATGCACTTGAAACCTGACCAGAGTTAAGAATGCCTTCTTCCACTGAGATAAGGGAGCCTTTTACCAAGTATACCCTTAACAATGATTATTCAAATATATCTTGATAACAGCTTGAGAAATATAATACTGAAGAAATATTATATAGTAGCATATTATCTAAAGGGAATATATAGTTGGCTAAAAGAAGACACAGAAAAAACGAAGCTGATGATAAAAAATTTAATGAAATCAACGCCTTTGGATACTCCCTCATCTCTCAAGTACTGCCTCATTTAACAGCCGGTTTACATTTTTTTTTTATAGCAAAATACAAGTTAGTAGCAGATGAACGTTTCCTGTACTGGGAGAGTAGTTAATGTATACACATTAGACGTCTCTAATCACTGCCAACATTCGTCCTTACTTGTCAAACAAATCAATTAAATAATTTTCTTAATAAAATAGCACATTTCTTTTTGTCACAAAGGTTAGGTTGTTCATGAGTATAGTACTTGATTATGCCTCAAGCTTTAAACTAAACGCCAAAGTTAAATTTATAAACATATAAACGCCTTATATGATGAAGGTTTTTACCTCAGAATCTTCAATATCTCTTTCATATGTTTGATAACGCTTAGAATCACTCATATATTTGGAATGAGAATCATCATCAACTTCAATTGCTGGATTGTAAGCCTTGGATGCCTTGGAATAAGTTACTCTACTTGATCCCTTCCCTTCACTCGCAGATTTCTGGGGTCCAGTGTAGTTTCTGGAAATTTGAAAAGAATAATGTCTTACATAATTTCAGATGGTGAAAATACTATTCAACAGTCACATATATGAAAGCTGAAATACATAACATATAAGTGACATATACAGCAGAGATTGAGGAGTAACATCAATGCCCAGAACTTTACCCAGTCTTCCAGACTTAAGGTGAAAGAGTATACAGGGGTTAAAATTCTATAAAACCATATACACAAAAAGACAGTTCATACTCTCCCTCACTAAAATTCTATGGAAGCATGATTCCGTGGGCATAAAACTAGAAAACAATCTATGCAGAATCTAGGGGTTGCTTTTGGAAGACAAGACTTCACAACAACAGTTATGTTATGTACAATATTAAAATATATAAATTCATTTCTAATCAATTTCTAAGACTGAAAGTGTAAACCTTGAATCCTAAAACATGATAGCCATTTATGCTAAAATCAGTTCTTGCTTTTAAAGGATAATCTCACTGCCTATAAATATGAAACATGGAAGAGCAACACTTATGGTAAGAATAAAACACAAAGAAAAGATTTCATATCTAATCAATAGTAGGACTAAATTTTGGAAAGCTGATTAAAATACATAATTTCACTTACTTAGCCAAAGGTTCGCAGTTTGTTACAAGCGTTTTCATTGCAACTGCAACATGATGAATTGTCTCTTTCTCCTGACGAAGATCTCTCCCTGCAACGGTTTGCAAGTGTCGAAGAACAGGACCTAAGATGGCCTCAAGGATTATCTGAAAGCAAGTTACACATTCAAACTATTTTACTAAAAAGCTCTCTCTCTTTCTCCTCTCATTAAGGCTCTGGAATTGTTCTCAATAGAAAATCGCAAACAAAGGTGAATACATTGAAGTACAGTATTTAAAGTACTGAATGGGCTTGATAATGCTGACCACAAAAAGTTATTAAGTCCGAATACAAATTCAACTTGCAACAATTCGTCTTTAAAGGTTTGAAAGTAGTGTGGGTGAAATTTCTTTATGTATAAGATCCGCTCCACCTGGATCAAGTTCCTGAGAGTGCTGTTGTTAATAGCACTACCATAGAACAGTTCAAAAGAAATCTAGACAGAATCTCGCACACACTAGATGAGTGTGTACTGAGCATGTATTAACAAGTAAATATGAAGTGTCTCCTCAGTATGGACAGCAAGGTTTATGAGATACTAATCCTCTTTTTGTAACTTCTTGTGACTCTCTCAGTGATCAGGATATTTTAAAACAGTTTTTCTGGAATATGGGCTACCAAACAGTAACAAAAAATTTTAAGCATGACAATTTTTTCTACATTATCAGGATGATTTTTATTTTTTTTTTTTTGCTCCCTATTACAACATTCGAGGAAAAAATGAAGAATATAATAAATAGAGCATATGTTGAGGAAGAGTTTCATAATAGTAAAGGCATATAAATACTTTTACAAGGCCCACATTATTTCTAATTTTGTTCTGCAGGGGTTATGAAAGTAGATTTGGTAAATGTGTGTGCTTTGACTCGGTTACTCCCATTACAAGGGATACTGCGGTCATTGCATATATATGCACACACACAAAAAAGGGAAATGCTTCTTGCAAGTGGGAACACATATTAATGTTCTGCTTTTTAGTCATATGATGAGTGGATAGAAAACAATATTTGCAAAGTCTACAAAGTTTTCTGTAGTCTGATTATTCTCCTTCGTACATTCAGCTAATGGCAATATTGCTAAAATTCTATTGCAATGATTGTTGCTATGAACTTATGTTGTCAACATGAAACATGCTTCTTGTTAATGAACTTCAAGGAAACAAAAATGAATCTTACGAGCATTTGATGTCCCCTCTTCGAATCTGCTGAATAGGCTACAACTGTTACACACATATCTACGGCCTCCAAAAGCGTAACAGAATCAGATTCCTCATGGTAACAGAAGTCCAGGGCCCTTAAAAATACAATATAATTATTACTTTAAGTTCAAAGAATAGTTACTATTAGTTCAAACATTTCGAACAAAAAATAATCTGTTATATAAGAGACATAATAACTCAAAGGCTTGCACATATTACAAGAAATATATTTACATCCAGTACATTATAAATGGCTTAAGATCAGGTTTACACTGACTCAAAACAAAGACCCATTTAGGAGTTAGCAACTTAACATGAGGACTGGAGTTACCAACATAATACTAGACAGGATCATCTGTACAAGGTATAAATGGTAAAGATCTCTGTGAAGGAAGAAAACATCGGAAGTAAGTCCTTTAGAAGCTGCAAGGTATCATTATTTGAATGTGCCATAAACCTCAGATTTGTGAAGATATGCACTGTGGTAGTGCAGTGGTTAGAGTCCTCAATTCAAGAAGTGGCAGACCCACATTCGAGCCCACCAGAAAGGCGTTAGGAAGGGCATCCAACCTCAATTCCCCAGCTCTGACCTGTCTGTGTCTACTTCCATAATGGGGATTAATAGTGTAACATAATATGGGAAACAACACAAATTACTTTACAAGAACTTACTTTAATGGCTTATCAATAGTAATTAAATCCAAAATGTGAAGAGGATCCTCATGATGGTTTTCCAGTGACAAAAGGAGATCGAACAGACGCTTTGGTTGAATCTGACAAGCAAAATTAAATATGTATTGAGTTCTATGTCAAAAGCAACAGAATATAATTTCTTGTATATAGACTTAATTTTTATTATGCTAACATAATTTACGATTAACTCCACTGTTAATTGGAAGAAAATGGCATACACAGAGCTTTGTAGTTAACAATGGTATTGTTCCTTCATACGAAGTTCATTACATATATACACTTCTGTTGATATTCAGAGGCTACTAACAAGTAGCTAACTAGATATAAAAATGAGTCTTTTTTTTTTTTTTACAAAGAAATGCATATATCATTACATATCATTAATAAAAGCTTTTCTTGCAATGCATATAAATAATGCCTCAATCATCACCTCACACAAGATTATGGAACCTGGGACAGGTTTTGTCTATGGATTCATGTCTTATCATATATAGTGACACACACCATACATTTCTATTAAACTTTGTTTTTGCAATTTCATTCCTATTCATTATGTAGGGATCCCATTAGTGTAGTGGTTAGAGTATTCAACTCGGGACATGACAGACCCGCGATTGAACCCACCTCTGGGTGTTAGGAAGGGCATCCAGCCTTAATTCCCAAGCGCCAACCTGTTTGTTTCCACCCTCAGTCAAATGAGGATTCATATTGACACACATAAACGGTAAACATTGGTACTCATTTATACTCTTATTTAGGTTTAGGAAATTATTGTAATACTGAACCATAAAGTCAGCATTTTTATGACCTGCATATGTATGATTTAATGAATGATTATGATTAGTGTTACAAATTAGTGTAATTATTCCATCTTTATGTATATATATATATATATATATATATATATATATATATATATATATATATATATATATATATATATATATATATATATATATATATGGGCACAGCCTTTGGGAACGTAGACTCATTTCACCTGGGAAAACCTTCTAACAATAGAGAAAAGGTTGCCGAGATATAGATAATACACAAGATAAAATATTTACCTTGTTGGCATCTCCATATATGGCTGCATCATCCATGTCCAATATAGGTGCAACTGAGCCCAGCATTTGCAGAATAAATGGCTTACGGTGTAATATATATAGCTGCTTCACTACATACTCTATAACCATCACTACCATCTTGTTACTCTGATAATTACTGTATACTCTCAGTATAGTTGGCATTATTAAAAGATATCTGAAAAAGAAAATACGAATTGCAAAATAGGGTGAACGATTTCATCACTGATGCCTATCCAGGAAGTAATACAACTATTACCATCAAACACATTATGGGAGATTGAAATGCGCATAACCACGTACGCCAACAACACTACATACACTCCCTTAGAGCCTTATGGGAAAGCCAAGGGACGGCTTGGGCCTTCCTTGGGGTCTCGAGACTGTACTTCCATAACCATAGCAAAAACAATGGGTTACATATTGTTTCTTAAGAAAGACAAAGAGTTGGAAGTCCCCTAAGATATTTAATCACTTACTCTTTAATCAATGGCACTGTTGGGGCCCCTGTGGTCATATTTTGCAGCCAAAGAGGCCAAACTGAGGTCAGTAATTCAATCAGTAGAAGAATGAGGTGTAAAATGAGGAATAAAAAATGAAGATGGAAAAAAAGGATAACAATAAGAATATGCTGAAAGTAAAGGAGAAGTAGGAATATTAAGAGGAATAGGGGAATGAAAATTAGAAAGAAAAGAATGAGAAGGAGGGAGTTGATAAGGAAACGGATTTGGAGAATGAAGAGGCAATAGATAATGAAAAGGAGAAGGAAAAGAATAATGAAAGTAAATTGACAAGAATTAAGGATACAGTACTTTAATAAAACATTTATTACTGTATATAAAAAAGTCTCAATATATGAGAGAGAGAGAGAGAGAGAGAGAGAGAGAGAGAGAGAGAGAGAGAGAGAGAGAGAGAGAGAGAGGAGAGAGAGAGAGAGAGAGAAATGTACTTACCCATTTGTGGAAAATAGATTCTTAAAATAATGAGCAGCATTGATATAAGCTGCCATGCAGAGCCTCAGCATGGATGAGTCTTCACAGTGTAGAAGTAGGGCCCCATTGATGACATTCAGAAAGAGATGGATATCCGTTGTATACGTCAAATTTCCTGCCATGCCTTCAAACATTCTTGTTATTAATTGAACCCACATATATTTGTGTAATTGGTCTAAACCTCGAACTTCCTGTACAATGAAATAGAATTTGTGATTGTAACACTGAATATATGAAAGTATTTATATTTAATACTCAAATATAGAAATGTATTTTTTATCTTTTACTTGAAATAAATTACAAAAAATTTGTACAGCATCTATTACCCATTCGATCATATCATTCTTAACTATATGTATTCTTAGTTTTACATTAATTTTTAGAGGCAATAAAAAAGATAACATATATAAATTTATAACTGAGTAAACATTATCGATGCTGTTTTATACAAATCTAATCTAGCCTCAATATTAACATTCATAAATTTTTTTTTATTATATTTTGTAACTGGAAATGCTACGCATAGCAAATGTAGTTGAAAAGTAAGTAAATATGCTTCATAATTGCTTCCCTTCTTGTTTACAATCACACTAATTTATGAATGGCTTTTCTACTAATTTTGAGCTTTTTACGTTACTCCTTAATACTTTGATACTTTGTTTTGTTTCAGTGACATGATCACAATAATACTTTGATATTTTGTTTTGTTTCAGTGACATGATCACATTAATACTTTGATACTTTGTTTTGTTTCAGTGACATGATCACATTAATACTTTGATACTTTGTGTTGTTTCAGTGACATGATCACATTAATACTTTGATATTTTGTTTTGTTTCAGTAACATGATCATATTAATATTACCAAGAATAGTAACAACTCATTAGGGCTAAGGTTAACAGAAACTGTGATGAAATTTGTACAATAATTCCAAATATCGCCAAAGAACCCTCCCTGAATATTTTTTCTCACTATAAAACAACTAAAGAGAAAAATGAAAATGAAGAGGGTGGTAGGTTGCTGAAACCCTGCTCATTAGTTCTTTCGTCTTTTTTTAAAGCATACTACATTAGTTCTTTCGTTCTTGTAAACACTATTATGTTTTCTTTTTCATTCTCATGCGCCTGTGCATCAGTTCTTTTGTTCTTGTAAGTCCTAAAGCATCAGTTTTTCTCATAAAGGGGGGTTTACACCGTCAAACGGTTCGTAGAACGTGGTTCGACAGACAAGTGCTTGAAGTGATGTTCGAACGTGTGAACGGGGTATTTAGTTGTCAAACACGTTCGAAAAACTTATTCGACAACCAAATACCCCGTTCACACGTTCGAACATCACTTCAAACACTTGTCTGTCGAACCGCGTTCGACGAACCGTTTGACCGTGTAAACCGCCCTTAACTCTAATACATCAGTTCTTCGTACTCGTAAATCCTACTACATCACTTCTCTAATTCTCGTAAACCTAACTATATCAGTTCTTTCATTCCCACAAAACACCTCTACATCACCTTTTTGTTTTCATAAATCCTACTACATTAGTCCTTTCCTTCGTGTGAACCCTACTGCAGCAGTTCTCTCATTAAAGTTAGGCATGCATCAAGTCATTTGTTCTCGTAAACCCTAAACATCCATTTTTTCATTCTTGTAAAGCCTACTACTGTATATTGGTTCTGTCATGATCGTTGTGGCCAACATTCTAGTTATAACTTCAAATGATATCCTAACAAACTGAAAACAACCCTTAGAAATAAACGCTCTTTAGCCTTCTAAAGCATTTCATTAACATTCACTACACTAATACAGACCTTTCCCATAGCTCCTCCCTTATACAAATGAAAGTCTGCTTCGAGTGCTTTTCGTGGAAATGACGGAAGTTTGGTCAATTCTTCATGTAAGAAAAATACTCTTTGTGCAACCTGTACAAAAAGGTTATACTGTAATTAGAAAAAACACTTTCTCAGAAAATCGTACTCTATAAATATTTTAAATATTTAACATATATAAAGCTTAACTTGATACAGTTTAACTATCAATAGTGTAATCTCTCGAATAGGAGTTAAAAGGATATTACCTGATCTGATCGCTGCAAAATTGACCAGGCCATCAACACTTTCCCAATTTCAATGAATTTCTGAGTAAAAGCCTGTCTCTGAAGAGCATTATAGGCAGCATCAGGTTCCATATAGATCATCAGTAACTGAGGGTACTGAGATCTCTTGAAGAAATAAAAGTCACGAACAAATGACTGCGGATTGTGAATTTGATCTGTGGAAAAAAAATTTAAGTATTAATTACCTAATTGCGGCAAGCTTTACAGGGTGTACTCTTATGCTAATACACATGGCTGTGACTTCTAAGTCTTCTATCAATTTAAGTCACAGTTATCTAAGTTATGCCTCTTCTAAAATACTGTACTCCACCTGCATGCATATGCATCAGGAATCATAAGTAGTGACTATACGGGATAGAAAAATGGATAGCTGATCCTTGATGTTAGGCAATCGAAATGAATAAAACTGACTTGATCTGGAAAGGATGTATAATGAAAAATATTGAAGATTATTCAAAAGATAAGTTAACTAATTATTCAAACTAAAGTTACGAGGTAGAAGGATAGAGTGTAAGAGGCCTTTCAGGGAAGGCTTTGACTACTTGAAAGAACAGATAATGATGACAAAGCTGTAGTTCACAGTTCCTGGTTGGTTAATCCAGAGGTCAGCTATGAATATGTAGAGGAATTGAAGAGAATGAGGTTTTGTTGAAAAATTTATTGCAAGTGGTCACATATTACATGAGCATGAGTTAGAGTATAAGGCCACTAGTAATTGTGGGCTTATGGGATGCTAGACGATGAAGATCCTTGCCCACTTACCACGTGGATAACCCAAGCAGGGTGGTGACATTGGATATTATGATGACCTTTTATCAGCAAGGAGTTAAGAGGAGTAATTGAGGTATTTTAGCTTCTGGTAAATGGGTGCGCTTTGACTTGACCTCCCTTACAATGAGGACTGCGGGCATTGTATATGTATGTAGTTTATTTTTTACTTTTTTTTTATTTCATTATTGTGACACCAGGACGGGCAAAAAAAAAAAAACCTGCCCCCATCGGGCATGAGCACGAAGAAAACAAAGTAAAGAGAAAGAGAGATAGGGAGTGTTATGACTTGTCAGATGTGAAGGGAAAATAAGAGATGTGAAACGATTATACAAGAATATTCGGTAATAGTGTCATACAGTATTTGGTAAAAGCAAGATTTTTCCTTTTTTTATTTTTTTTCACTTGCCATGTTATTACAGGACTAGGGTATAAAATGCATATCATTAAAAAGCTAGTGCCTAGCAAATTGCAGCTACAAATATAGCTGAATATATTACCTATGCTTTGCTCATATTTCATAAAGGAATGCACCCTAAACAATTCATAAATACATAACTAATAAGAAGTAATCTATAAATCAATGATATCGTGATTATCTAAGAAAAACATTAGTACAATTAGCCAAATGCTAAAACAAATTTTTGAGACCGGGAGATATCACAATATTTGGTAAACATTTCATATGACTAAGGCAAGAATACAGTTTACTAACTTGAAAATGTTTCTACTGCTTAATTCTTGGTGCTAAGTCCTATTACAGGAATATGGATCGACAAAATCACAACAGAATTATATGTTTTTTGGTTTTTTTATGATTGTGGCACCAGGACGGGCCTAAAAAATAATAAAACAAAACAATCCTCATCGGGCTGGACACCAAGAATACATAAAGTAAAGAGAAACATAGATGGAGAATATAATAACTTGTCAGATGTGAAGGGATAATAAGAGATGTGTAACGAATATCCAAAAATATTCAGTGTAGATGTAGGCATAGAAAAAGAACCGTAACTGACGGAAGACATAGGATCAAACAGTCTTGGACAGTTCTATTTAAGTTCAAAAAACCTTCAGCTGTAGCATTGCAAAATTAGACATAATTCACAACAGAATGATAATTAGAAAACTAGCACCCAAGACTCGAATTACATTATAAGCAGAATACTTATGGCAATATGGAACCTGATTAAAAAAAACACCATTCAGTTATAATAAATCCATTCACTGACACATCATGTACACTAGTTGAAATAAAAAATGGATAATTCATGACTATCTGAAAAAGTATTCATTAAATGTATTTGTCTAATAAAAAAAATCTAAATATTACTCACTTGTTTTGTGATCTACTAGGAAGTAGAATCTGTGGTCATTCTCGGGTATGCCAAAGAAATCAAGAGATTCTTGTAGTATCTGACAGAACTGTGTGTCTTCCTGAATTGGAAACTGAAAAAAAAATACATATACAGGTATATATATAAATTATAAACAATACACTGTAGAGGCCATATGAAAGCAACTTCATTTTCTCCAATTGTTTTGTGATTGCAAGTTAAAAATAATCTTTAAAAAATGCCTTTCATAATTGGAATTATATTATTATGCGATCTGCCAAAAATTTCTGGGAGGAGTAAGAAATCAGAGAGGCTACTCCTCTTCATATACTAATATGTAATTTAGACATAGATTCAATCAGCTGTTCTGAATATTAAAAGGAACAAACACTATGTTATTATTATTATTATTATTATTATTATTATTATTATTATTATTATTATTATTATTATTATTATTATTATTATTATTTACTATAATTATTATTATTATTATTATTATTATTATTATTATTATTATTATTATTATTATTATTATTATTATTATTATTATTAGTCAGGAAACAAATGCAGGTGGAAAAAGTCACTGGCTGTTAACCAGATGGCTCTAGCAGGGGAAGGAACTTGGTGAGGTAGAGGAAAAAGAGAAGATAGGAAATGGACGTACTGTATGTTCATCTTCACAGATGCTCTACAGGGGCTCAAGATGAATGAGTATAAGCATGCTGTACAAATGGTGAAAAGTGCTGACAGACTTGTTTGCCATTTTCTGTGTCACTATTAATCCCCATTATTGGAGTGGAAACATACAGGCTGGATCTGGGGAATTAAGTCTGTACGCCCTTCATAACGCCCAACAGTGGGCTCAAATGAGCATAAGCTATACATAAGGTGCAAATTGTTGATATACTTGTTTGCTGTATTATGTGTCAATATTAATTCCAATTCGATTGGGGTAGGATGCAGAAGGGTTGGAGCTGGGGAATTAAGGCTGCATGTTTTTCATATCATCCCCCATTGGGCTCGAATATGGGTATGTCACTTCCCAAGTAGAGTGCTCTAAATGTTGCTCTGCAATAAAAAATCTTTACTTTCTTCATTACCCTTTCTTTCTGGAAATCTCTATTGAGTCTGTATGCAGAAGAATCAGATAATAAATTAATCACAAATCAAACATCATAAATCCCTGCAACTCTGATTCTACTGTTACAATTGTGGCTACCTTGTTAACGCCACCAGGAAATTACATCATATCCATTTTAAAAAAATTCTCCCAAACTATTGAAAATTTAAATCAAGTACTGTTAACCAGGTTGCATTTTCTTTTTATTAAAATTAAATGGCAAAATTACATAGTTAAAAAAAAAAACATAAGTCTGGCAACCTCTACACAAAGTGTTAGTTTAACTATCTGCAGAGTGTATCCAAGATAATGGAGTTTGCATCATTTATTCAAGCAAGGGTGCACAATTACGGCTATTTTCATAGTAGTACTCACTAATGAAAATTGTAGCACTTAAAGTATATCTGATAATACAATACTTTTCTATACTAAACAGCCTTAGTATAAACGTACCTGTGAAGGGATTCCTCCTGCTTCTACTCCACCTGGACCATGAACTATAATCTTTTTAGCTGAAGGAACATTAGCAGTAACTAAGAGAGAAGAATCGCACTGCTCTTTGCGGAAGATCTGTTTGAGATCTTTAAAAAGAATGCCTTGAATACTGGGTACAACCTAAAAGTAGAGAAGAATACAAAGAATAATTATCTTTAAAGTATTCATACATACAATATATATTATGCAGTAATATACATGTATAACTATCCAGTATAATATAGGGTACCTTAATGAAATGCATAACACTGTGTATAGTGCATTAATAAAATTTTCATACATTTCATTGCACTCTATTTGATATTTCCACGAAAATATAGGTAGCTTAATATAATTTTCCTGCATTGGGATATATATATATATATATATATATATATATATATATATATATATATATATATATATATATATATATATATATATATATATATATATATATATATATATAGAGAGAGAGAGAGAGAGAGAGAGAGAGAGAGAGAGAGAGAGAGAGAGAGAGAGAGAGAGAGAGAGAGAGAGAGAGAGAGAGAGAGAGAGAGAGAGTCACAAATCATTGTTGTACTAGTACAACAATGACTTATGTGGAAATATCACCCCAATAAGGGCGAAAGTCCCATTTTGTAGAGGGTACTGATCAACAACACTGCAAACAAAGGCACAAGCTCTGGTTAGTGGTCATTAGGTCTATTTTTTTCTATGAATAATCCACTCAGAAAGTCGTTATGGCTTAGCACTGTGATCACCGCCACCACACACCTGTTGTCCACCGTATATAGAGTGAGTTTTTTTTTTATCTGTATATCTTTAATACTGTACTTGTATATTTAGCTTAATTACATACGTATTTCAGCGTGGCTATATACCTGCAAAATGTGTTTTACTTAGCTTTTTCCTTTGGTATAGTGTGTTTATACACGCTTGTGGAACGTATCTATGTCTATTAACATTATGCTCTATGAAAACACTATTTTAATTACACGAAATTTGCCTTACAAGTTAATTTTCAGACTCTATCCTAGTGTAAATTAGAAAGGTGACATATATATATATATATATATATATATATATATATATATATATATATATATATATATATATATATATATATATATATATATATATATATATATATATATATATATATATATATATATCTATCTTCAAGTTACGATGTTTCCTGGTTAC
The DNA here is from genome assembly GCA_037179515.1 of Halocaridina rubra. Lineage (NCBI taxonomy): Eukaryota > Metazoa > Arthropoda > Malacostraca > Decapoda > Atyidae > Halocaridina > Halocaridina rubra. The sequence continues at coordinate 201,145 of JAXCGZ010020764.1, forward strand.
AACACATCTCCCATATATTATTTGGCTTCTTTTTTGAAAATCTTTACTCTATATTATGCTTTTCAAAAGCAAAGCAGATTCCCCTGATGGCAATGCTTCAAAGGAAAGGAAAGCCATTACTACGGAAGTGAAATTAGAGATAGTAAATTACATGGAAAAGGGAGAAAATTTACTACTGCATTAGCAAAGGTGCTTATTTAGGTGTGTTCCGTCTTACACTGAAATTCAGTTTACATCACGTTTCAGGAATGGAAGCCTGACGTAAGTCAAGAACCCTTTGTGTTTATATATATATATATATATATATATATATATATATATATATATATATATATATATATATATATATATATATATATATATATATATATATATATATATATATATATATATATATATATATATATATATATATATATATATATATATATATATATATATATATATATATATATATATATATATATATATATATATATATATATATATATATATATATATATATATATATATATATATATATATATATATATATATATATATATATATATATATATATATATATATATATATATATATATATATATATATATATATATATATATATATGTATGTATATATATATATATATATATATATATATATATATATATATATATATATATATATATATATATATATATATATATATATATATATATATATATATATATATATATATATGCATATATATATATATATATATATATATATATATATATATATATATATATATATATATATATATATATATATATATATATATATATATATATATATATATATATATATATATATATATATATATATATATATATATATATATATATATATATATATATATATATATATATATATATATATATATATATATATATATATATATATATATATATATATATATATATATATATATATATATATATATATATATATATATATATGTATTTGTATATGTATATATATATATATATATATATATATATATATATATATATATATATATATATATATATATATATATATATATATATATATATATATATATATATATATATATATATATATATATATATATATATATATATATATATATATATATATATATATATATATATATATATATATATATATACAATAAGCAGTATTATAACTCGAATTTTGTACTTTATCAACAGTAACAAACAAAACGGCAATTAGAAATTTAAAGAACTATTTTTTTCTACATACCGTCCATAGAATTGAGAGAGCTGAAGCAATGTGTTCTTGCGATGCCTCTTGTGGACTTCTAACATAGAACATCACATAGCCAACCATATAGTTGTAAAGAGCAAAGGCTGCCTAAAAATACATTGATCAATGACTTAAAAACTTAAAAATCAGAAGTCATTTAAGTCTTACATAGAAATAAGATATAATATAACACCCAGTAATTACAGACGTGTACTATTCAATATCAAAAGGGAGTATAAAGCCTCATATACAGTCACTCATTTCCAACAGAGATTTAATAAATAAGTTTTCATAAAGAAGCAATCCTGCTTTAGTTAACTGTGCCATACATTGTGGCTCTGTAACAGGAGTATCAGCTAGATTGCCTCTTGATTGCAAAGAAACATATAACTTTTCATTAATTTCTAGTATTTGTATTCCATTACCTATTAAACTGGAATAGCTAGGAGCTTGTAAGATTGCTATGTAAGTAAAAGAGTATCTACAACAAGCTGAACTGTTCCAAGTCTAAGGGGTTTGATTTCAAAAGGATACCAGGTAAGGTGTTCTGGGAAACATTAGTTGGTAGGAAACTCTCAATATATTGGGAATGCAGAAGCACAGTGGTAGAATGCTCAACACAAGAAGTATGCACTAGCATTCAACCCCAAAGCAGGGCGTTAGGAAGGGCATCCAGCTCCAATTTCCTAGTTTCATTTCGTGCCACCTCCAAATGGGGGCTAATGGTGCCACAACATAAAAGGAAGCTGTCAATACGTAGCTATTAAAATCCTTGATATAGCATACAATACATTAATGTCATTTAAACAACATTTCATAAACATTCAAAAACAAACTAACATAAAAAATTAATGCCCTCAGCTCACTTACTTATACAACATTCGGAAACAAAGAAAACAACAGAACACTATATAAACAATCTATATGCTCAGTGATGGAATATACAAGCCCTGATTGGCCTTCTAAACACACTACAACACACCACTGCACCCTACGGACTATGCAAAACAAAGCACTGAGAAAATAAAAGCTGCACAATACTTATACCTACAGCCTACTTACACCAAGAAACCAAAGTCCACAAAGTCAAACCAGCTTGACATGGAAGGCATATAAATAGTGTAGCCTCCACAAATCAACTCCAGCCACTACACTACAATGCAAAACACCATATAAAGGATTATTATGTAACTGGCAGATGATATAACGCACAAATATTGTCATTTTTCCCCTTTCCCACCCAAAATCAGTCTCTGCAAAAATATCCATAACCACTGACCTCGCCATTCGATTAAGTCACTAAATGACGACACACACCTACATGCATATCCTCCTGACATCCATCCTTCCAAATCCTCCCTTTCCCGTGAAGACATTCTACCTGACTAAGTCAGCGATGTAGGCACCACTTGGCCCTTCTGAGCTATCAGAAAAGGCTGGATAACTCTGTAGATAAAGCCTGTACAAGATGTAACACATCACTTCATTCAAGCAAACACATTAAGGAAAACTGAGTCACACACAACTAAATACGCAAACGACGCAACATGCATTTCTTGAGAGCTCTGTGGGAAAGCTTGGGATTGGCTGTGACCTTTCTTGAGAACTCAGGGTTGCTCAGACAAACATCTTATGGAAATTTAACAACAATAACATTTTCAATCTTAAGTCTTAGAGAAAAATAAGAGTAAAGATGAGATATTTACATATATCAACAACGAAAACAATAAATAATATTTTTGCAGGTCATTATGCTAAACTTATTTTTAGTTTTTCATTAATATTATAATTGTTTCGCCTCACCTGTGAGGGAAGTCTAGGAATAAATCTCACTAAACGTCGCAATAGTCTAACCATAACATCTTGCCTTTCACGGGTTAATTTCTCCAAAAAGAATCTTAAAAACAATGCTGAATCTTCCACCAAGCAGGACCAAATAACCTTGGAATACAAGAAGAGTAGGACAAAGATTAAAAATCACTGGGACTTCCCTGAATATATAAAAGTATCTCTTTATATCTACATATATTCTCTATAAGCCAAATTTCTTTGGCATTTAAATAGCATTTTAAACCTGGATACTAAACTTCATTGTACCATCATGTACAATATCTACAAAATTATGAATAGAGCTTGCAGTTACTTAAAACCGAAGAACATCATATCACTTGTAAAGCCATAGTTAATTCTGCTTCAGATCAAATATTTATACCTGTTGAGCAGCTTCATAAACGGCAACTCCATCTGGTGTTACAGCCGGATCATCCAGAAGATGAATTATTGTCAATACAGCAGAACATAGGCAGGATGGGAACAACTGTTGGGCCACTGCAACATGATGGCCACCTCCACGTCCAACCTCCACCTCGCTCTCTTCTCCTGCGGTGCAGAGTACACAATTCAGGCCATTATCACTTTAAAAGCTCAAATCTTGCAATTCGAAGTACAGTACTATGAAATATGTACTAGTGCTTACTGCTTATGTTACATATACACACAGATCAAGAATATGACAAATATAATACAAGTTACTTATAAAATCAGTGTTAATAGCACCAGTATGTTTACATTTTGAAACTTTAAATTCAAATCACACATCCAACCCTATAAAGCATTAATGAGGAGAACTGTAGTTTTATCTAATCAATACCTTCTTCATGGTCATCGGGAGATACATGATGAAGAGCTGGTTCATATGCTGCCTGAATTGTAACTGGAACAGTGGTCAGGAGGAAATTCTCTCTTTCAATTCGCCTCTTTTTTTCTTCAGCCTCCAGCGCCGCCCGCACCATTTCTGCTTGTAATTTTCGCCTTGTTCTTGTGGCTGTTACATATGATCTCTGAAAATGAGTTTTTAAGACTTCTTATCAGATGTAAATCACATTTCTATGGTCTATGGTCTCAGAGTCACTGGAAATTTACCCTGCATTGCTAATCTGTCCAATTACTTTCCTTGAAACCTGTCTCTTCAGTTCTCAGTCAATGAGTTTTCCAAAGCACTCCAAGCTAATCTCTGGTAAACTTAGCTGTTTAAGAATGGATGACGTACAATACAAAATACAAAAGAGCAAAAAAAAATGGAAACTTGGTTATTTTAAAATAGTAAAAACAAAATCTTGGCACCAAGTAACTCACATGTTGGATTTGATTCACAGTAACTTCATCAACATTTGTCTTGAAATGAGGCATCCAAGGTGGATCAACCACTGGGAGACTCTCCACACCAATCTTTGGAGATGGGAGGGTGAATTCAATGCCGTGAGGTGGAACTTTGAATGTCAAATGTCCACCTTCCTCCATACGAGGCCAAGCTTGATAACGTGATCGCCACAATACTTGGAATCTGAAGAGACATAGAAAAAAATTACAGAAGTTAAACGTTAAAATATTGGTATTAGTACTAATCTATGAAAGTGGACTTTGTACAGCAATGTTTAATATATTCTACCAAAAAAAATTTCGCTCAGACCACTTTAAATCCATTTTTTTTTTATTTTACTTGTATTTTTTCTTGCTTTTGTGATAATATATTCGTGGCAAACTTCATTAGGGAAATAACAAGTAAAGTTACAAATTAAATAAACCAAACCCTTGCCAAGACAACAAATATAAGTTTAGAATCCAAGGAGAATTAATTCATATTCTCTTAGTCACAACATATTCTTTTGTAAATATTTCCTACTACCTAAAGTATTGCAATAGGGTACCATAGTAGTGTAGAAGCAGAATGCTTGATGCAGGAGGTGACAGACATGAAATCAAGTCCTCAGTGGACTTTGAGAAGGTCATTCAGCCTTCATGCCCCAGCTCCAATCTGTGTCCACCCCAAATTTGGGACTAATAATAATGCAGAAAATAAGGATTACTTACCTAAGTATTGCATTAAGCCGCGTACTAGGATCAGGATGAGTTAGCTCTTGAGTCATAACTTCAGATGCATGAGATGGTATTCGAACACCAGCCAGAATGAAGACTACAGCTGCAGTAGCAGTCACCTACGAGATATGCAAAATGGGAATTCAAAATTTTTTTTTATCAATAATATATAATTACATGTACTACTAATGGGGGAATTCTTTAAAGGTGCTAATCCAAGGAGAATTTAGATTCCCTTAGTAACTGTATATTCTTTTGTATATTCATATTCTTTTTTGTAAAATAATAATAAAATAAACAGTGATCACCAATTTTAATTTTTTTCATTAAAATGATGGAAGAGATTATAACAACAAGAACCAATAAATTTGTACCTCATTATCATACTCCAGCAGCAGTTCCCATGCTTGAGGCACAACATCAAGAAGAAGATCTTCAGTCATCACGGCAACAGATCTACAAACCAGTGATAGAGGTGCATGACTTAACCCCATTACCTGTCAAAAAAGAACAACTCATCACAAATGTTTGCTGTTTAAGGTGTCACTATCAATGCCCATTACTGGGGTGGACACAGACAGTTGGAATTGGGGAATTAAGGCTGGATGCCCTTCTGAACACCCAGAAGTGGCTCAATCGCAGGTTTGTCACTTAACCAAGTGCTCTAACCATTGCGCTACCACATTCCCCAAACAACCAAAAAATATATAGGAATTTTATGAATTCATGGAAAAATTACAAATAGCATTTACAAGGAGATCATCATCAAAGAGGGAAACTACTGAGAGGTGAAAGTATTTAATATAACAACTATTATATGGCAAAAAAAGGCAAGCAAATTTCCTCACCTGGGTTTTTATATATTTCAAAACTGGTGTGTCTCCCTTTTTTGGCTTCTTTTTCTCATCATTACCCAGCTCTTCCTTTGTAATTTCTTTTCCATCTCCTAAAACAATAATAAATATTAATAATTTCTATCTAAAGTGGTAAGGGGAGAGAATAACACCTTATTTTACCCGAATGTTGTGGTAGACAAGAGAATATGATTGGCAATATAATTGACAAAGGAGGTGAGAATGAGAGGAGTATACTCCAGCCCCATTGCCCCAGTCTTCATTTTAAAGTTACAGTCACCCTGCTAGCTACAGAGAAATGGGTTACCAATAACATTTCTGTCAGGGAAATTTTACTGGAGTCTCTTTCGTGACTACCAATCAAACAATAAAATAATAATACTAGACAAACAGACAAGCTATTATTTGCCATTTGCGTGTCACTTTTAATCCCAAGGGAAGGGGGTTAAGAATACTTCCTCAGTGTTCCCCTGCGTGTCGTAAAAGTCGACTATATGGGGCAGTGCGAGGGGACTGGGAATCCCCTCCTCTGTATTTTCCACCCGAATGAGTCAAGGTATTTTACTTTGACTCAGCCACCCCCCTTATAAGGGGGATTATGGTGCTTGTATATAGATAGATAGGAAGCAAACGGACTGGAGATGGAGAATTCAGGCTGGATGCCCTTCCTAACACCCTACGGTGAGCTTGATCGCAAGTGTGTCACTTCTCAAGCCAAGTGCTCTAAAAACTGCACTACCTCAGTCACCAAAACCAGATTGATATAAAACATGAAATGATAAGCTGAAGTTATTTAGATTGATTACCATCTGTATCTAAAGTATCTTTTGAAAGATGAACAGCTGAGCCCTGATGATGACCAAGGCGAGACAATACTGCTGATATATCCACATTGCGGTCTATCCTAAAACAGAAAAGAAGAAATGTATAGCTTCACATATTTTCTACTTTTTATATGTCACTATTAGTCCACATTATGGGAGTGGATACAGACAGAACGGAGCTGGGAAATCAAGGAGGATGCCTTCCCTAACGCCCAGCAGAGGGTTAGATTTCGGGTCTGTCACCTCATGAGTGCAGCATGCTAACCACTGTGCTGCACATACCAAACAATATATGAGGATATCCTATTGCCTCCTAGTTAAATGCATAGAAGTACATGGTAGTAGTGAGGTCAACAAATACTACGCTACAGAAGTTAAGATATGTATAATTGGTATTTTTAAAGGTACTGTGCTGTAATACGAGAGTTTATCAAATACACTGTTTAAAATCACAAATGAATAACTATTTTTCACAAGAAGAATCTGAATTTCAGATCAAAACTTAGCACGAGGGTCTGCCCCTCTCTTTTTTCTCTTTATTTAATTTTCGTGCTTTTCCCTCCAATTCCCTTATATCCTTAATTCCCTCCCCTTTTTTCCCCTCCTATCCTATCCCATTCTAAAAAAAAAATTAATGCTGTATTGGGGGGAATTCACTCCAAAAAAAAATATCCTTATAATTTTTCAATTCTAAAGTCTCTTTATCACAGCCCATATATTTTCCATAGTAATATTTTATAGACATGCTGCATTCCTTTTCTTTTATAGACGATGATTTAGGGATCAAATTACAAGATTATAATAAATTAATGTTGCTCCCACAAGGCAATAGCCACTGGTGACCTCCTGCCCTATCTTACTCATGTATGGTCATCTTCTCTGAGGAACTATGGAGAATCCTTTGTAGTTTCCTTTGATATCTCTAAGGCTTTTGACAGACTCTGGCAGAAGGCTCTGTTGGCCAAACTCCCTGCCTATGGCTTTACCCCAGATTTCTGATCTCAGATTTCCAGTTCTCTTTCTGACCGTTTTATATCTGTAGTTGTTGATGGTGCATCATCTGACCCATTCCGTGTTACCAGTGGTGTTCCACAGGGCTCTGTTCTTTCACCTATCCTGTTCCTTCTCTTCATCAATGATCTTCTACAATCCCCATCTTCCTCTTTTCTTCACAACCTTCAACTGCTTCTCGTAATCAGTCTCGTACCACTCTTTCTTCAACTTTCAACTGCAATTTGAGGAGGGTATCTGAGTGGGGCACCCAAAATTTAGTTAAATTCAGTGCCTCCAATACACAACTTCTAGCTATCTCTTTATATTCTTCTCCTCTTGATAGCCCTATTGTCTTCGAAACTAACGCCATATAGCCTGTAACTTGTCTTGAAGGCATCACATAATCCAAATTTCTAAACCTGGATCCAAAAAATTGGGGGTTCTGTTTCGTTTTCGTCTTTACTTTTCTTCTTTACAGTTACTTAAAATCTATACAGGTCTTAACCGTCCATGCTTAGAATACTGCTCACATATCTGGGAAGGTTCTTTTTATACTTATCTCCTTGATAGGTTTGAATCTAAGGCAGTCAGACTCATTATTGAGCCTTCTATTACTTCTAATATGGATTCTCTCTCTCTTCGCCATACGGAATCATCTCTTTCTCTTTTCTATTGCTACTACTTCCATCGCTGCGTTGATGAGTTGGCGAGTTGCATCCCTCCTCACCTGCCGAGACCACGTTACACTCGCCAAGCGGCCTTGTTTCACAGGTACTGTGTGGAGATTTGCAGTTTGCAGATTGGTCAGTGCAGTGAATGCTTTTTCCCATCTACCTCCAGACTCTGGAACTCTCTTCCTCCTTCTGTCTTTCCAAATTCTTATGACCTATCTTCCTTCAAAAAGCGGATCTATCGTCATCTCAGGACCTAATCCTCCATATCTCTAGGTCCACAGTACTTTGACTGTTTTTTCAGTCTTGCCTTTCCCTTTGTGTAACAGTACCTCATCTCTGCCTTATCCATAACCCTTTTCTTTTCCTTCGTCTTGATGTTTTCTTGTTCCCGGGCCTTTACTGATGAGGGCTGTATTTTAGCCTTTCCAGGTGTCACACTTATTAAAAAGAAAGTATATGTGTGTGTGTATATATATATATATATATATATATATATATATATATATATATATATATATATATATATATATATATATATATATATATATATATATATATATATATATATATATATATATATATATATATATATGTATGTGTGTGTGTGTGTGTGTGTGTGTGTGTGTACACAGTAGGTCTCAGAGAGATAGCATAAGCAAAGTCACTTAAAATATTAATGCTACAAAATTATTTAAATTACACTTTGTGTAGCATATATTTCTCATTTTTTACACTTGTTAAAACAGTATGCAAATAAATGCCGCTTGCAGAAGGAAGATTATATTCATGTGTCTTCTACAGTTCAGGTAATTGATCTTATATAGTTGCTTTGGGTAAACAAAATTTATCTTTTTGATTCCCAAACTATTAATGGATGAGAATGGCTGCAATATATTATTTCAGTAAGTATGTTCATGATTCTGTGGAAATTTTACATGAAAAAGTTGGAAATAATGAATTTTACTGGAATTACCGGTGATTAAAGTCCTATGCCGTATGTATACTTTCTGATACATTGAGCATAATCTCTCTATTCACTTAGACCTTATCAACTCTTTGTAAATGAGGTGTGGAAAAATAATGCAGAGGGCGTTAAAATATATGTTTCATAAAACAATATGCTTTAATATTATTTCAGAAATTTTGCTTAGAGATGTAATATAATGATCTCTATAAGCAAGCTCAGACAATTACAATGAAGTAAATTGCATCTTCTGAAAAAAGGACAAAATGTAACATGATGGAAGGTACCATTGGTCCACTAAAATAAACAAGCATTTTAACCACTTACTTATCTCTACGGGCAAAGCTTTCTTTGCGTCTGAGGGGGGAGCCATGCCCTCCTTGTTCAGAGGATTTTCTAGTTGGTTTCTTTTCCTTCTTATGATCCCTGCCTCTGGCACCTGAACCCACAACTTGTTCTTCTTGCTCTTCAAATTCCTCTCCATACATCTTTACGAAATAAATAAAATATAAAATAACATATCCTTACTGGAGAAAATTAGCATCCATAATACTTGTACTGAATATCAGTTCCTAGCCTACTGAACTGAGTAAGTATTGATGCTTAGAAGTTCTATGTAAATTAAATTAAATAAATCATGTAGTATATCAAACAATTTTCTGATATCAAACGGAGTTATATTGCTTAGTAATTTGCTACTAACAATTTTGCTCATTTAAAAAATAGAGGAAAAGTTAATGACAGGTAGCCACGCCTGTAGACCTATACTCATTGTCTTTCTCACCTTTCTAACAGCATGCATGAGTCTCTTGCAGGCACGCATGTTTCTTTTGTAGCAATACTGATGGCAGAATGTCTGATGTGTACATGACATGTTGAACATTGAGGACATTCTTATCACTACCTGTAATAAAAAATATTATATATACTGTATATATATTTTAATAACATTGAACTGTTAACGTACAGTCTAAAATGGTAGGAAATACCCATTAAATAAAAGCCGTTGCTTTATTTAATGGGCTTTTCCTACCATATATATATATATATATATATATATATATATATATATATATATATATATATATATATATATATATATATATATATATATATATATATATATATATATATATATATGCAATAATCAAAAGCTCCCTTGTAAGTGTGGTGGCCGAGTCAATGTACATATTCATCAAAAGCCTTCTCCAGATAGGGTTAGCTGTACTGCAACACCAATGGAAGAAAATTAATGACACAAAAATAATTTAATTACTCCATTTTAACTCATTACAAATAATCCTTCACACAGTAACATTTATGTGCACAATATAGTAAAAATGGTTAGGAAATGCCAAATTCGAGATTCAGGTTAACCTGTGTCCCTTCATATAACTTTAAATTTTCCATTTCCCCACATTATGTAATATTCGTGTCCAGTCGTTTGAGCGAAATCAAGTTGAGCAAAGTCATTTTGAGTGAAGTATAATTTATGTGCATTTTGAACGATGCCTATTTCGCAAATCAGATTGAGCAAACCTCAAACTGTTTTTTTAAGGATGCTTTGAGCGAAGTTGATAAAAATCAAACTATACTGAAAATAAAAAAAAAATTGTACAAATACTTAATCTTCACAAGGGTAAATAAAAAATTATTAAAAATCGGCACATTTTATTGTATAATTAAAAATCGAGAAAACTGGATTAAGTTATTTTTTGATAGGTTAGGTTCGGTTAAGTTAGTATATATTTCGCTTAAAATTAAGATTAGCTGAAATTACTGTTCGCTCTTAATGTTTCGCTCAAAATGACTTCGCTAAAAATTAACTTCGCTCAAAATGACTTCGCTAAAAATTAACTTCGCTCAAAATGACTTTGCTCAAAATGAATGGATCCGTAATATATTAATCTCCATATCCACAGTTTATGATTATCCAATATCTTTTTGTTACATTCTTTAATTTTCTCGTAATTTCATTCTTTCTTTCAACTACCTCTGTTTATTGTTGCTCACTGTTTATATGTTTCAATAAGTTATAAATAATTTGTAGTCTCCGTGGCAAAATGGTAGCGTCTGCGACTCTGAGGCGGCAGGTCGAGGGTTCGCGCCCCTTCACGGACTGAGGTTAGTAAGGGCATACACTCAGGGTAACGATTACATTTGCCAAAACAAGTCCTTCATAAGAAGGCAACCGTCCTAGCCTTTAGTAGAAAAGGGAGTTCGTGACGTAAAACCGAATCCAATAAGTTATAAATAATTTATTGGCATCTCATTCTATTTCCTACTTCCAGGATTTCAAAACGTCTCCTGGAAAATTAGTTACAAAGCAAGTCCCTCCATCTTTTATTGGGCCTACCCAAGGTTCACATGCTTGGAACATCCAACCAACACATTTGCTTTATGATTCTCTTTTATCAATCATTCGAGATGTTAAAGTCAGCAAAACCATTATTATTTAACTCCTTCCTTTAAACTCTCTTCTCCCTCACGTGGAACCATTTGATATCATGTTCAGGTTTTACCTCGAGGACTCCCTTTTCTACCAAGGGCTAGGGCGGTTGCCTTCTTGCGGAGGACTTGTTTTGGCAGATGTAATCGTTACCCTGAGTGCATGACCTTGCTAACCTCAGACCGTGACGGGGCGCGAACCCTGGACTCGACGCCTCAGAGTCGCGGACGCTACCGCTTGAACCACAGTGACTACAACCATTTGATATTATATATTTTTATAAAGAACTTAATATTCAGTGCATCAATTTGATTCCCTTAACCTCAATCAGAGTTAGATATTTATCACCATGCCTCACTGTACAAATAACTATATTATCGCGTAGTCTAATTTTATATTGCCTAGATAACTCTTTCTTTACCCAGTGGGAAAAAGTTTGCATTTTATCCTACTCGAAGGTATATTTATTTCCATACCTTGAATACCATTTGCCCAATACATGTACATCCATTTCCAAGTATCTAACTGTCAAGTTCTTTATACCAGATCGTTTAAACTTATCTATCTCCGATATTTAGAAGGCATATAAGTGTCATAATTCAACATTACTCGAAACACTAAATGAAGTAAAAGAAACAGTTTTTACCTTAATCCAAGGCATGTTGGAAGTAAGACTTTCCTCATCCAGATCTCCATCATTAGGACTTTCGGGCAAGTCTTCATTACTAAGAACCCCTGGAGACTCCTCACCAGATACCTTTAAGTAGATCTTTCAATTCTAACATTTTCTTAAATAGTCAAATATAATATAAATGACTAATAAAAAAAACTGAATGAATGAGATCTATAGTACTGAAATATTCCCAATGAACAAGATCATTATGAATGTTGTAATTACTAAAGCATTGCTATAGCATTTAATGATATCCCAAATAAAGTCTATTGAAATCTACTTATGTTAAAAATGCACAAGACAAAGCACAATATAAAGTCTAGTTTAAGGAAAAATAACTGCAAGCATAACACATACATTACCTCAGGTTCTATATGCTCTGATGTATCGGATCTTTCACTAACTGAAGATACCTTTCTTCTAGAGCGAACACTATCAGAGCGTTTTATGGCTGAAATGAAAAATTAAATGCTGTATATATGAGACTTATCACTTTCTATGCAAAAAAAAACTACTTTAGCCTCTAGCAAACTAAGGTAGAATTGTTTCTTTAAATACATCAGTTTTATACAAGTAAAATCATATATCTAATAATCTAACACAACACTGCTTGCTTAACAAAATCAATTGTATCAAACTTATCTTCAAAAAGATAGCCAGTTTAACATATAAAATTGCTTTCTTACAATCCGAATCTGTGTCTTTAGTGCTCCTTCGCAGTTTATATGAGCGCCTTTTGAAGGAACTCTGTCCGGTGCCTTTCTTTAAGAAATGACCTCGAGAAGCTTGGAGGTTTCTTCTTCTTTCTTCCTCGCAATATTGACTGCTCTGAAAATTCATTTGGTTGAGGTTATTTTAGTGGTCCACAAGAATTAATGATAATTATATATTTAGTACAAGTACAGGAATTACGTACATACAATTTAAGCTATGAGTGCAGAGTAGAACATGTGTACTGTGTTATTAAGGTTGTCTTTATTTTTTGTTTTGTTAAGAGTACACTTGGAAATACAATTAATATCTATATATGTTATCTGAAGAGTTTAGATATAGATAGAATATAAGTGCTGAATATTTTCAGGTTTGTAGAAACAATAATATTAGTTATATGACAACTAAAAGTGCAACAGAAATAGTTCAGTAGAAAAACATAAGCCATGTCTGAAACTTCCTTGCAATAATATTCAGACACACTATATTAGTCAACAAGCATTAAGAATACATAATGTTTTACTATACCCCACGGCAAACATTACAGAAATACTGAACAAGAGAAAATATGAAAAACTTGCAGCCTTTTTGCATAAGACAAATACAATTTTGCCTTAAAATTAAAAACTCTTCAAATTTCGGCATTTTCTCATTCAACACAATCAGTTCTATTTATGCAGCCAGGAAGCAAAAATTTAGAGACATTTAAAAAATACAACCAGACACAGAATCTTTTTTTTACAATCAATTTGTCACTATTAGTCCCCATTATGGTGGTAAACACAGAGAGACTGGAACTGGGGAATTAAGGCTAGATGCCCTTCCTACACCCCACCATGAGTTTGATCGTGGATCAGTCACCTCTAAAGTCAAGTACAGTCTCTTCTTTTTTAATGCGAGGATAGGTTCTCAAAAGACTCGTGTAATTCAAATTTTGCGTAATTCAAATAGTATATTTCCATAAGTAGTAATGTTAATAGGTACGGTTACGTTCTGCAAGAGTGCATAAACACACTCTACCAAATAAATAAGCTAGTTGAATACATTTTACAAGAGCATAAGAAAGCTGAAAAACGTATGTAAGATAAAAATAAACAAATACAGATAAAAGATATACCCTGCCTTAATTTCCCATCTCCAAAATGTCTCTGTCCTCCCTCATTCAAGTGAGAATTATTAGGGACCAAAAACCGCAAAAATAAAAATAATAATAATAATGATAATAATAATAATAATAATGCTGTGCTAGTATATTTGCTTTTCAGATATTAAATGCACTAGTAGGGCAATATTGGTTATTTTTTGGGATGCTTTTTGATTGATGTAAGCGACATCTTGCCCACAGAAATACAAAGTACGTAGTTCTTTAGCATCCTATTCATGGGAACATATAGTGTAATATGAAGTAAGATATATGACTATAATTTGTGGTTTCAGAAGATTCTGGGAGGGTGTGCAAGAAGAAGAATCACTTTGTAAGCTGAAAGGTATTTGAGCTTGGGCATAAAATTAGACAGAAGTTAAAGGAATGATCAAGGTCTATTATAGCTTACAGTGAGTGTGTACTTTAACTCGGCAACTCCCTTACAGTTGTATATGTATGTATGTAGTGAAAGGAATGACATAATAATCAATGGTTATGAACAGCAAAACAGTTTCAATGAAACTTAAGGTCTTTCCAGTAAAGAAAAACTGTGTCTTATTCCATCATTTTCCCAACTGTCAATCAATCTCATATGCATAAACTACCAGAGAATCATATTAAATTGTCAAAAGGGGCACAGGAGGAAGTTTTTTTTCTTAAACATATCTCAGAGTACACAGGGATGAAAATAGTTCAATATATTCTCTTAGATTTTATACATAATGTTTTTCCCTCCATGGTCAGCATAGTGTCTACATGCATAGAAAGGCAACAGCATCATAAATAAAATTTCGCTTCCCTCACCCTCATGGGAAACATTAAATCACAGTTGCTCTTTTGGAAAACATATTTAGCAAGCACTACTACACTGAAAACTGACTCTGTACATTTAAAACACGTCAACTTTAGTCAAGAGGCCTATAAAAAAGAATCATCCTTACAAGAATACTTAAACATCAAATATACCAACAGCATAGCTTGGTTAATTTACATGCATTAGTTTAAAATCCAGAGAGTTAGTATGTTAAGTTACAAAAAAATTATTTGATCAATTGCATTACTTTTATATGAAAAGGAGTTTCTAAGAAAAAGTTAATTAGCACCGGTTAAGATTATCGGACTCTGGAAAGAAGAGTAACTCCCAAGATTTCTAGGGTTCCTCACACCTACAAGGCAAATGATCTGACCAAACCAATCCATACTAAACCCAACCTAACCTAACCTAACCTCACAATTATGGGGCAACTTAACATGGGATTCTTGGGCTTACTCATCTTTACAAGATCTAGATTATCACACCATATAGTTCAGAAGATATTGAATTCAATATTCCATGCATAAAGAAATAATTTACTAAATACATTAACTACAGAAAAATCTGAAAGACAGCTTTAGCAAATAATGAAGAAACAAGCTTGAAATCAGAAAACAGACAGGTATGAGACTGAGAGTAAGACTAGAGTACAGTACTTTTTGTACATCAGAATACAAAGATGACAGATGATGTAGCAGTGAAGGGAAAACATGGGTTGCAAACCTGTACCGTAACTGTGGTGTTGGAGCTTCCTAAGCTGATGTTGTCAGGGTCATGCAGAGCGAAGCTTATCTTGCGTTCACCAGTAAAACCAGCTTCATGAAGAAAGTGAAGGTTACAATAAATTAACTTGCATATGAAGAAATGAGTTTTGTATCAAACATACTTCATGTTGTGTTGACCACCAGTACTTTATAATGATATGTCGTAATTTTAATTACATTCGGAAATAAGTGCATGCTTAATGAAGATTACTGAAAAGCATTAACTAATTTAATTTCTCTATAGAAATGTATCCAACAACTAAGAAAGAAAAACTTATGGCTGACTTTTCATAAAAGTGCAAATAAAGTCAGATGTATTTTATATCAAATACGGTCTCGATATGATGGAAAAAGGACTATATCTTGTATATATTACCTGGGTGACCCTCTCCAATGCTTTGAAGACTCTGTGCAGAAGCATGAGAGAATCCCATGGAGGACAAACCCATAGACCAACGCCTACTATGATCTCGTCCTGGTCCCAAACCTCCACAAGGGGGACCCCAACCTGACTGCCTTTCTCCTCTCACAGAAAGTCTGGTTCCAAATGATGGATTTCAATTATTTTGTGCCAGGACAAGTGCCCCAAGGAAAATTGACATTCAACAACTTCTCCCCCAGGACAAGTACTTTTATTCATCATAATTATAATGGTATATATATATATATTTTTTAATTTTCAGTGATATGGTACCTAACCTAACGTGACCTAATCTAATCCTAAAATAACCTTGCAGATAACGAAAAAATGAAAAATGTATCATTATACTTATGTAGGTGTTACCTAACCTAACCAAAGCCAATCCTAACCTAACCTAACCTATCCTAAGCTATGCTATCCTAACCAAACCTAACCTAACCTTGAAAATAAAATAAAAATTACAATTATAATTATTATGAATAATAGTGCTGTACGCGTTACCACTGGCTAGTACAGTGGTAACGCGCTGGCTTCGCATTCACGAGGTCGAAAGATCGGTTCCCGTCCAAGACCGAGAGTTTAAGCTGTTTACTGGCAGGAACTGCTGTGGTTGGACACCACAGTGGGGGGTTGGGGCTTGCCCTGGCTGACGAATACCCATTGTATTGAAATGGAAATAAAGGTATATTATTATTATTATTATTATTATTATTATTATTATTATTATTATTATTATTATTATTATTATTATGTTTAGGCTGGTAATTGCACTAAGGGCTAACTATCCAGGCGGCAGTTGCCTGAGAGGCAATTTTCCTGGGAGCTGTTGTCCAGAAGTCGAATTACATGAAAATGATATTCTGGATATTAATCTATAGTTAAGATTCAGCGAGGTCAGCACCCCATGATATACTTTATCTTAAATGCAACTCAGGGAGCAATGATATTCTTTAAAGCAACTATCTATGACCCATCTACACCAAATCTAAATATCATCTCCAATTTTAGTGGTAAATAAGATCTAGTACACTGAGCTTGTACTCAGGGTCCATATCAATCATGAAATAAGAACAAATTATGAAATCATATAAAAGGATATGAATAGTAAAATTAAATCAGAGACCCTGCATCTGTTTTTGTACCAAATTACTCAGGAAAGGAATACAATTAGCATTTCGTCAAAGAATGGATTATTAAGCATGTGGCCTGATTTTAGAATATATATCCCAGAGAAAGAGTGCAGATAAACGAGTACTGCAGCTAAAGTCAAACACATTACCTAAAACATAAATACAAATTAAGAGGAACTATGCACTCAAGACTTACTAATGGATACTCTCCAATTAATTATCAACATCACTCATTGTAAAATTTTTCTCATCAAGTATTTCAGGCACAGTCACTGTGCATCAGCTGGATGATTCAACTGAAAAATCTTCATATGAAGTACAATGCCATCAATATAATACTAAAGGATTCATTAAAACGATTATAATGATAAAGAATAATAAAAAAGAGAAAAATAAGAGAGCATTATAACAGACGTTAATAACAGCTACAATAGCATGAAAACTAAGCACTGGATAAAAAGAAAGGGAGAGATATAAAGCTAGAAAAAGTGTAACATCTGAAATACCTTCCAACTGTATTATAATAAATGATATTACTCTATCCAAAAGTAATCATATTACCTGGTTACTGAGATTTTTGGCAAACATTCTCTATGGATAAGTTACTGTCTAATCAAACTTCGAATAATTAGGGTTATGTAATTAATTCTTATATCTAATTAGCATAGTATAGCTTTACTATTCAAAAGGCTAATTTTCTAATCCCAGTACCTGTTGTGTATCTTCAATGCAGATAAAGGTATCTATGAGGTATGAAAGATATAAGGTCCTTTGAGTTCCAGCAACCAAATCACTCACACGAGCTGAGCTCATGATAAAAAAAAAGATGTGTGTTATTAGTATATCATTTATCTTCCACTTTATAAGTACAATACATACCTCGTAGATTTTGGTAGTAAGGTATAAGTCTCCCTTAAAAAGGCTGTGATCTCTAACAGCAACTGAACAGCCACCAACTTTAATGCCGTGGGACAATCGGCTCCTCCAGGATTGACACTTACTATGGAAAATATTTAAAGAAATTCAACTACAAAATGCCAAGTATTCAGAAATTGTTGAAAATTGTGACAAAGTACATCTAAAAGTAAATCAATATCATTATCAACAGTTGTATAGAGAAACAACCTTCGTCCAAAAAATCTTCCTCTTCGTCACTAGCTCGTAGGGCTCGTCTAAGTTCAGGATCTGCTATGGGTGCCACCACTTCCTCTACAGTGGGTCCTGAGTCTTCAAGGAGCTCTTCCAGTCTGTTTCCCAAAGCCTATACAACAAATCACATATAGTAAATCTGTTACATTAAAAGAAATTTTTTTTTTCATACCATCCATCATTAGCTCAGTTTTACTACTTTCCATTATCAATATGAGTCCCAAATATTCATACCATTATCAGAGTCAATAAGACTACCATCTTATACAAAAGTCTCTCAAAGTATTAATTTATAACCACATCCACTAGTTCCAATGGGAGGAACTCAATGATCTCTTTATGATACTAACATTCAGGATTTATAGCACCAAACAAAAAACTAAGACTATTTCCATGATGACTGCACGAAAAGTGAAGAAACTTTAGTTAACACGCCAAGGCTGAAGCTTGGTTAGACTAATGAGTTTTCCAAGTATAGCGATATACCCCATTAGAGGAGGATTCCCAAAAGATAAAATACTTGAAAGATTGACACATTATCAAAAGGTATTGACAAAAACCATTATATTAAATATTATTAGGAGAATTAGAGATAAAAAAAAAGATTATCAGAAATAAATGTTGTTGTTGCTACTTTCAGCTTTATTTGTGCCTGTTAATCTCAAATCATATGGTGGTGGATACAGACATTAAAGCATTAATGCTGGATGCCTTTCATAAAACCAATCGGTCAGCTTCCTAGTCGAGAGCAGTCCCCTTAGATTATTAGAAATAAATATTTTATGTTTATAAAAGACTAAGAAATTATACGAAGATCCACACTTTAATATTCGTTTAATTTATTAATAATTTATCATCCTACCAATTTCCAGAAGGTCTAACCTCAGCCCACTGATAAAACATCCTGCCTGCAGCCCGTTGCATTATATGCATCTTCCTCGCTCCTGATGGAGGAGCTCTTGCAAGAGGTCCAGATGGTCTATACATTGGTAAAGACATTTTGATCCACGCTGGCCAGGCTCCTCGATTACATCGATGAATGAAGTAGGCAATCTCCATAAGAAATGCTGCTCTGGCAATTACTGGTGCTCCAGGCTGATATCAGAAAGACTTGAGTTAGCTCTAAAAATTTGATGGCATCTACACCTTATAATGCTATGTTATGTAGCCCTAACACGCAAATGGCATACTTACTGAAATTTGGTAAATATCAGTAACCTCTATAACCCCATGTAAATATAAATATCCAAGTATATTGCTTGGTTAGGTTTGGTAGGGTTAGATGAATTAAATTTAAAATGGGTTAGAAGACTTGCTTTGTTAACATGATAAACCCTAAAACACCCTGGGGTTACTCTTCTTTACAAAATCCACTTATTATTTTCTTTCATTTGTTTAGCAGTGTAACTACTATCATATAAATGATAATAGACGTAAAACTATAGCTAAAATATTTTTATTACTCACTAAGTCCAGTACAGCTGCAATTAATTGGGAATCAGGTACAGCTCCTGGTTGACACGTTTCTAATAAAAAGCTGAATCTTAACATTCCCTTCCTGACAAGTTCTGTAGGAACGAGCTTGCGTTCTCTTACCAAGACTACACTCGCTTCTCGTATGCAACCTTCCTGATCAAGACTGTTACGTCGGCTTGGGTCTTGAAAAGAAATATTTAGTCTTAAATAGGGAAAGATAGCATACTACAGTGCTACAGTATCTGTTATTACTTATTTTGGCTTAGTCCTCCATCCTGAATCCTTTTCTAAGGCTACATTTGCAGCAATTGTAGTCATTATATGAGCTAAGTGAGGTATGCCGTATATTTGAAAAATTATAAATTTTCCTTATCTAGTTTATGTGAGCTGAAAGGAATTTTGACATAACACTCGAATACCACTATATATTCAAACGATGCAGCGAGTAATTATCATTCAAGAATCTACTCCACATAACTCCATCATTTCTACAAGTACAATTTATGAGCATACAAAGCAAAAGGGGATTATTTTACTAGTGCACGTGAATTACAAAAATACAAATTGGAAATTAAATCCAATGCAGGATATTCATGAAAATAAGAAATACAGAGGAATCTGATTTCATAAAATTACATAATAATTGAGGACTAGGGTTGAATTAAGATAAACTGTCATTAAAAAATATATATATATTACCAGGAGTTTCATCATAACTGTAGTCTTTTTTCTTACTCTTGCCAAAACCGATTTTCCCAATATGATCTTCCATTCGTCTTCTGGCTTGCATTAACTTCTGACTCATTGGTCTGCATGAAAAACATCGCAATCTTGAATATAATATACTCAGAAAAATAGGTATAACAATAATACCAATACATATACATTTCATTACACCTTTTTTTTATCCATTTTTACCTTCACGCGGCTTTTAACATACAACACAATATTATAAACTTAAATATTAATTCATAATGTTCATAATAGGAATATCAATATTCGCATCTCGAAAGACAAGTACAGTAGTTTGAATCTTACTAAATATGTCTATAAACAATTTACGTCTTACCCTGCTCCTGGTTTAGTGACAAGCCTTGGACGAGCAAAGCCATGTGTTAAGCCATGAGCGATGCTGTGCGATGCAGTGTGTGATAAACGTCGAGCTAGAGCAGGTGGGAGTTCCACTGGATCGCCAGGAAAACCGCCATTAAAACTGTCTCCATCTATACTTCGACCTCTCAGCCAGCTTACTGTAAAATTTGGTACTTACGTCAGATATAATCATAAAAGCTCTATTAGATCCTAGTAATGTCAAAGGTCAATTAGAGAAAACAGCAGGAATAATATATGAAGTACTCATTAAATTCGTGACCTCAAGTTATCACTTTCTCAAAGTTCATTGAGATGGTGACCAATTAAGGTCACGAAATTATTAAGAATTTCATATATTTTCCTGTCTGCTTTTATAATGGACCTTTTCTTACTATTTTAGACGGAATGGTAACAGTGCAGATATATTTGTTCAAATAGTATTTTGCAGCTTACTCTTCAGGCAGAATAAACACTAAATAAATACATTTCTTGAACTAGGATGTTACATAATTGAAAAAAAAAAACTCACCAAGTTTAGACACTCTTTTGCCCTTAGGATGAGCATTAGGGGCTAAATGGTCTGGTTCAGTCTGCCGAGACCCCATCACTTGGTGGTGGCGTCGACGCAGAGTTGATGCAGGACTCTGACCTCCAGGTGATTCCTAGCAAATCAGATAAAGTGTGCGTGGAGTTGAAATTAGATAATATGTCACTGTTAACCTTAAAATCAAAGTTGACAGAGAAAATATTCTAATCATGTGTATGAGAATGAACTGCTACAAGATTAAGTGATAATTATTTTGACAATCTCCACACCTTGTGTGGATTTAATTTTTAAAAACAATTTGCAAACTTGCAAGTCTTCTCTCTAAGACACAGAACTTTGAAGACCTCAGATAAAATTTAAACACATTGAAATTAAATTCACAGATCACCATTAAAAATTATTGCAAAGAGAATGACCTAAAAGGCATTGGTTTATGTCAAAAGGGGATTCATTTCCAATATATATATATATATATTATATATATATATATATATATATATATATATATATATATATATATATATATATATATATATATATATATATATATAATTTTCACAACCAGAATGAGAAGCTTTGGAATGGGGTCAATGTGGATTTGTAAATGCTACATTGGTAAATGAGTTAACAAAAAGGGTTGGGTGCCTATGCAGATTAACATCTTCAACTGCATTGATAAATGTCACAAAACAGGGCAACATAGCTTGAAAGAACATTACCAGACATATATTTAGCAGTTACTGACTACACCAAGGATCTGGTTAGCAACCCAAATCATTACTGCCTCATTCATTTACATAACCTATCGATATTAAACTGCTGCTCAGATTATGAAGAAAAACCCTCTAGTAAAAGAAAGTGCACTAGGCATTGTTTATTAAGGGGGGTTTACACGGTCAAACGGTTCGTCGAACTCGGTTCGACAGACAAGTGTTTGAAGTGATGTTCGAACGTGTGAACGAGGTATTTGGTATTTGGTTGTCGAACACGTTCGACAAACGTGTTCGAAAACCAAATACCCCGTTCACACGTTCGAACATCACTTCAAACACTTGTCTGTCGAACTGAGTTGACGAACCGTTTGACTGTGTAAAGCGCCCTTTACTCTAGAGATTCCCTAACATTGTATAGCATATCAAAGTGCAGGTGCTCAAAAATCGCAATTTAATTTAGACTGTTCAACAATATAATAATGAATATCATACAGACTGCAATGATGAACTGGAGATATAATGATTTCTCATTTTAATTTTTATTTTTTGCGTCCTATGTGTCCTTATTAATACCTATTTTGGGGGTGGACACTGAAAGATTGAAGTTTGGGAATTAAGGCTGGATGACCTTTCTTATACTCGGAAGTGGACTCGATCGCAGGTCTGTTTAGTCCCAAGTCATGTATTCTAACCACTACTCTACTGCTGGGCCCCGATTTCTCTTGCTAATAATTACAGTAAAATTCTCATTAAAAAAAATAAAACCAAAATTACACAAATGTGTTCTTCACCTCTTGTTGATCATCATAAACACTACTGACGGAGGGTGCTTTTCGCATGACGGAGGTTATGGATGCAGAAGTTGCTTTCTTCTTAAAGAGGCCTTTCCTCCCCCGACCTCCATCACCGAGTTCATCAACCATGGTCGAAGGAGATTCTCTATAGGGTTCATCTTCAACAGTAACCCTCCTGTGTTGTTAAGAAATCAAAACTAGAACATAGTGCAATATTTTGATACTAAATGCCAGAGGTATATCAAACCAATTTTTTTTATTCAAGTTTGATTCCTCACTATTCAAAGTTATACTCTATTATATGGACTAAAATTTAATATAGATATACTGTACTGAACTATTATATCACTACTGAAAGTCATACTCTATTATAAGGACTAAAAGTTAATATAGATATACTGAACTATTATATCAAAATAGCTTAAGTCAAAAAATCTACAGCAGAAATTTGAGACATATAGGGGTAATCATGAAAAAAAATCAACTAAACCCAATTGTATAATTCAGAAACTAACCTATCAATATACAAAAGCCTTTATCTTCCTTATAAGAGGGATGGACGAGGAACAGCAAAAATCTTGATTCTACGTGGGTGAAAAATACATGGAGGGGATTCCAGTCACCTTGCTCCACCCCAATTAGTTGATTTGATGACACACATGGAGGAGGCACTCTTGCTCCCGTCAAAATGTTTCAAAATGTGACAAGATTATAATCATTGCCTCATCTCTGCCTTGTCCTTAACCTTTTTCTTTCCTTCGTCTTGGTATTTTCTCGTGCCCGGGTCTTGATTGATGGGGGCAGTTTCTGTCTGTCCCGGTGTCACACTCATAAAAAAAAAAACTTTATTGTATTTACCTTACAACTCGAGTAGTCTGAATTTTCTGGGGTTGTTTGTGAGGTCGATCAGCAGAATCAATGAGACCAGAGAGTGCCACTCTTCTGAACACACCACCATGTCCCTCTCGGATGTATCCAAGGAGTTGTCTCACATCACAGTACAGAGCCTACATACCAAAGTGGTATAAAATATTTATAATTCAATCATTATGATTATTATGTATATATACAACGGCAGCAATACCGCTTGTGTTAGGGACAGGCCAAGTAAAAGCACACACATTCACCATATATATATATATACTTAGATCACTCCTCTTAGCTCCTTGGGGACAATGCATGCGTAATCCATAATATAAGACATTCTTAAGCAAATATATTGACTTTCTGAAAAAAGGTTGGTAAATAAAAAAAACTTCCTAATTCCCCTTGTAAGGAAGGTGGTTGAGTCAAAGCAAAAAGGCTGACTCCGTGGGAGGAAAATTCGATGTCGAGGATTCCCAGTCCCCTCCCTCTGCCACATTTAATCGACTCTTACGACTCACTGGGGAACACAGAGAAAGTATTCTTGCCCTCCTTTCTAGATGGATAAATTGTATAAACAGCATAACAAGATGGAAATAGTCATACATTAATTCCTTTAAACAATCCAATTTACTTATTTTGTTTTAATGTTTTATTTTTGAATGTTTTCTTTATAGGAGTCTAAAGTTCAAACATTCTTTACGATATGCATATGAATGGCAAATAAATCTCTTGTAAAGTAACAAAACAAAGTAAAATTATTGTAACCAAACTGAAATGTAGACATTCATGAGGCAATTAAATTCGCTATGGAAAACGTAACGTAAGGAGGTACATGGCAGGTAGTCACTGTGGCTCAAACGGCAGCGTCCGTGACTCTGAGGCGTCAGGTCGGGGGTTCGCGCCCCGTCACGGTCTGAGATTAGCAAGGGTATGCACTCAGGATAAGATTACATCTGCCAAATCAAGTCCTTTGCAAGATGGCAACCGTCTTAGCCCTTGGTTGGAAAGGGAGTCCATGACGTAAAACCGGAACAAGGGAGGTACATGACAGGAGTTCAGAGACAATAATTTTTTGTTCTTTGAGACCAGTGATGGAGATGAGGAAGCAGAGACATATACAGGGGTGAAGAACAGGAAAGAAGAAAAAAGAGCGCTTTATAGTCTATAGGGAGGTTTACACGGTCAAACGGTTCGTCGAACGCGGTTCGACAGACAAGTGTTTGAAGTGATGTTCGAACTTGTGAACGAAGTATTTGGTTGTCGAACACGTTTATCGAACGTGTTCGACAACCAGATACCCCGTTCACACGTTCGAACATCACTTCAAACACTTGTCTGTCGAACAGCTTTCGACGAGCCGTTTGATCGTGTAAACCCCCTTATGATTTCTTATTCCTCTATAAAATGGGAAGCTAGCATGCCATAGTTTTTATGTATTGCATGATGAAGTGGTCATTAAATTTATCTTGATTGAATAATATTGTAATTTGAAGATCCGTATTTTTGGGGTATAATTTGCCTAATTTGCCTAACTAAAACAGTTCTTATAAATATGAAATGGAAAATAAAAACTTGCATCACAAGAAATTTCGTAGTATTATCAACATGGACCACAGCCTACTGAAGCCACTAGGGTGGGTACTACTGCACAAAAGAAGGGATTCAGCAAGGCTTCATCATACCTTGCACATTCTCACATCTAATATAAGGAAGATGTGACTGTTAGTACTTCATTTCCCAAACAAAATGCAGGGAAGGTGAGTGAGGTAAGCTTTCTTTCTTATTAGCAGGAATAATTTTTCTTAGTACATATCCTATTTTTCATAGGCATTTAATTTCTTATGCATGCAAAATACTACAAAAGTGCAAAAATATTTTATAAAAAATACTGTAAGCACAAGTTACCATGTTCTCCGGAGTTTTTAATTCTTTGCTAGACTTTACAAATCTTGAGACAAGAGCTTTAAAGACTGAAGCTACTAGCTGACCTTCAATGCCTCGTGAACCAGCACCTCCCAACGACGCTCCAAAATTAGTGGCATAACCACCTTGTTGACTGTCAACACCTTTGCCAGTTCCTGCCCGCTTGCCACCTGCAGGTAATGCTGAAAAGAAAATTTATATCATATAAGAAGGAATACCACTGAAAGTGTTGAACATCAATTATTGGTACACTCACTTAATTTACTAAGATGCTAGGGACTACCTTATGTGGAGCACTACTACTTTTTCACTAAACTCCACAGAAACAGATGGCCTTAAGGGATACAAGTAATTTTTTTTTCCAAAATTTCCCTGACAGGACTGGAATATCAAAGCTTAATATATCAACTCCCTCATGCAAATCTATTTTTTTCACTCTCTAAGGGCCCATTTTAATTCATAAACGAAGGTTTACAACCATTAATACAAAAACCAACACACTAACAAACTTACTCATTGGAGATAGCAATGATGCAGGATCGACACAGTATCCCAAAAAGGCGTGGAAGAAATCAAGAATTTCTTGTAAAGTTCGATTTCTCACAAAGGTTCTTAGATATCTTCTGAAGTCACTCTGGTCAAATCGAAACAGTCTTCCTAAAATAGCTTGGGCAGTGTATCTGAGAAAGTCTGCAGGTGGTCCCCTAAATCCTTCATTGCAGCCATGAGGGCAGCCCAGATGTCGATAGATGCTATAAAACACAAATGGTGTCAAGCTGGGTATTAGAGACCTAATATTCTCATGCATACTTCTATATACAAAAGCCATAACCCCCCTTATAAGGGGGGTGGCTGAGTCAAGAGCAAAAAAAAAAACTTGACTCTCAAGAGAGGATTCCCTGTTCCCTCACTCTGCCCCATTCAGTCGAGTTGAAAAACACACAGAGGAACACGGAGGAAGTATTTTTGCACCTCCAGGGGTATTCTCGTTCATATCTAAAGTGTTGGTCTCCATTTATCTGTGGGCTAGATTCAGGTAGGCGAAGGAAAATACGAATTCTTGCATGCTGTAAAGTAAATACAAGACCACACACACAGATCTGCCTCCTCCACACTCAAGCTTCATATATAACTTGCTTACCCAGGTTCTTTCATCCAGCACTGATATTGTTTATGAACGTAATATTTACGACTGACCATTGTACGTCAACTCATTCTATTTTTTGCATGCCTTACCAGATATCATGACCAGTCATTCTCCTATATCACCATCTTCTACTTACCCATTATAAGCAAAAATCTTGGATAAATTTGCCATCTTAAGTAATTTTAAGTTTTCTTTCTTAACTTATCCTTTCCAAATGATCGGTCTAGCAATAGTGTATTTTCCACTACCTCAGTTTAACTTCTTCGGTTCCCATTCATCTTTCAAACTTTCAAATTTTTTACTCTGTGACTTCACTTGACTATACATCATTTCAAGTCATTACATATTCATCACTTCAATTTTCCTCTGACAACAATTAAACCTACAATACTATTTGGGCCATAGTTTCAGTTAACCTTCTCGAGGTCAGAAGAGATAATTTCCTCCTAAGTTATCTACTCAGAGCTTCCATCCTCCTCTTCTTGTCTGTGAACTGTTTCCACATGCTTCTATCATACTATTCAGTCAAATCCTCACTCCTTCTACGTACTGGTTGCAATTAGACATCATTCGGGTAAATATTCACAGATAATCAAGACGAATGAGGTATTCCTTGTTCCCAACAACCAATTTTAGATTTAATTTAGAAACAAAGCAATCACAAATTTACCCTACCGAAATATGGTGTCCATAAATGCTGCAAGCAGACTTGGATCTTTGTGTTTTTCTGCAGGTTTGGCATCATCATCTGTCTGGTCATCTTTATCCTTATCCAGTTTCTCCCATCTCTTTGTTGTCTTCAGAATACCCAGGTCTAGGAGGAAGTCTAATAAATGCAGAAGAATCTCACACACTCGAATGGAACACACGTGGACGTCCCTTTGACTAATTGACTGAGAAGCCTACAAACAAAGGTGTATCAGGGTGAGCAAATTAACTTATCAATGATCAGATGAGTTTCTCTAAATATTCCAACGTTTTTTATGAGTGATGTTTACAAGTCACTTTCCATACCTGTTCCTCTCTCCTGATACTCTACTTACATGTAATGGCGTAGTTAAAGTAAATGACTACTTACACACAATAAAGAAATTTAAGATTACAAAAATGTTGTATTCATTTGTAATACTAAAAAATTAGTATAAAGTTTGATTCTCTAAAAGGATACTGAATGGTTTGGCAATGTATTTTTTTTTCTGTAAAGTATTTAATACTCTAGAACTAATCTATAATCTATTATGTTGATTACAAAGAGAAATTTCTTAAATTATGATTATATATGTTTATGAAACCAATGCTCACTTTCAACAATACATGCAAATTGATATGTCCATCTCGTGTTATATAATGGGTAGACCCAGGAGCCTCAGAAGCTTCCTCATGAGAATATTGAATATTTGAGTCGGTTTGAGATCTGGAAAGTGGAGGTCTCTGGTATATGATTTCACCTTCCACGCTCCCATTCTGAGATCCCTGGAATGAGAACTAATTCATATATAATATTTTGCTTTCTTGATGCGCATGATAGATAACTAATCTACGATCAATATTTAGTTAGAAATAGTAAATGAATAAGTGCGATATCAAATACTTGTAACAATATGGATAAAAAATATCACACTTACAAATTAAAACCATCCAATATAGCTGTCAAAGCTTTATTACTACTGACCACAGACAACACCGGCTATATAATAATACCAGCTTAATGAGAAAAAGTCATGTCAAAAGGAAAAAATAATCGAATTAAGAATATAACTATCCTACTTCAGTATAGAAATTTACCTGATCACGCCATCCTTGTTCACTGGGCGAAGGTGTGTGCTGAGTGACTGTTATAATGGGATGAGTAGCTCCAGTAATTTGTGGAAATGCATGCCGTTCATGTCGTACCTCACCTACATACCTGACGAAAAAAGGATACGAACAAGTGCAAGCAATCATATATTGGGGATAAACTAAGGCTATTTTTACCTTGGTGTCCAAATTTCATGACTTTATTTGGAAAAATACATGTAAATAGAGTACTGCTGTGAATTTCTCTAAGATATGCACTCATACAAATCATTTAGTATACACACCATGAATAGAAGTCTACATACAAAAAGTGTATTTTTCCGTACAAGTTACCTTTTAGAACATAGCACTATATTCCGCATTAATTATATTTAAATTTGCAAGCACTTACGGAGTTGTAAATAATGCGTCCTACCGCCATTAGCTTAAGATAGTATATGTGAGTTTTTTATATCCACACAGAGGAGGAACTCCAAAATGAAAAGGCAGAAACAAAAGTAAAACCGATATCCCCAAATATAGAGATAAGGTTTGTAGCAAAAATAAGCAGAAAGAAAGAGTAGTCCCAACCAATAGTGGACACTCACTAGAGCACACCACTGAAGAGGAAACTACACAAAATGCTTCCCTTACTCTTCAAAGCTTACACATAAAAGAGAGAAAAATAGCTGGAGACAACTATATCAATGAGACTCCATCCAAACAAAATCTGGGAGGAGCACCATATGATGTAATGTCCCACCACTCAATCCAGTCCCACCACCAAAACCATTAGATTCCAAGACTATTTTAAGAATTGGAATTTGCAGAAGACCAGTTTCAACAAGATTTAAGAAGTAGTATCATAAATCAAGGAAATTCAAGACAGGAGTAGCAGATGAGCAAAGTTAGTAGTCATGGTGCTGGTTGGAAAGGTATGTCTTTCTTGGCAGAATCACAAAAAGAAGTCACCTGGGAAACAATAACAACAATCAGGATGGAAAACCACGAGGTAATTAATGCTTGGCGTGACATGGCCTTCAAGATAGGGACACTAAGAGAGAACAACTGCCAGTGAGAAAAATATACTGTAGCAAAAATAAACCATGTATAGATCAAAGCAGATTTACTTAAAAAATAAGAAGTTCAATGCGTTACAAATAAACACCTCTCATTGGGTGGTCGCATAATATATATATATATATATATATATATATATATATATATATATATATATATATATATATATATATATATATATATATAACAAAAATCAACGAGATTGACACTAGCAAATGAGTCAGAAGGATACAAGCACACCGAAGAGAAAAATGTAACTCAAAATTGGTACCATAAAAACTACAGTCAAATAAAAACAGCAAAACCCATTTACACAACCATAGTAAAGAGATGAAAGTGTAAATGATATTATACAGTTTAGTCAAGTATGGATTTTAATTCCTTTTCCTTTTGCGGCCAGTTTCTGGGGATTACCGACTAACCCCAGGCATTTAAGATTGATATCTCTTAATCCCATGTAAATGTACCCTGGGCGGGTTTTTTGTCTCTTTTTTTTTTTTTTTTTTTTTTTTTTTTTTTTTTTTGCTAGCTGTTTCTCTTGTACTTTGAGAAGGTGGCCAGTTAAGGTCACGAAATTAATAAGTATTTTTTATATATATTATTTTTTCATTTCTTTATTCAAAGGGCTTTTCCTACCATATTGACATACCTATGCAAATTTTATTAAATACAGGTAGACTCAAAAACCATTTCAGAGATATGTTACCAAGTGGGAGCCTGAAATAAGAAAATCTTAGTTATGATGGAAGGCTAAGGGAGTTATATTTGAGCCAAAAGAATAAGGGGAACTGTAACTGTTTTTAAATTCCCATATGATACTGACTGCGTTGACTGGGAGAGATACTTTCATATGAGTGACTCTATCCAGAAGTCAAAAGATAAAACTTCATGAGTTAACATTCTTGTAGGCTGTAAGACAGTCCTTTTTAGTGTAAAAGGAGTTGAATTTGAATTCAATAGACATGAAAATTATAAATTTCAGATGAAGTTATAATTCTAAGGAAAGATTTTGGTTTTGCTGAATAAAAACTGATCAGGAGATGGGGACTTGAGGGTACAAGATTCTTACCAATAAGCACATATAGGTAATTGCCAAAATGGCACCAAAGGTAGGCACAGGTATCCTCTAAAGGGAAGTAAAGAGAATAAAAACTCAATTCTCAACTCTAAAGCAAGAAAACACTGGAAAAAAGAGCAAATTATCAGCCACTACCAAAACGACTTCGAAAGTTGAAATATTAGCAAAAATTGCATGATGATACTGCACTTTGCCATCCTAGGTAACTTGCATTTGAAAGTTTGGATAGCTATCAGCAAGTCCTTACCAACTGTCACCAGTGATTAATGACTGCCTTTTACAACTCTATGGGCCAGTACATGTGCAGATGTTTTGACATACTTAAAACACATTAAAGAGATGGAAGTCTGATAAGTACTTCATATACACACATGTTCGCATGAAGCTATACAAAACAGTTCTTCAAGTGCACCTAATAAAAGCACATGAAAACTAAAAAAATTTATATTATCATAAAAGGGAATTGTTCATGGTGTTAAGGAAGAAATAATTACTACTTTGTATTCCCAGTATACCATGTGAAGCGATGAAATGGGAAACGCGATGTTGATGGTGGGCGGAAGGAAATTTTTCTACCCTTATATGCCCTACATGTTGTATGGGGAAACTAAATAGGGAAAGGGGAGGAAAGAGCTGAGATATCCCTGGTAGTGAAGGTGAAAAAGCCTATTCATATGCCTACTGTGATGTGGGAGAGGACTCTAGGGTCTAGGCATGAGAGGGGATAGCAAACCCTTTCTCACTTTATATGATGTAGCACAACACCTGATAAGAGGTGAACGTTTGGCGGATTATGACAAAGCCCTTTTATCTAGGCTTTTAATTAGTTCTCCTTATACTGAGGTACCTAAAGCAGAAAATCTTTGCCCACTTGCGCTGTGACCCAAGCAGGGTGGTGGGGGAATTGCGGCAACCCTTTATTCCTAAGTAGCTAAGAGGAGTGATCGAGGTAAATTATCTTCTGGTGAATGTGTGCAATTTGCCTTTTCCACCCTCCATACAAGGAGGATTGCGGATACTATTTATGTATGTATGCATGTATGTTCATTTCAGTGGCAGACAACCTGTTAGCTTTGGAAGGCTATGGCAACATGCCTCGAATATGATAATGATAAACACATGCATCATTAGGTAAGCAAACTAAAATTTTAGTGATGAATTTGGCATTTCTCATCAATCAGATGATATATATAACATAATTAGGATCTTGTGAAGATAAGTAACCCCAAGATTCTCAATGGTTATTTTTACTTACGAGGCAAGTCATCTAACCTAACCTAACCTAACCTAACCTAATTCTTTAAGAAGTTATTTCAATTTACGTGGGATTCTGAGGGCTACTCAACTTCACTATCTCCAAACCTTAAATGATCACAGGTTAAAGAAGTAAAACACTTATCATTCAGAAAACAAAATTAAGAATAAAAAAATATTCCTTGCAATATATATAGTAAGTCTTAAGACCTGAATTGCATTGCTATAGCATAGAGGCACGCAATTCATTAATGACAAATATTATAAATAATGAATATACATTATAATTACCTGAAAATATCATGTTATTAAAGAAACTACAAGCATGCAAAGAGGTCTCGGTGAAACTCTTACCATAGTCTACACTCTAGTTGTGTCCTCTGAGTGTCATGCAAAATTTACATATCAGGCAAAACAAGTGACTTACAATAATACAGGAGAAATAAGAGGGATTAGTTTAAACCAAACTTTTTAGAAAATGCAAAATGAAGTGAATCTCTTATCTAAAGAACAAATCTACTCAAGATATCCAGAGAATCTGCTCAACAATGTGATCGTAAAAAAAAATAATATGTCTGCTTTACTTCAAAGGAGCCTTCTAAAAAAGTATTCGTCAGCAGCATTGGTGGCGAAAGTAATTCTTACGTCGATATCAAGAGTATATTTAATAAACAGGTCTGCTGCCATCTTTATGTAAAAGCCTCCTTAAATAACAAAAGTAAATCTTTAGGCAATCTGATCATATTAGCCAAGTCAACCAAATCCAACAAAAATGGCAAATCTACATAAATGCTATACTGTTAAGTGACTAAGAAACCTTGAATATAAATATGAAAAAGCGTAAGTCTTCTACTGCATACCTCATATTTAACAATATTCTACTGTTATATTCAAAATGGTCTATGCTAACGAAACCAAGCTATAATTGAATATATGCATAAACCATGAACTAACTTCAGTGAACTAAAAAAAAGCACAGAGTAGTAGTTACAAGATCTTCAAAATAATGTCTTTAAAAGAGAAACTGCAGGATGGTATAACAGACTTTTTTTCTTAACATAGACTTACCCCAAGCACGGCAGCTCATCGGTAAGGCTGCTGTATGTTTCGACCAAGGAGGGGTGGAGGGGAGAAAACAAGAGAGACAGAAGTGAGAAGAAGCACTAATGAAAAACATCAAGTGAAAACAGGTCCACTGGAAGAGAGATTTGATAATAAGGCACATAGAAAATGGGAATACACCAATCACAAGGTAACACTACAAAAAAATATGTATGTCAGAACATTGAGAAGAGGTATACTGTATGTACATAGATACTGTAAACTGGATAGGGTTTAAGTTAGAGAGTTGCATCTTAATGGAATTGGACTCTATTATTATAATCTGCATTTTCAAGTTTAATACAATGAGTGCTCCATTTGAGATCCATGGCACTAGAACATCTATAGCAGAATCTCAGATGCGAACTTCAAGAAATTTGAAAACAGAGCAAACTTCACATTATTTCCATAATTTAATCAGATATGTATAAGTGGTAAGTGGAGTAACTATGAATTCTGCATTCACGTAATCTGTGTTTTGGGTAAATCCAGTATAAAGGATTGGAAAGTGCTAGTTGTCCCTCCCTCCATTCATTACTTTCATTTTTTTTAAATAATCAACATACAGAACAAGCAAGAATGGGGTTAGTTACGGAACACCTGTTACCTGTTGTTTTTTTAACCACTGATGCCATCCCCATCATGACCATCATAATGTTCGTGCAGTATTGAGCACGTGCCATCTAATACCGCTTTACGTTACAATTGTTCCAATTCGACCATCTAAAACTTATAAATTAGTGCTATTATGCCCTCAACCTATTGAAACTTTTCTTTTTTAATGTGTCTGTACTAATTAAGCATAACCATCACATATATACAATAAATGGTATTACTACATGACATACACCTTGTGTCAGAAATAAGTATATAAAATGTAATTTTTCATCTCAAAAATATATGTATCTTGCTTGGATTAAGGCACAAGCTGCTCACATAAGCAAATAAATATATCACTTACCAGTTGGTTATTTGCAATGCCAAGTAAATAGACAACTTCCGTGTCTCAATATTTAAAGGTACGGTGACTACCAAAGAAAAGGTAACGGCATACTGGACTTGATAAAAAAAAAAATACTGTAGCTAATGAGAACATCATAACTGAGTGAAACACAATTAGCACCGTTTCATGTGTCGAATTAGTCCCCATTCAAATGGAGGTAGACAGAGACATGTTTGGTGGAGCTGAGAGATTAAGGCTGGGCGCCCTTCCTACCGTATAATCCAGTAAAATAAATGAAAATTGCACTATAACGAACACTGTTTATTGCTTAAAGAACAAGGGATGTCGCGGAGAGATGTCAGTTCCAATATTAATATAAGGTGGAGTGAAAAGTGTCTCCAAAGATTACGTCACACCTACATATAAACAGTATACACAGTATACATTTATCACTACAGGTTAAATGTGTGGCTTACCTCAAAGAGGGCATACTCTTGCCTTTCACCAGACCTGATGGAGGAAGCCTAGGTGATGGAATACAGGGCTGGGGTCGGTCGTCAGTAAAATGATCGAGAGCAGACTGAGGGCGTGATCGGTGCTCACTTTCTACACCCCAAGAACTACCACCAAAGTCACCTCTGTCACCATCATGCTGTAATTTGTTAAACATGTAAAAATATACATATCTAAGCATGTCTAAAATCCATAGTATTATCGCATCAGTGTTCCCCTGAGTGTTGTGAATGTAAAATAAATGGGATGAAGCAAGGGTACTGGGAATCCCCCTTCTGTGTTTTCCTCCTGTCATTGGTCAAGGAGCACGAGAGTAAATAAATTCTAAGATACCACAAGGATATCATATTTGAGGAAAACAAGAGGATAGAAAATACATTCATTATACCTAGCTGAAATTTGATTCTAATACAGTAAAAGGTTTATCTGAATATATTGAAAACCTAATTGTAGACTTACAGCATGGTTTCAGGCAACGCAGATCAACCTGATCAACTTACTTGAATTTTTCCATATAAATGCTAAGCGAACATGACAGAAATAAAGCAATAGCCATCCTTTATCTAGACTTTCAAAAGGCATTTGACAAAGTGCCTCACCTCAGATTACTGTCAAAGGAGGGTGCATTGGATACCAATATTGAAATTACACTCTGGATTGAAAACTGCCTAAAGAATGGAAAACAACAAGCAGTCATAAGTGGAGCATCCTCTGATTGGGCCTCAGTCAGTGGAAGTCCATAAGGATCAGTCCTTGGTCCACTTTTGATTATCATCTAAGTCCACAGCATGGATATTTATCTACTGAGTGTGATCTCAAAAAATGCAGATAGCATATACTCAGAGCAAACGTGAGCTATCCTGAAGGGATTGAGAAAATCCAGACTTAGGTAGGCAAGTGCCATTTAACCTAGAGAGATGCGAGGTACTGTATACTGTCCATCCAAATCCATGGACAGACTATTCACTTTAAGGCAAAACTCAAAAGACAACTGTTCTGGAAGAGGAATTAGGTGTACAAAAAAGAAGTTATCCGAATTTTTCCAAGATGTGCGTAGAAATGTAAAAAAAAAAAAAAAAAAATAGGCTACATTCGGAGGTAGCGCAACTTCGGAAGGTACTTGTAGAATGTTGTTCCAAGTTACGTAGAAGGCCAATAGATAATTGATAAGTTATTAATACATTAAATTTATAACCTACCTGCCTGGTGCGGTAAAGTCAAATCGCGTGCACTGTACAGTTTGTGAGCGCACATGACAAATACACAGCTAGCAGCACAGCTGTATTCCTATTCATTAAATTAATGGCTTAATTTATTTATATGTTTATATATTTGGTTATATTGAAAGATTATATTGAATTTGAAAAAAAATAACAAACACATAGCCGTCACTACAGCTAAGGGTCTTTCGGACTTGGATAGGACTGTCCAGGACAGTTCGATGCTAATTCTTCCTTCAGTTATGGTTCTTTTTCTATGCCTACATCAACACCGAATATTCTTGGATATTCGTTACACATATCTTGTTATCCTTTCACATCTGGCAAGTCACTACATTTTGCATCTGTATTTCTCTTTATGTTTTCTTCGTGCCCAGGCCCAATGAGGGTAGTTTATTTTAGTTTTTTTTCTTTTTGGCCCATCCTGATGTCACAATCATAAAAAAAACACAGTTTTATTCAAAATACATATGAATGCACACCTAGCAGCATGGCTGTATTCGTATTTATCAAATTAATGTTTTTAATTATTTATTTGTTTATATATTTGGCTATACTGAAAGATTATATTGTATTAAAAAAATAAAATACCAAACACATAGCCGTAAATACGATTTTATGCGAAAAAGTTTGTTGACCGTCGTGTAACAATATGGCATCACGCAACACTTGAAGAAGAAGGACCATCGTTTCTTCATCTTCTAATGGGATAGGAGAGGCATCAGTACCAGCACAGCTGTATTTCTATATGTCAAGTTAATGGCTTTATTTATTTATTTGTGTATGTATTTGGTTATATTGAAAGAATATATTAAATGAAAAAATAAAATACCAAACACATAGCTGTAAATATGATTTTATTTCAAATATTTTGTTGAGCGTCATGTAAGAATACGGCATCACACGGCATCACAAGAAGAAGAAGAAGAGGAACCACCACTCAGTTTATTCCCATTTGCCATATTGTGACTCGTGTTTTATCTGCTCTCTCTTGTTGTGTTCGCTTGTTACTGACATTTCAAGAAGTGAGAAGAGAGCAAAGTTTCGAAAACTTTAGTGATAAAAGAGGTTTGGGCAATAGGTCAGTTGTTTTAAGGAATAGAGTGGTTACCCTTCTTAGGAACAGGTTGAACTAGAGCATGCTTCCAAGATAAAGGATAGATACTGGTTAAGAGAATGAGGTGAAAAAGATGGCAAAGTATGGGAGCTAGTTCATCTGCAGACTCCTTAAGGAACCTTGTAAGGACACCATCGGGTCCAGGTGCCTTGCTTATCTTTTGCGAGCGAAGAATCTTATGAACTTCACGTGAAGTAAAGATAAAGGAGGGTATAGGGTTAGAGGGGGTAAAGAATGAGGGGCAGGTCTGCTGGAATCACTTATGGAAGAGCTGGCAGAAAAAAGGAGAGCCAAAGAGAGTGGCTTTGTCAGTGGGACAGCAGGCTATAGAACCATCAGAACGAATGAGAAGAGGAAAGCTTGAATTACAGAAGTTTTTGGAGAATTTTGGCTAAAGACCAGAAACATTTATGAGTGGGAGAGGAGTTAAGGTCATCAACTTTCCTTCTTATAAAGGAAACTTAAGACCTTTCGACCTTTCAATCTGAGCAATACAGCGATTCCTAGCTGTGATAAAAGTAAAACAAGTTAAATCAGAAGGAGAGGCTTGGTACAAGCGGTGTGCTCGATCCCTGACATGAATAACCATGGAGCAGGCATGGTCTATCCAAGGATTAGGGGGAGGAAAAGTTTTCATAGAGGATGGTATGAATGTCTCCATCCCTGAGGTTATGATCTTGGCAACTATTAGGGCTACCTGATCAGAGTTGTGTGACCAAAAGCAGTAGTCATTCCACAGGACGTCAAAGAGGAAGTTATGCATAGCATCACGTTGCGTATGCTCAGTGACTAAGACGGTACTGGGTTGGAAGAATTGATGTAGGGGGAGCGAAAATGGAAGAAATTGAGATCACAAAGTGGTCAGATTTACCAAGAGGTGAAAGTACAGAATAAGAATAGCTTGAAGGATTAGAGGTAAGTAATAGGTCAAGAGTGTAAGCTGCATTTTTGTGGCAATCGGGAACACGCATACGATGTTTGATAATCTTCTCCAGATCGTGAGCAATAGAGAAGTAAGGGCATCACATCCTCCAACATCATTGCGAGAAGAATTAAGCCACTCACTGTGGTGTACACTGAAGTCTCCAACATAGAGAACTTTAGCATGTGGGTGAGAATATAGCAAGGACTCATGGCAAGAGGACAATTATTCAAATAAAAACACAAACTCAGTGGAGTTTGAAGAGCAGTAGCAGACACAAAGGAATATAGTGGTAGTGGAGAGATAGGTTTTTAGCCAGAGAACATCAAAGTCAAAAAATTCAAGGTCCATGAGCCTTGCAATAGGAGTGGTGTTGCAGTAGCCACAGACCCCAGCATTGGATGGAAACGAGAATGCAGGTTATAGTGACAAATTAGAAATGGGTCTGTAGAAGATTAACTAGACAGCTGGGTTTCAGAGAAAAAGAGGATGCTTGGGAGGGATGTACCCAAGCGATGTCCCACAGACGAAAGATTAGAATTCAGACCACGAATTTTAGAAAAGTGCAGAGTGAAAGAAACAGATCTATCAGGAAGTGCAAGGTTAAGAGCAGAACCATTACTACCACCAAGCGAGTCTACACTTATGTCAATAGTGAAGTCAACAAGATCCCTGGAGATTCTTCGCATTCCTCTATGCCGGGTACTGGGGACCATAAACTAAGGACCTTCTGGTATAGCAAAAATGAGGAAAAGAGAGCAAAAAGAAATAGATATGGGGAGTCTTGTGACTTGTCAAATGTCATGGTATAGTAAGAGATGTGTAAATAATACGTCAGAATATTTGGTGTAGATGTAGGCATAAGGATAGAGCCGTACCTGAAGGAAGACTTAACCAGGAGCTGTTGGGGACTAATCCTAGTTAACTCTGTAATATCTTCAGTGGTAGCACTTCAACGGGTGGAAGATGCCATGGTCAACCTACTAATTAGTCCCCATAATTGGGGTAGACACACTGAAGATGGGGAATTAATACTGGATGATCTCCGCAATGCCCTGCGGTGGGCTCTATTGTGGGTCTATCGTCTCCAGAGTCAAGCATTCAATCACGACGCTACCATAGTCCCCATAGCTCATAATTTAAAGTAGAATTTCTGCAAAACTTACTGGGTCATCGGAAACGGAAGATCTTCTGGAATCCTCGTGGCCAATCTTTTCTAAGGCCTTCTCGGAACATGACCTCAATTTGGTCTCTACAAAAGCTCTCAATTCATTCAACTTTTTCTTCTTCCTGGTGCTTCCTCCAGCTGTACTTAAGCCTTCTCTCCTTGGGCAATAATGATCCGTGAGAAATGGTGATTCTATAAGAAAAGAAATTGAATAGTGCGTAAATCATTATTCAATAAAAACAAGTTTTGTCAGTAATTAAAAAACTTTTTGTCTTAAAAGATGTCTGGACTACATATTGAATAGTAATTGTATGTTACATATTTCAGGTATATATATATATATATATATATATATATATATATATATATATATATATATATATATATATATATATATATATATATATATATTATATTTATATATATATATATATATATATATATATATATATATATATATATATATATATATATATATATATATATATATATATATATATATATATATATATATATATATATATATATATATATATATATATATATATATATATATATATATATATATATATATATATATATATATATATATATATATATATATGTATATATATATGTATATATATATATATATATATATATATATATATATATATATATATATATATATATATATATATATATATATATATATATATATATATATATATATATATATATATATATATATATATATATATATATATATATATATATATATATATATATATATATATATATATATATATATATATATATATATATATATATATATATATATATATATATATATAAAGGTGAATGAACTTAGTTTAAAGGCAGAGATACTTTACTACAATATTTTGCATTTATATTAAATATATTAGAATTTTATTAAATTGCTTTAGACTAATTATATCAGCAAAAGTAATAACAGTAGCGTCCTCAGTTAAAAGACTTTATGTATAAGATTAATTTTTTTACATCTTATATTACTAAATGAATAAGTCCAAAGAGATATCCATATATCTAATACAAAAGCAAACGATGCAAATAAAAAAAATAATAATTATTCAGTAATCTGCTATGACATACAACTCATAAAAAAAAATGCTTGTAAAAGTGGAACAGTGACATTTGTTTATCCAACGAGTGACTGTGATGAGGGGACAAAGTGGCAGCACACGAACGCCATAGAGTGATTAGTGGGTTCGATCCCATTGCAAGGAATTAGGATCCCACAACTCCAACATATCTGTGTCCATCCCCATTCAGATGGGGAATACTTGTGTCATATAAAACGGTGCAGTCAATTAGTGATTGTGATATATACATATTTCTACAGATCATCAGATGACGATGAGGGCCTAACTAGACTTATAAACGTATACTTGCACATTCATTGTAATATTCCTTAAGAACCCGTATCCAGATCATGCACAAAAATCTGCAAACATTTATATTAAATATTGACTTATTTTTCTTTCATTGTTATGTCATATTCCTTCAAAGAAATCAGGGTTGGTTCCAAAAAGTATCAATTATTTTTCACCGATGATAAAAATATACATGGAGTTATATGAATGAATTGCAAAAGCCAGCCACGAGCCAGGGTGAGCTGAGAAGTTACTCTGAACTCTTACACCTTTGTTGGTAAAAATGGTAGCACATTAGCAAACTGATTATGTGTCCTAGGTGTGAATCCCGGCCATGAGCAAAATATGCTTTGCGTTTCCACATATAATAATGAGATTGATTAATCACTGTCGATACCAAAAAAAAACAGGAATCTGAAGTAAATGCAAAAAAACAGGCCACAAGTAATGCTGCCAACTTCATTCATCATTTGTTTTCACATTTTATTTGCATCCTTGTCCTTATGGTCAAT
This sequence comes from Halocaridina rubra, assembly GCA_037179515.1. NCBI lineage: Eukaryota > Metazoa > Arthropoda > Malacostraca > Decapoda > Atyidae > Halocaridina > Halocaridina rubra. The sequence continues at coordinate 242,494 of JAXCGZ010020764.1, forward strand.
AACTCCTCACAAAGGCCCTTCACCAGGATTCGAACCTACAACTCACTGACAATACTGTCATCTCTTTATTTATTCACAGAGACCTAGCCCTTACATAGAAAAAAAATATATAGATTCTAATATCTTTTAGGCTCCCATGCAAACCTGGGCAAAGAACACCATGTCTAGATATGTAATCACAGAAAACGTATAATTTTTATGAGACTTTATTATTATTATTATTATTATTATTATTATTATTATTATTATTATTATTATTATTATTATTATTATTATTATTATTATTATTATTAGTCACAAAGTAATTTGGAATTCATAAACAAAATTGCACCCAGTCTCTCAAATCTTAATAAATTTCTTCAGAACTGTTAGGGGTCTCGGTCGGAAAGTAGGCATGAGTCAGCATATATATATATATATATATATATATATATATATATATATATATATATATATATATATATATATATATATATATATATATATATATATATATATATATATATATATATATGTTATGACTTACATCTTTTTACTTAAACTCAGCACAAACAAGTACGTATTATGACTTGTCAAATGGAAGGGTGGAAGAGTGCAAGCAATATATTACTTCGAGAGTGAGACACTGCACAATCTAAATGGGTGCTGGTGGGTAAATTAAAGCGAGTGTTCGTACTTTCAGTCTTTTCTTTATCCCTGAAGAAAAACTCCCTAAAAGAGAGCATACTTCCTTTCCTGGGCAAGAATCTAAATTTTAGAAATCTCTTTTCAGAGGGAGTAGTGTTAGTGCTCTCATTTGAGCTCTCTGAAGCATACTGATGAGTCAACAACAGACGAAGAGATGCTTTGAGGGATAAATCGACTGAATTCGGTCCGCTAGGAGTCGAGGTCTCGGATTCTTTAAGTAATGTAAAAAAAAGGTATATTACAACAAAATAATGATGAAAATTTATATTCAAAAAGCATTTATGGCTTATAAGAAAACAAATGCTTTTGCAACTTTCACTGCATTTACAGAAGCTCTTTTCAACTCGTGAAAAGGAAAAGAAATCCTAAAAGGTTCGTTCAAATTAAAGGCTTCGAATTTTGTAAAAAGGAATTGGAAATGAAATATGTACTTAAACAAACCACACAGGATAAAGCAAAAAAGCAATACATCCCTTGCAATGAGGGTTCAAGTTAGTAACTATTTACATCACAAATATTGCAAAAACTAGAATAAGAACAGAAATCATACTTCATGTATATTCTCTCCTGAATAGGCACAAGTTACCAGATGTACGATAACAAGTATAAGAAAGAGATTCAAAGATCCTGTTAATATTAGTCTACCTATCCAAAGTTCATTTCCAAAGGCAAAGGAAGAATGAACAAGAACATCTTATGCTCTGAATGATGTGCCATGCACACCTCAGATAATAATTAATCTTTTCTTAAGCTCTGAATGATATGCCATGCACACATTCTCTGATAAAAATTACATGTTCTTAAGATCTGAGCTATGTACCACGTTCACATTTCCTGATAATAATACATAATCTGACGCTCTGAATGATGTGCCATGCCACATTCCCTGATAAAAAGATCATATGTTCTTATGCTCTGAATGATGTGCCATGCACACATTCCCTGATAAAAAGAGCACATGTTCTTATGATCTGAATGATGTGCCATGCACACATCCTCTGATAAGAATGAGCATGCTCTTATCCTCTGATTGGTGTGCCATGCCCACATGCCTTAATAAAAAGAGCACATGTTCTTATGCTCTGAATGATGTACCATGCACACATTCCCTGCTAAAAAGACACATGTTCTTATCCTCTGAATGATGTGCCATGCACACATTCCCTGATAAAAAGAGCACATGTTCTTATGCTCTGAACGATGGGCCATGCACACATTCCATGCCAAAAAAAGCACATGTTCTTATCCTCTGCATGATGTGCCATGCCACATTCCCTGATAAAAAGAGCATATGTTCTTGTGCTCTGAATGATGTACCATGCACACATTCCCTGATAAAAAGAGCACATGTTCTTATGATTTGAATGATGTGCCATACACACATCCTCTGATAAGAATGAGCATGCTCTTATCCTCTGATTGATGTGCCATGCCCACATTCCTTAATAAAAAGAGCACATGTTCTTATGCTCTGAATGATGTGCCATACACACATTCCCTGCTAAAAAGACACCTGTTCTTATCCTCTGAATGATGTGCCATGCACACATTCCCTGATAAAAAGAGCACATGTTCTTATGCTCTGAACGATGTGCCATGCACACATTCCATGCCAAAAAGGCACATGTTCTTATCCTCTGCATGATGTGCCATGTACACATTCCCTGCTCAAAAGAGCACATGTTCTTATGCTCTGAATGATGTGCCATCCACACATTTTCTGATAAAGAAGCCTATGTTCCTAAGCTATAAATGATGTGCCAGGCACACATTATCTGATTAAGAAGCACATGTTCTTATCCTCTGAAAGATAAACCAAG
>JAXCGZ010020764.1:247500-280000 GCA_037179515.1 Halocaridina rubra
GCACCAAAAGAAAATTAAATTAAATCATATTAAATTGTGTGAAAACTTCGAATGAGCTGGCACTAAGATCTAATACTAATATGTGTTCGAATACTCTAAAGAGAGTTAAAGGTTTTCATTCTTTTAGAAAAGTGTGAAACTAAATGCAGAAAGGTTTACTAATATCCAATGAATACGTTTCCTAACTATGGCTTTGACATCCCATACCAGACAACTCGTGCTCTGGTAATGACTAAATTATTAAAATATTGTTATATAAAAGCGTATAGTTTCATAAGCTTTCTGACCCTGTTTAAAAAGGTCAGTCTGGTTCCAGCTCCAGTAGTGATAGGACCTGCATAAGTATCTCTGTCCTCTTTTCCTCCTCTCTCACGAGAGCCAGAAAAAGAAGCAAAGACTGCTTTTGTTTTGTTTTGTTTTGTGTTCCCGATTTTTGTTTTAGTGAAAACAAGTGACTGTGTGTGTGATATACCCCAAATAATTTTTCCTGCCCTTCTCTCTCTTTTATAAGAGTCGGGAAGAAAAGGAAAATAGAAAGTGTTCAGGTTTCTAATTTGTTTTTATATCTATTGTGATAGGTAGTTGAAGCCTCTTCCTACCAACAAAGTGAACTTCACCTCCTCCACTCCATCCCTGACCTGAGGGGGAAGTCTTCACAAGGATATATAACCTAAGTATATCTGTTTTCTTTTCTTCCTCTCTCACGAGAGCCAAAGAGAGAAACAGAAAGATTGCTCTATTTTGTTGTTTTCTTGTGCTTGTGTTTTTTCTTGTTTAATTGAACACACATTATTGTGTCCTGAGCAAATCTCTGTTTTCACTTCCCTCTCCCACGAGAGTTGGGAAGAAAGATAGAAGACTGTATAAGTGATTAAGTGTTGTAGTGTTGCAATTAAGTGAAGTGATCAAGCCATAAGGCCCCTATACTGCATTAATCAAATTGACAAACAGTGCAAATAACATATAAATAGTGAAATCTGTGATATCCATGACTAGTTGCTAGTCATGGCCTCAGCCGCTTCTCTTGCTTCCCCCCCAGAGGGGGGAATGGAACTCGACCCCCCTCAAGAGGGGTGGACGGTTGTGGGAAAGAAGAGGGCAAGGACAGCCTCTAACAGTAGCCATGAGAGTGCTGCTGCCCCAGTTCCCCCCCCAGCCCCGAAGTCTGATAGAGAGCCCATTTCCAAGTTCAAAGTTGAGGCTCCTTCCATGAAAGAGGCATATGACCTCATCAGAGAGTTGGAAGACCAACTCACCGAGCATGGCTGCAAAATAAAGCCTAACGTACAGGGTGACTTCATTATCCACCCAGCCTCAGCAGAAGCCGCAAAGAAGATCCGCAGCCTAGGCTCACCACACTTGATAGAGTTGAACCCTGCACTAAAAATAAGAAAATACATAGTCATTGGCTTCCCTGTTGCTTGGTCAGTTGACCTTCTGACCAAGCAAACGTACATTACGGCTGCCTCACGTTGCTCCTCCAAAATAGAGGGCCAAACCGTTCCATCAATATAAACTTTATTTCCATTTTACAATGGGTATTCGTCAGCCAGGACAAGCCCCAACCCCCCACTGTGATGTCCACCCACAGCAGTTCCTGCCAGTAAACAGCTTAAACTCTCGGTCTTGGACGGGGACCGATCTTTCGACCTCGTGAATGCGAAGCCAGCGCGTTACCACTGTACTAGCCAGCAGGTTCTGGTCCACATCTGTGGTCCACCCCCTTCACAAGTAAACCTCGGCATCTGGGGCAAGTTCTACATAAGAGAGTACACCCCAGAACCCCTAAGATGTTTCCGGTGCCAAAGATTTGGGCACCACAGGAATACTTGCCATTTCCCAGAGAGATGTGGAATCTGCAGTGGGAAATACTCCACCGACCGCTGCCTTACAAAATTCAAGGCAAAAGAAGCAACAGTTGCCAAGTGCCCGAACTGCAAAGGGAACCATCATGCATGGAACAACCGCTGCCCAGAAAGGCAGAAGAGGATTCCTCAAAGAACCCCTCCTTCTGCCCCTGTCACCAATCACACTACCCCCAACTTCACCCCAGCTCCTCCCCCCACCTCCAATCCTTGGCAAATGCCCCCTCCTGCCCCACTCACACCTAACCTCCCCAACCAAAACCCACCACACTACACCAACCCAGCTCCTAACACACAGATCACACCTCCTACAGCTCCCACCCCCACACCAACTCCATCCACCCCATCACACAACACTCACACCCCTACCATCCCCCCAAACAACACTCACACTCCCATCAACCCCACACGCAACACTCACACCAACACCTCCACCCCACGCAACACCCAAACACACAATGCAGTCACACGTAACACTCAGACCACACACACACCCACTCACCACACTAGGTCCCGGGACCCTAGACAAAACTCCCACACCCCCATACCTAAACAGCCTATCCAGACACCTTCCTCTGCCTCCTCTTCCAAACAGCAAACCCTCTTCACAGTAAACGAGCTCACCAACCTTCTCATTCAAGCCGTACAGGCAGCCGTCCGACTCCTCGATACCAGAGCCACCACCCAAGATGCCTACAATCAAGTCGTCGAAGTAGCCCACTCCGTTGTTGCCAACGCCCTCGTCTCCAGAACCCACCAGCAGCCTCAACAACCCACCACTCCTACCACCTCCACCTCCTCAAATCATCAAGATGTCTAATCTCGGGATCCTACACTGGAACGCCCAGGGTCTCAGACACAAGGTACAACATCTTGAAGGCATAGCCAAGACTGACAACATTGATGTCATCATGGTTCAAGAAACCCTGTGCACAGAGCAACACCCTCCAAAAATCTAAGGATACAATGGATTCTACCAGCACTGGTCTCCAGGGGAGAACAGAGGCAGCGCCACCTTCATCAGGAAAAACCTATTAGCAAAGGAAATAACCCGACCGGTCTGCTGTGGCGAAGATGTCGACGTCCTCGCTGTTAACATCCAACTTCAAGGCAGCTGCATAGACCTGTACAACATTTACAGACCACGGAAAGGTAGCTTAGACCTGACTACCCTCTTCGGGCTAACCAGTCATCGTGACTTGGTAATAGGAGGCGACTTCAACGCGCACCACCCAAGATTCAGGTATGAGCACCCCTGTGCTGCAGGCAGACACATCATGAGCCTGCTGAATGACCAAGAAGATGTCTCCCTGCTCAACGATCATGAGCCAACACACGACAAAGGTGGAATACTGGACCTCACCTTTGTCTCCAATTCCCTAAAGCTGGACGCCACATGGAGAGTTCATCCCCTGGTCACAAGCGACCACTATGGGATCCATCTCACACTGCCAATTCCTGAAATCTTCCAAATCCCTGCTCCTCCCCCTCGATGGAATTTCAAGAAGGCCGACTGGGGCCGATTCCAGGAGCACCTCAGCAATTGGTTTTCAGCCTACGTACCATCTGAAGACATCGACCAAGCAGAGGCCGAGCTAGTCAATGCCCTGCAAGCTGCAGCAAACTCCTCCATACCCCTCTGCAAACCACAACACACCACTCATCGGGACAGATGGTATTACTGTGACAGAGTTAAAGAACTCAACCACCGGCTCAACGTCATTCGGAAAATGCACAGGAAACGTCGCACTGAAGACTCCTACCGCACTCTCCAGGCAGTCAAACAACATGTCCATGAAGAGACTTGCAACATCAAGAGGAATAAATGGCTAGAGTGGTGTTCCAACCTAGATGCTCACACCTCTGTGGGCCAGATGTGGAGGAGCATCAACTCCTTTGCTAAAGGAAAACCTCCTAAAATCACCCCCCACAGGGATCCTAGCAGGGCAGCAGAAGAACTCGCCATCAAATTCGCGAATAGAGCAAGCTCTAACCAGCTCCCCATCACCACCAGAGCAACACTCCAGGACCTCACCACTGCAAGATGGGAAGAAATAGAAGAGGCCATCAACACTGAAGATGAAACAGATGCTCCATTCTCCCTGACTGAGCTACTAAGAGTAAGCAAAAGCTCTAAGAACACAGCCCCAGGTGCCGACAGAATAACATACACAATGATCCAAAAAATGGGGCCCCAAGGGGAGCTTGCTCTACTCTCTCTGATCAATTTGACATACACACGAAGAATCAGACCAGCCTCATGGAACAGAGCAGACATTCAGCCCATCCCAAAACCACAGGACCCTGACAACCCTCGCCCCATCTCCCTCCTAAGCTGCCTGAGCAAGACGGCAGAAAAGATGGTACTTAACAGAGTACGCTGGAAATGCCCACCCTTCCCAGAAAACATGTTTGCCTACCAGCCTGGCTTAGGCACCTCAGAATGCATAGCCTCCATGCTATCATTTCTCAACAACAGCCGTGGTTACATCATTTTTCTAGACCTAGAGAAGGCCTTTGAACTAGCCAATGTGCCGGCAATACTCTCTGCTCTCGTATCCAAGCAGATCAAAGGTAACCTTCTCTCGTGGATCAAGCAGAGTCTACAAAATCGTAGTGCACGAGTCAAAGTAGATGGGCACTACTCCACCTACAAAAACCACGAAAATGGGACCCCCCAAGGTGGAATCCTTAGCCCCTTCCTATTTAATTGTCTCATGGAAAAACTCATGCACATCGCACTACCGCATGGAGCCAAACTCTTCAACTATGCGGACGACTTTGCCCTTGTCACAATAGGACACAGAAACTCTAACAAGACACAGCGCTGCCTCACCAAGATTCACCGAGCCTCCATCTCCCTTGGAGTAAGAATCAATGCCCGCAAAACCAAGGCCCTTCCCATCCACCAGTGGAGACCAGACACTAATCTGGTCATAGGCAATGAACCTGTGGACTGGGTTACCAAACACCAATACCTGGGTGTAATCATCGACCAAGGACTAACCTTTGGACCAGAAATTCAATACTTGCGCGACAGGTGCAGCCAGCGACAAGCGATCCTTCGTCGGATGTCGGGCCTCTACGATGGTGCATCATTTAATGTCCTCAGAACCTTCTATGTACAAGCCATACGCAGCCTCATTGACTATGCTTGTCCCACACTCTGGCTACTAAAAGACCGACAGTGGGACAAAATAGAAGTAATTCAAAACAACGCCACACGTACCATGCTAGGAGCCCCCATGTGGACCAAGAGAGAAAACCTCCAGATGGAATCGGGACTCATTCCACTCAAACTCAGAGCTCAGCAAAGACTGACCCTCCTTGTGGCCAAAACCACCACTGCCCAACATAAATGCCTAGCTGGCACAAATCTCCATCTAGCCCTCAATCGCCAGCCCAACCACCATCCTAGAACCTGGGCAGCCAAGGTCTGCGCTAGCCTGCAAGCACTGCCAGTCAGGGAGAGCATCCTAGCCAAGATACAAGACACACCGCTTCCTGAATACAGATGCCCACCCCCATGGAATGACCAACCACTCGATATAAAGATCGAGCTCCCTGACAACCCCAAAAGCTTGGTAAACCCGCTTGTCCTTAAAAACATATATAAGGACAAAATACAGAGCTGGAGCAGGCCAAACTCTCAAGTCTACTACACTGACGGTTCAGTAAACCAAGATACTGGAGCCTCAGCCGCCGCCTTCATCACTGGAAACCACGTCCTATCCTGGAGACTGTCAAACTCCTGCTCATCGCTCCAGACTGAGCTTGTGGCCATAGCCAACGCCCTTGACTGCTTCATCCAGCAAGAAGCTGACCATGCCCTTATTCTCTCTGATTCTAAAGGCGCCTTACAGGCCATCAAGAAGCCACTCCTCAGAGACAATATTCGCATCATCACGACCATCCTCAGCCACTACCACAGGATAACCAGCCTTGGAAAAGCCATCACTCTTGCCTGGATTCCCAGCCACGTCGGCATCAAGGGAAATGAGGAAGCCGATCAAGCCGCCAAACAAGCCACTCTCAGAGCAGAAATCCAGATATCTCTGTCTCCTGGGATGCAACAGATTAAAAATAAAGCCACCAAGTCACTCCTTAACACCTTAATAACTAAACACAACCTGTGCACAGACATTGGCTCCCCCTCCACCTGGTGGTACAAAGCCACCACTGATCTTCGGTGTATCACCCTGCCGAAGAGCCTTCGACGAAGCACTGAGGTCAATGTGTACCGTCTGAGACTCGGGTACAAGTGCACCTGGCAAATAGTAGAGAATATCATCAAGGAATGCACCTTTTGCCAGGTAGCCTCACCACATCCACTGCTACACTACATCCTGGAATGTGATTCTTTTTCAGAGATTCGACGGAAAACTGGTGCCCCCGCAACATCTAGCGAAGACCCAAATGCCCTTCAGGTTGCTAGCTCCATCATCAGACTAGCAACAAATAACCACATGAACAGTCTATCAAATATTATCAGACAATACCCTCCACCAAGATAGCCATGCAATAACTCTTTCTCTCTCCCCCAAAACAGGAATTCATTTATGTTGTTTGATGTAAACTAATAATTCACAACTGAATATTTATGCTCTCCGTTATCTTTGCAGTTTGGCACAATCTCACCTGCGGGCCAATTAGGAAAGTCCGATCATCACCAATAAGAATTCACCCCACCTCCTCACCAACAGGAAAGCCCATTCGCCAGCAAGAGCGAATACCACGTACACTCCGAAGAAAATCTCACCCCACCTGCGGGCCACAAGTGGAAGGTCCGCTCACCCTCAAGGGTGAACATCCAACAACAAAAAAAAAAAAAAAGTTTAAAAAGGTTGGGAACCTAGGTGAAGTAACTACTTTCTATAAAGGAATTACTAAGTATTGTATTCTCCTAATTAATGAACTTTTATAATAAATTCGCATTTCCACATGTATAAAAAAAAATTACAAATATCTTTTGCCAAAGTATAAATTCTGCGTAGAAATCTGTTACCTCTATGGAAAATGTTTCTCTATATACACTCTTCAATGGAGATATTAGAGACTGTTTGAGGATTGTATAACTTATACAAACATTTCAGATGTTACTTTTATATATATATATATATATATATATATATATATATATATATATATATATATATATATATATATATATATATATATATATATGATTAATATTTTACCCTTGACCGTGACTCGACTCTAAGACACATAATTACTGTGACAAGGCGCTATCATCTACACCACTGAACGTCTAAATGAAAAATAAACCTAACAGCTTAACTGCTATACTAGGAATAAACGCATTCTATCTGACTGCCTTTTTGTTCATAGTACAGCTTCTCCTAACTTCACTCCTGGCTTCGTTTTTCACATTTAATTCATATCCCAGCTATATAGGCATTAATTATAATCAAATAAAAATACTGATAAGTGTAAAATCATGAATCATATTTTACCCCTGACCGGGGCTCGAACCTAAGATAAATAATTACTGTGTCAAGGCGCTATCAACTACACCACTGAAAGGTAATATAAGATTTATGTTCTCACATATGTTAATGTGTTTATTTGATTTTTATTAATGACTATATAGCTGGGATTTGAATAAGATGCAATAAACAAAGCCACAAGAGAGGTTAGGAGAAGCTGTAATATGAACAAAAAGGCATTCTGATAGAATGGGCTCATTCCTAGCATAGTAGTTATGCTGTAAGGTTTGTTTCTCCTTTAGACCTTCAGTGGTGTGGTTGATAGTGTCTTGCCACAGTAATTATCTGTCTTAGGCTCGATTCCCAGTCAGGGGAAAAATATTATTAATGTTTTCACATATGTTACTGCGTTTATTTGATTATTATTAATGCTTATATGGCTGGGATTTGAATTAAATGCAATAAACGAAGCCATGAGTGAGGTTAGGAGAAGTTGTAATATGAACAAAAAGACATTCAGATAGAATGCGTTAATTCCTAGTTTAGCAGTTAAGATGTAAGGTTTGTTTCTCATTTATATTTTCAGTAATGTAGTTGATAGTGCCTTGGCACAGTAATTATGTGTCTTAGGTTCGAGTCTCGATCAGGGGTAAAATATGATTCATGTTTTCATATATGTTATTCTGTTTATTTTCTTATTATTAATGCCTATATAGCTGGAATTTGAAATAAATGCAAAAAAAAGAAGAAGCAACAAATAAGGTTAGAAGAAGCTGTAATAAGAACAAAAAGGCATTCAGATATAATGCACTCATTCCTAGTATAGCAGTTAAGCTGTAAATTTTGTTTCTCCTTTAGACCTTCAGTGTTGTAGTTGATAGTGCCTTGGCACAGTAATTATTTGTTTTAGGTTCGAGTCCCATAAAATATGATTAATGTTTTCATATATGTTGATGAGTTTATTTGCTTATTATAAATGACTATATAGCTAGGATTGATATAAAAGCAAAAAACGAAGCCATAAATGAGGTTAGGAGAAGCTATAATATGAATAAAAAGACATTCAGATGGAAATCTTTGTATAGCAGTTAAGCTCTAAAGTTTGTTTCTCCTTTAGACCTTCAGTAGTGCAGTTGACAGCGCCTTTGCACAGTAATTATGTGTCTTAGGTTCGAGTTCGGTCAGGGGTAATATGATTAATGCTTTCACATATGTTATTATGTTTATTTGATTATTGTTAATGCCTATATAGCTGGGATTTGATTTCATTGCTAAAATCGAAGCCACGAGTGAGGTTAGGAGAAGGTGTAATATGTTCAAAAAGGCATTCAGATAGAATGCGTTCATTCCTAGTATAGCAGTTAGCTGTAAGGTGTGTTTCTCCTTTAAACCTTCAGTGGTGTAGTTGATAGCGCCTTGGCACAGTAATTATGTGTCTTAGGATTGAGTCCCGGTTAGAGGTAAAATATGATTCATGTTTTCACATATGTTAATGTGTTATTTGATATATATATATATATATATATATATATATATATATATATATATATATATATATATATATATATATATATATATATATATATATATATATATATATATAGTATATATCTAAGATATAATTCCACAACCACTCCATTTTATATATATATATATATATATATATATATATATATATATATATATATATATATATATATATATATATATATATATATATATATATATATATATATATATATATATATATATATATAAGAAGTTTATGAAATCAACACACGCGACAGCAGTGAAACTATGATAGGTTTGGCACGCCGGTAGTTATTGACATCTGCTCAAGAACCACATGCCTGGCCTTGGAACAACAAGTACTACAAGAGCAACACTACGATGAAAAGGCCAACCAGAGAAGGTTGAAACAAACTGACAGGTCGACATAGACCTATCAGGTGGAAAGTGAGGTCTATCATGATGTTCGTTCAGGTTATTCGAATATAAAGTTGATTCAGCCACAATATAGTGCATAAAGCTGGTTACCTAGGGTAGAGGTAAGGGCCATTAAGGCACTAGAGAAATGTAGCCTCTCTGAAAGTGACTAGAATTGGGCGTAAGAGCAAATTTCCAGAACATTAAGTTGAGGAGAAGTGGAAGAGACAAGTGAGCTACATCGGAATAAAACAGCTTTATATAATACTGCCATGCTATCTTTTACCAAATTCATATCAGATGGCAATTACGGATAGAATATAGACCATACTGTAAGATCGAGATAAAACTGCTTGAGTAGCCAGTAGCACCAAGTTAAAAGATAGACCAAGACTGGACTGATTGAGAGGAGAAATGCTCTGACCCTGAAACTATAGTAGAGATCAAAATTTTTGGATCTTTTGATTATGCACATTAGATAGATCTCTGTACTCTCAAGGTTCTGTATAACGAGAATCAACTGAGTTACGAATAGTGTACCAAAGGAAAGGTGGTGTGGAAAGAGGAGCATAGGTGGTTTTGATGGATTTTATACAAGAAAAAGATGAAAAAGGAGAGACTTATCAGACGGAAGTAAAAGTTTAATTTAATGTGTGCTACAACTTAAGGTTGGGTGAGGAGGAGATGATAGACCTAGGTGAATAAGACTCTGCGTAGGAGGAGTCTAGATAGTTGTATTAAAACAAATTCAGGTAAGAATACGATTCTAAGAGAAATAATCTATCATAGACCAAAGACCTACTGCAATCTTCAAGAAAAAGCAAGGATTTCATAATGTCTGTCACTTAAATCCTGAACTATGTTAATGGAGACAAAATGTAGAGGAAAACTCTTACTTTTGTTCTCTTACAAACTCTTCAGGAGACGAATGTCTTACTTTCCTTCTCTTTTTGTGGCCAACATAGCCAATTTTGGAAGATACGAATGTCTTACTTTTGTTTTCTTCTTATGGCCACCCTGATAAATTCTGCAGGACACGAACGTCACATTTTTCTATTCTTTTAGCCATCCTTATAAATTCTGCAAGAGAAGTATGTCTTCCTTTTCTTCTTTTCTTATGGTCAACTGACAAATTCTGCAGGACACGAAAACTTTATTTTTCTCCTCTTCTTATGGTCACCCTGACAAAGTTTGAAGGACACAAAATGTCTTACTTTGAAGGACACAAATGTCTTACTTTTTCTCTTTTCAAGGCCACCCTAAAATATTCTGCAGGACACAAAATGTCTTACTTTATTTTGTTCTTATGGTCACCATGTCAAGCTCTGCAGGACATGAATGTCTCACTTTTCTCCTCTTATGTCCACCCTGACAATGTCTGCAGGACACGAACGTCTGATTTTCCTTATCCTCTTAGGGCCAGATTCTGCAGGACACGAATGTCTTACTTTTGTGTCTTCTTATGGCCACCTGACAAATTTTGCAAAGCAAAAGTGTCTTACTTTTCTTCTCCTCTCCTGGCCACCCTAAACAAATTACTGCAAGGGACGAATATCTAACTTTTCTTCTTATGTTCACCCTGTGAAATTTTGCAGGACACGAATGTCTTACTTTTCTTCTCTTCTTATGGCCACCCTAAACAAATTCCACAGGACACGAATGTCTTGCTTTTCTTGTCTTCTATGGCCACCCTGACAAATTCCGTAGGACACAAATCAGTGCAAAAAAATTGCTACTTACTGAAACTTATTACCAAACAGAATACTGTATCAATTCTCTAATGTTATTAGCTAAATACAGTACATAACAACTAGGGGTAAATTGGAAAGAATCAAATAACATTTTCAAGTAAAGAAAAAAAAATTAAAATGAATATAATTCAAATCACAATAAAAAAAATCAAAATATAGTAAATTCTATCTATCTAGCAATACTAATACAAACGTGTTGATAATACATATATACGTGTTCATAATACATCTAAAAATAGCTTCTAAACACATTATGGGAAACGAGAAAGAAATTCAGAAAACAAAAATCTACATCTATAAAAGCTACAAAATGTGCTCTGTATGAGTAAATTGCATTTATACTATTTTTACTACACTAACAACAGATCAAGCAGGAGTTCTGAAAAAACAGGAAGAAGTCGCTTGAGCTGATTTATTTGCTGTTGACTAATTTTCTTTTTTCTTTTTTTTCTATATATTTTAAACATTTTTAGAGGTAGTATTCCCATCATGGAGGTGGGCCCAGACAGTTTGGATCTGGGGAAGTAAGGCTGGATTGTTTTCCTAAGGTCCAATGGTCTGTAAACTTTTAAGTCAAGCATAGGGCCATTATTAAAAAAAATCCAAAATATCAAAATAAAATAATATATACTGCTACCGACTTCAGAAGCTAAATAATTTCAAAACTGATAATTTACTCTAAAAATGCAGCCTAGTATTATATCTATGGTCAGAAAAACATAAATACAGCTATTCTCAAAACTTCACATTAACTTGTTCATAAAAATACTGTAAAATATATGGAGTCCCTTATAGATTACAATAAAAAATATTTCTAGCTGTGTGTGTGTGTGCAACCTGATGCTCCAACATGAACATGAATCAAATACTTTTATAAAGGACTGTTACTGAGTGTGCACCCTATTGGCTTTGACAGAAAAAAATAAAGAGTCATTATGGATAAAAATGACTTTAAAAATAACTTTAAAAGAGGACTTTACTAATAACAGATTATATAAAACATATTCTTTTAATTATTCTATATGAAAGTCAACAGAGATAGTCAGCCAAGCAATAAATCTCTCACCTTTGTGCTCTATAGAAGTGAGGAGTGAGGAGGAGAGGAGTAAGAGACGGGGAGGAAAAGAACAGTCAGACTACTTTCAATAGTAACCCGAAGGTAAATAAGAGGTAGCAGGGTTATAGCAAAAGTATTTACTGTAAGTAGCAAGGTTATAGCAAAGTATTTACTGTAAGTAGCAAGGTTATAGCAAAGTATTTACTGTATTTATATTTATTTTACCCACGAAGTCTATGTCGTCTTCAACACAAACCTAACTATATCAGTGAGTTTAAATATTAGTAATTTCCTTGACAATTAATTGAGAAAAAGTATCTCAAAGTCACTGGTCAAAAGACAACGTAATTTCAGTAAATAATTTCCAAAGAATTAATTGAGAGTTATGTCAACATTGCTAGTTAAAAGACATCTGCTCAAACAGCAATGTCAATATAGAATATTCACTCTTGAATTAATTAAAGTGAATACCTATAGAAAACATTCAACCGTAAGGTTTGATCAGAAGACATATAGACTATAGAGTTAACTTAGGGATATTACTCTACCATTATATATCATATGATAACTCTGCTAAGGACGTTATTCCTAGTAAAATTTCATTAATTTCCAGGAAATTAGGTGTACAGTAAATGATGTAAGAGAAAAAGATTATTTTAACCATATTCAGGTTACAATGGTAATACCTAATACATGAGAGTTAGGTGAGTACCATATACACCATACAGCATGGTCCTATTATGCTTGAAATTTAACTTCACTTTATAGTATTTAAATTATTTATATGGCATTATTTGCTTGAACCCTTAACGAATATCATTTACTATTTTGATACACTTAACCCTTAACGAATATCATTTACAATTCGCATATACACACAACCCTCAATTCAATGGACCTCGATTCAACGGACTTCGGATTTAACAGAAAAAAAACTAATGCAGCAGATTTAGTATCTTTAAGTTGTGGAATCAATGGACAAGAACCACTGCTTTCAGCACTTAAGAAAAACTGAATCTCTCTCTCTCTCTCTCTCTCTCTCTCTCTCTCTCTCTCTCTCTCTCTCTCTCTCTCTCTCTCTCTCTCTCTCTCTCTCTCTCTCTCTCTCTCTCTCTCTCTCTCTCTCTCTCTCTCTCTCTCTCTCTCTCTCTCTCTCTCTTTTTCTCTCTCTCACACACACACACACACACACACACACACACACACACACAATTAAAAATATTGAATATATTATATTAACAATGAATTAGTATTCTATATTGTCACACTGGATGTTAACTTTGATGTAGTGCTTGATTGAAAGTATTTTTATTTTTATTTTCGTAATGTGACTGTTGATGTTAGCTGCTAAAGTTCTCCCACGAGCAACAACAGACAAACGGATTTAATGGACCGTAGTTGCCCCCCATTAGTCCGTTAAATTGAGGGTTCGGTGTATTTAACACTTAACAAATACCATTACTCTTCTAATATATTTAACCCTTAATAAATATAATTTATAATATTAATACATTTTTATGTAGCTAGAGATGCTGTAAGAGGATTATCATCTTTGAAAGTTCAAAGTTGGAATATCTAAATTTGAAACCAAGAACACCTTTTATGTCACTAACACATTCGTAAACAAATGAATAGAGTTCCTATAAGCACAGCAAACCTTAGATGAGTTACAATAAAGGAGATGAAATCCCTGTATATCTTGGTTAAAGGGAAGAAAAAATGGCATGAAGCAGCTTACTTTACAAGTAGGATTTTTACTTCAATATTATACTGATTGTCATGCATATTGGTTGTCTGGATAAAGCTTCAATCTACTAACAATAGTTGAAGAATCTCAGTATTAATTGCCGGGCAGAGGGTTTTCTAAGACTTTCTATGTCTTTAGAACTAGTACAATATTACCCTTTTATATTGTTATTTACATTTGAATACTCAAGTCATTCAGTTTTATGTCTAACAGAAAGGAGTTTTATTAGGTAATTAGGTAAATACAACTACTAGTTACGGACATGTTAAAATGGTACATCAACCACTACCGCCACTCTTTTCTAATGTATACAGTATGGTGATTAATCTGTTGCAATTTGAGACACCACATGTGAATATTACTTAATATTTAATGACTTGTTTTAGAAATTATGGAGTACTGTAACAGTCAACTAGTTTGAAGATATATTATGTGGCCAAAATTAACCATATATGTTATCAATAGAACAGAAAAATACAAGGTGTAAAAATATCTAAATCTAACAATACGAAACTCATAAAAACTTTTGCCAATTTCAAATTTTCGGAAGAGGCTTACAGAAATCTGCATTTGCCAGACAGCTTTAATTGTTCATTAATTTTCCGAACAAATGTTAAAACAAATATTACTGTCAAAGGAAACAATTAAGACCTTAAATTATCTCCACAAAAGAACCTTAGAAATACTTCGTGGCTATAGTGATTGAAACCCGCAACAAATTCCCAAGATTTACTTTACATTTAATCTAACATTATTTTCTTTCTTTTTACCTTCTATATATGAAGTTCAAGGCCCAGTAAACGCCCTCTTCCATCCACTGATGGACGAAAAGACATCTCAGGACAGCCACGTCGAGAAAAGTAGCGAGGGTAGGATCCGTCAAAGAGCTGGGTTTGGCGCCAGCATTTGATACACTGAAATAACAAAATACATATATACCTATACAATGGCTGCAATTCCCTCTTTGGACGAGTCAAAGCACACCCCAATCATTCCTCATATCTCCTTATGGAGGTGTTAAGAGGCATATGCCTCCCATGCTTACTCTTTCTTTATATATTATTTCCAATTTCTCCTTTCCATCTTCGAACTGGGTGGATTTCATCCAAGTTAGGTGCTGAGTGACCTCTGACTCCCATACTCCTTTTTTTAATATCTTATCTACATTGTTCTCCTTTTTATCTTGGAATTGGGCGGGTTTAAACCAAGTGAGAAACTGAAAGGTCTCTGTCTCAAATAGTTCATTCTACATTTACTTCTTACTCTGTACTTTTTATTTCTTCGTCTTAAGAGGGGAGACAGAGACACTGTCTCCGTGTTCCTTTATGTATTGTAATAGTCAAGTAAATAATGTGGATCAATGGAACTGGGATTTCTTCTCTATTTTGTTCCTGCGATGAGTCCAGCACATTAAGTTTTTAAGTCTTTCATTACTTACACTGTGCTTGAAATGTCTATAACTTGATAAATTTTTATTTTATAAAGAGGATAAAAGATTGAATGAATATTTCTCCCATTTTGTGTATGGTGTAATTATACTAATTCCTGACCATCCAAGAAAAATATCGGGCAGAAAAAAATATTCTTTGAAGAATTCAAAGTCAGAAAAAAATTATTTGAAGAATTCAAAGTCAGAAAAAAATTCTTTGAAGAATTCAAAATCAGAAAAAAATTCTTTGAAGAATTCAAAGTCAGAAAAAAATTCTTTGAAGAATTCAAAGTCAGAAAAAAATTCTTTGAAGAATTCAAAGTTATTAATTATAAGACTTTTCCACTCGCTTAAAGGATTTCTTTATCCTAAGGTAAGACAACAAGGACATTTTATAAACAACTTACCAATACTAATGAGTGAAATCGAGTTTTATTTCAAGAGTAGTCACAAAAAAAAAAACATTAACGCAGTTGAATACATCTATCCATCTACAGACAAGAGTCATAATCCTCTTCATAAGGAGGGTGGCTGAGTCAAAAGTAAAAAGCTGAACTCTTTATGGAAACAAATATTAAAGAAGGGATTCCCAGTCCCCTTGCTCCGCCCTATTTAGTGAACTTTTATTGCACATGGGATCTCGGAGGAGGAGTCTTGATCAATATAGAAATATATACCTAATTAAACCTACCTTGTCTTATTGGAAGTATTAATTTCATTCAATCTCGGGGTGTGGGAATCAGTTGGAGTGGAAGCAGCCACAGAAGGAGGCTGGGTTTGGCCAGATGCATCACTTACTTCAACAGTAGGTGGACCGAGAAGTGATGAGGGATGCTCGGCCTAGCAAGTACAGAAACAGCATAATAATTTTTTTTTATCTAGTTCATATGTAAATTTGAAGTACATAATGTTTAAAGAATTACTTTCTCTTTAGTAATACTGACGGCCAAAATGATAAGCAATTATAACTGTTGAAATATTCATTAGACAGTAAGTGCCTACCTTGTATACATGAGATTCTCTCCCATCATTGTCAGGATACGAACCCAGTCTAAATATAACCTTTGTAGGGATAAAGAAGCAAAACTTTTAGGTAAATATACGTAAGAATCACAAGACATGGTAAGTATACTGTACATAAAAATCCAGTATATAAACAGGGAGAATATAAAATACTTTAGATTCATATGAAATGACCGAAAAAGCATGATATATGGATAACTTGCAGTAGCCTAGGAGACTACACAAATATTGAATGTGAGACCCATTATTCCCAGTGAGAGAGAGAGAGAGAGAGAGAGAGAGAGAGAGAGAGAGAGAGAGAGAGAGAGAGAGAGAGAGAGAGAGAGAGAGAGAGAGAGAGAGAGAGAGAGAGAGAGAGAGAGAGAGAGGAGAGAGAGAGAGAGAGAGAGAGAGAGAGAGAGAGAGAGAGAGAGAGAGAGAGAGAGACCACGTAAGATTCTTCAACCTACCACATGTTCTTCTTCTGTACTGGAAGTTTCTTCAGGAATTGTTTCGGGGAAAGTTGCCTCTCTGTTTCCACTGAGCAGCCGCAGCTAAGCAAAAGACAAGGGGAAAAAGAAAAGATTATAAGAAATGCCCAAATACTCAGCCAGAGATATACTTTCTCTGTATTTTACGTCAATGCTTATATTTTTAACTACGTCCAATACTCTGACTCTCTTCCAGAGAGAGATGGTGTTTAGGGTCTTCAAAGCCTAAAAACTCTCCTTTTGTTCATACTCCTATCCCATCTATGCACAAGTTCCTCTCACATACATACTCCTCTGCCATTTCATTTCAACCCTAGGTGGAATTATTACTTGCTTCATTAATACAATAATTATGCTGCATCCATTCAACAAAATTATATCTTGATATTGTTTCACTTGATTGTTTAAAGTAATTCATAATCTCCTCCAAAATTCAATTCACTAAAATACATTTTGTATTTGAGAAGCCTTGTCATATGGCCGTCTCCCTCAAATAATTTGTATAGCTTATTTTGATTTCTTTACAACTCCAACAAGTAAGTTTATCACAGGGTCAGTTTTCACTCTTCCTCGTCTTACTTGCTGGAGTTCTACATCTGTCAACCTCAAGCTGGAATTGGACTTGAAAGCGTCTTTTAATTTATATGGACACATTAATGAACGTGATAAAGTGGTCGTTTTACAGATCTAAAGTTATTTCCTGGTTTCATTTCGATTCAGTCATTCTTTTTCGTTCAGCTGTTTTCTCTCTCATTTTTCTCCTTTTACGATACATTATACACAGTAAATTGATTCTATATATTCATATTCTCAATAATTATTTTATCAATATTTTCATCACTACCTGGAAATATAAACATTATTAAAAAATTTACTTATCATATTGCCTCCTTTAAAAAACAACACCTAATTTACACCAATATTTAAGTTCTTTATTCTTGCTAAGACGAAGCTTATTTTCAGGTGTTTGCAAGTATCTTTACTCTGACAGAAAGTGATTTGGTTTTACGTCACAGACTTCTTTTTCTATTTAGAGCTAAGATGTTTTAGAAGGCTTTGGTTTTGGCAAGCGTAATCGTTATCATGAGTGAATGCACTATCTAACCTCAGACCGTGGCGAATGAAACTCACGCATGCTACCAACCCAGCCACGGCGGTCTATGACAGTAATTATTCTTAATAATAAAGTTATCAACAGTCATCTCAACTTCTCTGAATTTCATTCTTTTCCAACTCTTTCTACCACGACATTCAACAGTATTGCCCACAACCGTATGCATCAACATCACATAAACTCCCTGAGAGCTTTGTAGTGGCCTTCCTTAGGGATTCAGGGCTGTTCTGGCAGGCAGCTTCAGGGGAGGGGGGACAACACCAACTACTACTCTCATACAATCATAATCATTTGTGTGAAATATCCATAAATGGTGCTCTTAGTTTCATCTTTGAAAGAACTTAGGATCTAAAAATAAGACCTTAATTTATATGATTAGTGAAGAATTCCTCTTTTCAAAGCAGGATTGTTGTCATAAGGTCCCAAAAGTTCCATCAGAGCTGCGTCGCAATCGCTCGCCACTCATCCTTATTCCTAGCATGCTCACTTGCTTCCCTCACACCATCCTCCTATCATTCAGGGCTCTCCTTACTCCATCCATCCATCCAAACCTAGGTCTCCCTCTAGCATTTCTCCCATCAACTCTCGTATTCATCACCTTTTACAGCAGTCTTTCATCATCCATCCTTTCCACATGGCCAAACCATCTCAGAACATTCATATCTACTCTGGCTACAATTTCTCTCCTCACACCCGTTCTTGCTCTCACCACTTCATTCCTAACCCTATCCAACCGAGATACACCAATCATACTCCTCAGGCATTTCATCTCAAACACATTTAGAGTATGTCTCTCACTTACTTTCATACCCCATAACTCTGATCCATACATCACAGTTGGCACAACCACTTTCTCATACAAAACTTTTTTAACATTCATTTCCAACCCCCTATTCTTCATCACTCCTTTCAACGCACCCAACACTTTACATCCTTCATTCACTCTGTGACACACATCTGCTTCCACTCCACCATTTGCAGCTATAACCGAGCCTAAATACATAAACTGATCAACTTCCTCAAATGTCTCTCCATTCAACATAGCATTCAATCCAGCACCATCCTCATTTCTTGTACACCTCATAACCTTACTCTTGCCCACATTCACTCGCAACTTCCTTCTCTCACACACTATTCCAAATTCTGACACTAAATGACACAGCTTCTCCTCTGAATCTCCCACCACCACAGTATCATCTGCAAACAACAACTGATTCAGCTCCCACTCGTTATCATCCCCATCTACCAGTCTCAAACCTCGACCACGCACTCGCTCATTCACCTCTCTTACGACTCCATCAATATACAAATTGAACCGCCATGGTGACATCACACATACCTGTCTCAGTCCCACACTCACTGGAAACCACTCACTCACTTCATTCCCTACCCTAACACAAGTTCTACTACCCTCATCCAAACTCTTCACTGCATGCAACAATTTACCATTGATTCCATATAATCTCAAAACATTCCACA
Source organism: Halocaridina rubra (assembly GCA_037179515.1). Taxonomy (NCBI): domain Eukaryota; kingdom Metazoa; phylum Arthropoda; class Malacostraca; order Decapoda; family Atyidae; genus Halocaridina; species Halocaridina rubra. Next base: position 266,809 of record JAXCGZ010020764.1, read on the forward strand.
TAGCCTCTCTATCAACTCTATCATATGCTTTCTCCATATCCAAAAATGCAAAATACACATCCATATCCTTTGCTAAATATTTCTTACATAACTGCCTAACTATAAAAATCTGATCTATACAACCTCTACCTCTCCTAAAACCATTCTGCACTTCCGCGATCACATTTTGTCTTATCCCTAATCCTATTAACCAGTATCCTACCATACACTTTTCCTACCACACTCAACAAACTTATACCCCTAAAATTACTGCATTCATTCACATCTCCCTTTCCTATGTATAGGCACCATACAAGCAATCACCCATTCCACTGCCACCATGTATATATATATATATATATATATATATATATATATATATATATATATATATATATATATATATATATATATATATATATACATATATAATATATATATATATATATTATATATATATATATAATATATATATATATATATATATATATATATATATATATAACATTTTTATACAATAGTCGCAATCCTCCTTGTAAGGAGATGACCGAGCCAAAGAACATCATTCATCGTAAGCCACAGATACTTCGATCACTCTTCTTAGTTCCTTGGGGATAAAAGGTTACCACACTTCCGTTCACCATCCTGTTTAAGTCATCCACAGGGTAGGTGGTCGAGGATATTCTGCCTAAAGGTCTAACACTCTCAGCTGCGGTACCATAACTGCTTTATTTATTTGGTCCTGGTTATCTTAATATGGAAGTCATGAAGTTTCTTACTTCTTCTTCCAATTTGGCAGCATCTGGTAATCTTGAGTCTTGCGTCGATGATGAGGAGGGATCACTGGGTGGAGGTGTAATAGACTGACTCTTACCATCACTGAGCAAGAATAACAAGTTGTCATCATCAGGAGTTGCTCCTGCAAAACAAAATCCAAGTTATTTCACTGAACAATGCGTATTTGGCTTATTCACTGAATAGACCAAAGTTTCATGACTACATATCATAATCATTGTTTAATATGTACCCAGCTCATTCTACATTTCTTTGAAGATTTCATATACATTTTTCAATTAAGTTCTACGATATATAAGTAGTAATACTGCATTTTATATAAACATTTACAAAATACATAAGCAATAATTCATTAAATAATAGTATGGTTAAACATTAGGTTCAGTGAGATTCATATCCAATCTTTCATTTCATATTATGTCTACATCTGTATTCAAAAACCATAATACCTCTTTTAAGAGGAGTGGCTGAGTCAAAGCGAAAATCTTGACTCTTTGTGACAAGAAGATAAAAAGGAGGGAGATTCCCAATCCTGTTGCCCCGGCTGATTTAATTGACCTTTATGACACGCAGTGGAACACGGAGGAGGTATTCTTACCCCCCCCCCCCCTCATTAAGGCAAAAAAAATATCTCATCCGTGTTCCCCTGCAGGTCGTAAAAGTCGACTAAGTAAGTGAGGGGACCGAAAGAGGTATTTTGCCCTTCCCCTCAGAGTGACTCATAAAAAAAATTAAGTAATAAACTAACTAGATAACAAATGGAAACATAACATACGGACCTAATAGCACTTAATATATCTAACTGCTAGTTTAGCTGGTGTTATTAGATATTATGACAAGATAGGAATAGTTACAATGACATACACAAAATATAGATAATCCAGACCTTTGCATAAAAATATTAGAATAAAAATCTTTCATTTATTCTATACTTTAAATACAAGTCCATATCAGATATCCACTTGTAATATTAATTCAATATATAAAATACATCTATTTCTTTACTGAATAATCTTAATAAATAACATGCCATCATAAGAGTAAATCCATAGATTGCGAGGTAAAATAATTTTCATCACGTTGTGTTTGATTTACATTTTGCAGTCCTTCATTAAAAAACAAAACAAAAAACTTAGGCTTTAAGATTTCTAGAGATTATTTGACACTGCTAACCATTTACCAAGTAAAGAATTTTATATTTAAACACCTTCAGAAATAGAATGAAAAAAAAAATTAAGTAAAGTGCAGCAAATTTTTACAAGATTCTAAACATTGTCGTTAATGCAGGAAGGAGCTATGACTCTTGACCAGATTTCCTGTCCTGTATAGACCAGAAGAAGAAGTAAGCCGATCGAAATTGTGAAGACAATGATTATCCATTTTGTTATGTTTGTACATTTCTGCTATCCTAATTCTACTTAAATGGTCTACATTACTAATTTAGCAGATGGTGCTACTACTGCATACACACATACATACATACCTACATATGAGTTATATGGTGATTTGGTATACAATAAAAAAGACTCGACTAAAATGTTTAACTATTGAACTTATCATTTAGCTTTCCTGAAAGTCTAATTCGAGGAAAATGTTTTAGTTAGTTTTGATATAGAATCACTAGAAAATTCCTAGATATAGACACTAAGCTATTCATCAGATACTATAGAAAGTCTTTAAACCTATAAGAAGAATATTCAGACCCTAAAATATAAATAAAAGGTATGACAAAATTGCAAAACATAGCATACACTGCAATAGACTATTTACAGGCACATAGGAAAAAGACAGACAAAAATGCAGTAAGTTTAACTAAATTTACAAAATCTTTGAAGCCAGTTGAACAGCCTTGTGTTAAATATGTGGCATGATAATAAACAGAAGGACATTGAAAATCATGCACAGAAAGCTTAGCTAATAAAATAAGTAAAAATAAGTTAGAAATGTAACTTGGCTGTTTGTTCTAGATAACTTTCCACCAAAAGCGACCTAATAGACCTATACAAAATTTTCAGGGGATGTACAAGAGCCAGCAGTACTGAGCAGCAGAAAAAAAAACACACATACACCTGACAGACATGCACGTAGAAGGTCAAGATTTCAAGTTACATAGTATAACTTATAAAACAAACATATCGAATTTATTTTCATGATAAGCTCAGTGACACCCTGGAGTGGGCTTCCATGTGAATATTAGTTGATGAAGCAGGATATACAAAGTAGAGAGATTTACCTAAGAAAAGGTTGGGAAGGAAGATGATATCAGATTTAAGGAAACATAACTCAGGCTGACTGTTGGTATTCTACTATATGCAGGCAAGCATGCATACACGTGCACATGTACGCACGTACGCACACACCAAGTATGATCATTATCACTAAGTACAAAAATGGGACCTACCAGAAGACGGGGAATTACTAGCATAATTCCTCAAGCACAATTAGGTAATTACATATAGATCAAAGGCACTTTTTACAAGTACTGTACTAAATGCATGACCAGCTACACTTGTACCCTTTTCAGACCCTTTCATATGTCACTTGAAAGCCCCCCTATTTCAAACCCTTCCTTAAAGGGAGGATTACCCCTTGAAGGCAATTGAAGTAAGAATTTATATAATTATGTAGAAATATGAATTAAAAATCAGATCCAAGACAAATGGCCTACAAACCACAAGTAGTTGGCTATACTCTAATAAAAATAGCTGTGTCTGAGAAAAACAGTTTATATTCAATGATGACTGTAGGAAGAAAAAGGTACATACGTAAATACTGTATATAACTATAGGTTTTGGTGCACAAGTTGCTGTGTTTTACCAACTCAACAGCAATAATGACATGCAGAATGTATAATCTGACGCACGAACGAATTAAGTATAGAATAGCGGATGCAAAGGAAACAAACACAGATGGAGCAGTAGGCTTACAATTATGACATTCTGGATGTATAATTTGTTACAAGAAAGAATGACGTTACAGAATTAACTAGAGGAACTAAACGCAGAATGAGCAGTTAGAATAGAATTAGGACATGCAGAATAAACAATCAAACACAAAAGAGAATGAAGTCATAGAATGATGGAAATAAAAGAGACGAACAAGAGGAATAGACAGCATGCAATTAAGCCAAGCACATAAGCTAAAATGCACGACTATTACACTTCCAAAGTGTTTAAATTATAGCAGGCGTATTAAATAACAACCCTACCTAGTCGACCAGCTATGCAAACCAGGGAGGAAAAATTATTTACACAATGCAAAGAATTTACCAATTATTTAAATGAACAGAGAGTAAAGATGAACATATAAGCTGCACATAAAATTATTTTCATATACAATAATTTGTTTTTCTTTTGCTTGCTTCAAAACTTAAGTGAGGAGTACTTAAAAGTATAATCATCTATGAAATAAAACCTAATTTAAAATGCAAATAAGTGCTAAATATATATATATATATTATATATATATATATATATATATATATATATATATATATATATATATATATATATATATATATATATATATATATATATATGAATCATTCTTTACCCCGACCGGGACTCGAACCTAGGACTTATGATTACTAAGGCAAGGCGCTACCACTACACCACAGAAGGTTAAAAGGAATCCAACCTTATAGCTTATATCTGCTGTACTTAGGAATGAACGCATTCTAACTGAATGCCACTATGTTCATATTACAGATTCCCCAACCTCACTCGTGGCTTCATTTTAGCATTTAATTCAATTCCCAATCTCATTCGGGCCATGAAATTACCAAATAAGCACATTACATATGTGAAAACATATGTAATGAGATTGGGAATTGAATTAAATGCTAAAATGAAGCCACGAGTGAGGTTGGGGAATCTGTAATATGAACATAGTGGCATTCAGTTAGAATGCGTTCATTCCTAAGTACAGCAGATATAAGCTATAAGGTTGGATTCCTTTTAACCTTCTGTGGTGTAGTGGTAGCGCCTTGACTTAGTAATCATAAGTCCTAGGTTCGAGTCCCGGGTGGGGTAAAGAATGATTCATGTTTTCACATATGTAATGTGCTTATTTGGTAATATATATATATATATATATATATATATATATATATATATATATATATATATATATATATATATATATATATATATATATATATATATATATATATATATATATATATATATATATATATATATATATATATATATAAAGCAAATGTTAGGGATGCAGAGTTTTATATATACAAACACCAATTAAAGTTTGGTGTATCTTTAATTATATCCCATTCCTCTAAAAGGCATTGAGAAATCTGAAAAAATATTCCAAATCTCAGGCCTATTTGCAACACCTAATAATGACAGCCATAACAATAATAAAAAAAAAAAGGTAAGAACACTTTTTAATTGTACAATAACGAATGTTCCGGTTTTACGTCATGGACTCCCTTTTCTACCAAGGGTTAGAACGGTTGCCTTCTTGCGAAGGACTTGTTTTGGCAGATGTAATCGTTACCCTGAGTGCATGACATTGTTAACCTCAGACCATGACGGGGCGCGAACCCTTAGAGTCGCAGACACTACCGCTTGAGCCACGGTGACTACTATGAATTTTCAGGGTGATTACGGAATTATAGAAAGTGATAGTAAAATATTTTTTACATCAAAATATGAACGATTTATACAGTGCGGCCTGTCTGTGTCCGCCCCCATTTGAACGGGGATTTATAGTGGCAAATAAATCGAAAATAAAAAAAACATGGTACTCCAGAGGATCTAAGCAAATCCACAAAAATAAGCCTTATAAATCTTTATCATAAAACTGATTGTTCTTTTTCCCTTGTGTCAACACCATCCTATATTTAGACACAAATATATTAGTTACCTTACTCCATTAACAAAGCCATGAAAATTCAATAAATTATCGTACTCGATTTTATACTTTGAAAACAAAATACAAAAAAAATATATTAATATTCTTACAGAATTACTTGATCATTAAACATTACCTCACTAATGTACCAGATAATGTACTTCAAAACCAAAATAGATGAAAAGTATTAATACTATTCCATTATCTATAAAGTTGGAACCTTTACAATTGGTAGCCTACAAGGTAGTAATTTATAATATACTTAAGATTAAGAACAGTTAAGAGAGATAATAATAGCACAACAGTTACTTATTACTTTAGTAAACTCATCACAAAGTATTATACTTTACAAAAGTAATTACAAAATTAATCAGTAATACAATTTACTAAAGTAATTGCAAAAGTAATTACAAAAGCAAGATGATTTACAAAGGTAATTACGATATAATATAATTTACTAAAGTAATTACAAAAGCAAGATAATTTGCAAAGGTAATTACAATATAATATAATTTACTAAAGTAATTACAAAAGCAAGATAATTTGCATAGGTAATTACAAAAAGTAATATAATTTACTAAAGTAATTACAAAAGCAAGATAATTTGCATAGGTAATTACAAAAAGTAATATACTTTACTAAAGTAATTGCAAAGTAATATAATTTACTAAAGTAATTCCTAAGTAATATAATTTACTAAAGTAATTACAAAAGTAATCACAAAGTAATAATAATATCTAACTTACCTCCTCCCCCTCCTAAAAAGACATCGCCAAATTGCGTGTTGGAGCGTCGCACTTTCTTTGCACGCAAAACTTGTCTGTAAATAAATCATAATAAATACATATCCTCACACACACACAAAAAAAAAATGTATTTATATATCTTCCATGTTTAAAAAAAAAAATCTGTATTCATGTATTGTTCCTCACGTGGGAAATATACTAATAATGTTTCGATTTTACGTCACGGACTCCCTTTTCTACCAAGGGCTAGGACGGTTGCCTTCATGAGAAGGACTTGTTTTGGCAGATGTAATCGTTACCCTGAGTACATGCCCTTGCTAACCTCAGACCGTGACGGGGCGCGAACCCTCGACCTGACTCCTCAACCTTTCATATATGAGAAAATAATACTCGTCTGATATAATAATTTCAATTGAATAATTCTAAAATAAAATCTTCACGAATATTATCTATTATAAAGACATGTTAATATGAATTTAGCAAAGAACTATCCCGAGTTCCTTAGGGCGGTTTACACGGCCAAACGTTTCGTCGAACACGGTTCGACAGACAAGTGTTTGAAGTGATGTTCGAACGTGTGAAAGGGGTATTTGGTTGTCGAACACGTTCGACAAACGTGTTCGACAACCATATACCCCGTTCACACGTTCGAACATCACTTCAAACACTTGTCTGTCGAACCGCGTTCGACTAACCGTTTGACCGTGTAAACCCCCCATTATTTGGACACTACACAATGGCATTAGTCTAGCAGTGAATCAGTCCATTTGAAGACGAGCAGATGTGCCACATTAAATAAGCCCTCAATGAGGGGCCTAAAATAGCCCCACGTAATAACAAACCTTTGTATGCAATTAGATCTACCATTGTATGGTCCCATACAAAACATACTAAGATTTTTCTTTTCAGAACTCCTCTACAGGAAGAAGTTGATAGGAATGGGGTATACCCCATACATATAAAGAAAAGTAACTAACACAAATTACAAATGTAATAACTCTTTACATTAATGGAAGGGATTGCACTACACTACACTAATCTAGTGTTAAAGAATTACTGGTGTTGAGCCGCTTTCACACCAAAGTGGCACGTCGCACGTGGCATGCCACGTGGCGTGCCACATGCGACGTGCCACTTTGGTGTAAAAGCGACCATAGTTTACCTTCTACCTAATCTGTGATGTAAGTGAACTCGTATTCCATACAATAATACACACAGAGAGAGTCATAGCTTATAACATGTGCATAAAAAAAAGGACTCATTTTATGAACAAATTATTAATATAAGTAGGAAAAATAAGGTGCATCATATTCTTCTTATAATCTACAATGCAAGTAAGTTCTTCGTTAAAAGATACAACTCTTGTTGAGAGAGAGAGAGAGAGAGAGAGAGAGAGAGAGAGAGAGAGAGAGAGAGAGAGAGAATTATTACTATTTCATAATATGCCGGACATCACTTAACAGAGAAAGAGAGAGAGAGAGAGAGAGAGAGAGAGAGAGAGAGAGAGAGAGAGAGAGAGAGAGAGAGAGAGGAGAGAGAGAGAGAGAGAGAGAGAATTATTACTATCTCATAATTTGCAGGATATCACTATAACAAACATATTTACTACATTCTGGATCTACATTATCTGTGCGTGTTAACTCCTACGACAGTTCTATGGAACTTGTTATTCAACTCTTTCTGCAGTTTAGTCCCTACTAACTCATTCTATCTAATGTGTTATACCTGGAATAATGCTGTTGTATCTTCTTATCTGGTTTCACCACAACAATCTGCCTATTAAATGTCATTTAATTATAAATATTCATCTTCGAGTCCTTATCTTTGTACAATAGCCTTAATCCCCCTTATTGAATGACTCAGGCCCGATTTCTTAAAGAGTGTAAACCTAGGATACCATATTGTTAGTTAGCTAGACACACACAAATGGATTTCATAAACGCATCTGACGTGGTTCTGTGTATGGGCTAGGATCCCATACGGGATCCTAGCCATTCACAGAAATGCATCAGATGCGTTTATAAAATCCATTTGTGTGTGTCTAGCTAACTAACAATATGGTATCCTACGTTTACACTGTTTAAGAAATAGGGCTTAAGTCATGTATGAAACTAGACTATTTGTGGAAGGAAAATACAAAAGAGGGGGACCCCAATGAATTCGTTCCACCCCATTTAGTCGACTTTTACAACCCACAGGGGAGCACGGAAGAGGTAATCTTAGCAAAGAGATAGTTTATTTTCCTGTCCCAACTATGGTAACAGGATTTGTGCAATATTTACCAATGGAAAGGGTAGAGTAGAAAGATCACCTTCTCCGTGTTCCCCTGCATGTCATAAAAATAGATATAATGGGGAGGAGCGAGGTAACTGGGAATCTTCTTCTTTTAATTTCCCTCCCACAAAGAGTCAAGCATTTTGCGTCGACTCGGCCACCTGCCTCTTAAGAAGGATTTGGGCTTTTGTAGATAAGATAGATAGATGATGAAATATATAATAGATAATTTTCATAACTCCCTGATATTGGATTTCAATATGTTATTCATTATAAATAATAACAATTAAAATATAGGCTTTGAAAAGCCAATTTCATCTATTCTTGGCAAAAATTGTAAAACAATAAAGTTATACTAAATATATTTTACAGTATATATGAAGTATATAACAAAGTAAACATAGAATATACATAGAACACAATGTATATGAACTAAACATATTACATAAACACCAAAGTCTAATGTATGAGATTATGCGAATTGACATCAAATATATGCTCCCATAATGGCAGATGTGCAAGACAGGCATACTTATTGAAATCTTGGTCATTCTCAAGAACCTTATATCAAAATCACATTATTTTCATGAATATTATAATTTTACATGCAAAACTGCCATTGGCTACAAGACGATAGATTGTCCTCATCAGCATGAAATTTTGACTAAAACTGGTCTCATTTTGTATGTTTGTCCAGTGCCTACCTATATACCAAAGTATAGTCAAGAAGTTAATATTGCGGCTATTTCCAGTCGACCGTGAAACCACTGAATAAGCAGTGCTACATGAAATAAAGAGACAACAAAGTATAAACAATAACAGATTTAATTAAAAAAAGATATGTTCTCTTCCTTACCTCCTTGGTCGTACAGCTGTAGTGAATGCTGGAACGTCAGGATGCCTGTATTCCCACAAAGCAGACCAAATCTTCAGTCCATTTTCCAATCGGAAATTCTGGAAATCTGATTCCTTCAGAGTATGTAGTAACGGAGCAAATAAGTAAATGAAGACCTGTAGTGGAGAAAAAGAAAATCGTAGCCTTTTCTTCTATCAAGAGCTAATCTAACAAATGATACAATGGTGTCAAGGTATTACTCTGGGAGATTGGACTTGAGGGAGAAGGGCCTTAATACCAGCAGGACAGGCGACAGAGGCAAGTGGAGTATACGACAGCCACAAGAATCAAAATAAATTATTTTTCTTGTAAAGATGTAGTTCAACAATTTTGAGATAAAAATAACTGGAAAAGTATACTAACCCCTTAAAAGGAGAATAATGAAATCTTATAAAATATTCAAAAGAAACATGGGATCTTGTAAAGATGAATAACACCCAGAAATCCATGGAAATTCAAATAACCCCAAATCATGCCATGTGACTATGAGTAAGGCTAAAGAATCCTGGGGTGGCTTCTTTCAAAGACCCGAAACACGTTAAAGCTACAGAAGCAAATAAATATGGAAAAAATCAAGGTTCATAACACATACCTGAATAGTTGTCACAGAGAAATGATAAGGCATTGTCGTTCCTTTGTTGATACCTTTCTCGTGATCGGCATCGGCGCATTCCTCGGCTGCATCCAGGACGATCCAGTGAAGTGTGTAGAGAAGTTTCGTTTCAGCTGCACCTAGGTTCACTGAATCTCGCCTGAAATGAATCACATCATCTTTGTCCACCCCCATTCAGATGGGGGTCATATTGTAATATAAAGCTGTATGTATCTCAATAATAATGCCAAAAACATATTTATGGGAATGAACCTAAAATCCACAAAAAAAAAAAAGAAACTGCGTCAAACGGTAGTGACGACTTTTAGTTCAAAAAAGAAACTTCGGAAATAATATGAAGGTTAGTACATGTATTTTATTTTCACATACTCATTTATAAAAATTAAATTCATTAAATTATTAAAATAGGTTTATTTAGACGTCATGCGGGAGGTTAATACAAGGGGGGAATTCCCAGTCTCCCGCCCCGTCCACTTTTAGTAGCCTCTAACGACACGCATGGAATACGTTGGGACTTCTTTTAATGCTGTTCACACCACTTTAAAATCCCTGATGATAATTGATATTGTTGTTTTTTAGTAGTTTTAAATATGTCTCAATGCTTTATAAGCTTCTTGAAGGTGTGAAAATAAACATATATCATATTTAATATTATGAATTTTTATATCTCTGGATATACTCGCAAGATACTCGAGACTCAAAAAGTTACTTAACATTTTGAAAATCATAAAAGATTCACATTACCTGTGATAAAGCAACGAGGCCGCACAATGCATGACATGTGGCATGGCTGCCTGGATCAGTCGCCATCTTGGTATACTCTTGATGGCATCAGTAAGGGAAGGAGATAGGCCAAAGAGAATATTTTGGACCAACACTTTCTCTAACGACTGTAGGAAACAGGTCAATATTTTAGAGTTATAAAGTTGTATTATATAAAAGTGATTTAATATACTATTGATTAAAATCTCGAAAAATTGAGAAATTAGGCCTAAACACATATAAAGACTTATTTTAGTCATGCATCTCAAATATTGGCAAATGAAATAAATTTAACAGGTTTGGGAAAGAAAACTAGAATATACTATTATAAAGTGATTTATATAAAATTTTTTTACAATACTATTGAATTCAAAGCCATTGAATAACAAGAAAACTGATATGAACAGATAACTAGATTCATTTTACTCATAGCCAAGCATAACTAGTAAATAAAATAGCTTTTCATAAATTAGAAAATATATATTTAGAAAGAGTGATAAAACATCAAATAATTTAGAATTTCTGCATAAAAGTAGTGTTATGCAAACCAAAACACTTTGACAACCATTTCATGCAATAATTACATTAATGAATGCAACATGTGCAACTGATGACAAAAGGCCTGAAGGTCTGCACTAGACAGGACTTACATTGTCAGAATTTAAAACATACATCCAAAATATTTTTATTGCAAATACTAACAACTGGCTAATTTTCATGCTTCTAAGGTCACCGTAGCTCAAGCGGTAGCGTCCGTGACTCTGAGGTGGCAGGTCGAGGGTTCGCGACCCGTCACGGTCTGAGGTTAGCAAGGGCATGCACTCAGGGTAAGGATTACATCTGCCAAAACAAGTTCCTCGCAAAAAGGCAACCGTCCTAGCCCTTGGTAGAAAAGGGAGTCCGTGACGTAAAACCGGAACTAACACCTGGTTAATTTTCATGCTTTTAACGTCAACTATCAGTAAAATATAGACATTTCTTTACTAACATAGCATGCCCTTTTCCTCAATATAAGTAGTCTATTGCACCTTAAACTATAAAATGTTGGGTTAGGTTAATTTTGAGTTTAACAGACTATTGATAGTAAATAGTTCACCACCAATTGTAAGAGCTCCGAAACTTCTCATATATTTTTTTAATTTTAAAGTATAGAATAGAGCAACGTTTCGTACTCGATGCAACTATGTTTCCGTATCTACGGCATCTAATAAGTATGTATTGGTGGTCATTACAATGTCATTACCTGAAACGAACTACGACAAACCACTTGTTTATATTAGCAAATATCAAGAATAAATAGTCATGTGAACCTCAATGGACATATTTCCTTGCAAAGATTTAAGCTTGACATAACTGACTGGATGTCACTGAAAATCAAGGGACTATGTGTTTAGGCTACGCCTATTTGTACCACTAGTGTACATAACACCAGTATACTGGTGCAATGTACAATGCATTGCAGTGTTGCCAGATACCAGAAAAGTCTGGACGCCGTCAGATTTTTGTCAATAAAATTTACATGAAAATATAACCTAACCTAACCTAACCTAACCTAACCTAACCTAACAATCTCACATGAATTTAGACGGAAAGATCTTTACTAGCTAGGTTGAGCATGTGTTGCCTGCCAGGGGACAGAGGCGCCAATTGTGCATATAACCTCGTCTACAGACGAGTATATACAATTCTACACACCATGCAGTGTTGCCAATATCCCTAAACATAACAGATAAAAACATCTAATGAATCATGCAGTATTACCAACATCACACAAGAAAACAGAAGCTAACACTGTTCTAGGCGCTGACTTCTGCTTCAGCTGAAAGTTTTTACATCATAGACAAATACGTCGCAAGTAGATTATCATATTTTTCTTTTATTACATAGATCCCCCTTTTCTCATTCATACCATCAACATGTTTCTAGTCTTCACTATTTCGACAATTCTTTCAGCCTAATATTTTCTAATTGTATTTTATTCCCTTATATCTGCCTTGTCCTTAATCTTTTTCTTTGTGCCCCGGCCTGATGAGGGCATTTTTCTTGCCTGTTCCGTTGTCACACTCATTAAAAAAAAAATATAACTAAAATTTCTATAATCATCTTTCTTTGCATCTTATCACACTTCTATGTGGGGTCGATGTTCTTGATAGCTCTTTTCCATTTAGCACGGTTGTATACGACCTCTTCTGTCAGCTAATTACAAAATTACATTAAATTATTACTATGTAGTCACCGTGGCTTAAGCGGCAGCGT